>JAFIRS010001413.1:0-302500 GCA_018342105.1 Gonioctena quinquepunctata
TTTTTAATAAAACACATGCTGACACAAGTTATGTTTTTTTATAGGATAAAAGGGGAAAACATTTTTCCAAAGGTGACCGGGGCCTAGAAAATCCAATGAAGGATCTTTGGGATAAACTTTTTAAAGGGTAAAACTGGTTGGTCTGGGGAAATTTTGGGACTTCTCCTAATTGGGGTTTTGGGACTGATTTTTTGACTCCCCGATTGTATTTTACGGTTTTCTGGAGTTCTTCTTCTTTCCCCCTTCTCAGAATTTAGAATTTTTCATCCCAAGTGCCAAAAAAAAAAAGAATCGGACTCTTCTAAACCATGGATTTTTTTGGGAAACTTCTTGGATTCTTTCTGGTTTCTGGATAAGTCGGTAAAATTTCCCTTTTAAAAATTCCGAACTGAATCCCTTTTCCCTTTAATCCACAGCCCGGGATTTGGATTTTCCTTTTAAAATAACAAATTTTCAAAATTTTTGAAGTTGTGCCTTTATCTCCTCTGTTCTCGTAGGCAGGTAATCTCCTTTTTTTCACATTTGACGAAAATTTTATGGTCAAAAAATATCGGCCACTACATTAACCTCCCCCAGGCGTATAGTCAATTCTATATTATAGGCTTAAAAGGTAACCCATCGGGGTTTCCGGGAGTTTAAAAAGTCCAGCTCGATTTGGTTTGCCCGTGAATTTTGGGAGCACGGTTTGTCTACACACCACAGCCCCTTTGGGGAGGTTTTTTTTTCGGCGGAAAAAAGATGATTGCATATTCTTGGGTTTTAAGACTGCCCCAAGGCATATAATAAAAAGTTCTCAAGATTTTAAATAACGTCTGCTTGCTGGAGAATCGGGAATGGATTTATCCCTTAGGAAAAGGTTTTTGATCAGCCCCAGATCCATTGGCGTTTTTCTTTAAAGGATGTTAAAGGCCAAACTTTGCCAAACTTTTAAGAATAAACCAGGAACAGGTCTATATGAAGGACCTGGAATCGTGGGGGTTCTGTTGAAATTGCTCTCACTTTTTTGGGGATCGGAATCCGGGGGGAAAAGTGATCAGATGCCAAAGATCTTCTGGGGCAAAAAAAAATACAGGCTCGATTCGTCGAAGTTTGTCCACCCAAAACCCGAAAACCATATCAAATTTTTTGGAGTTTTTCTCAAATTCCCCCCAATTTAAAAAACGCCAAATATGAAAAGGGACACCGGGAAAAAAACCGATGGGGATCTTTGACTAATCTCAAAAAAAAAATTGACGGTGGTTTTCCAGCCAAATGGCTTCCCCATTATGGGAAATTAAAAGGGCATAAAAAAACTGTTTTATCCTTTCCAGGGTCTTATATCGTGAAACCCTCTTTATATGGGGGTAGCGGGAAATGAGTTTGCCTATTGGAAAGATCATAATCCTAGGGGCGGATACTTAAAAGGAATTTTTGGATCGATAAAAAAACCCCCCGGGTTTTGGAGGACTTTGGAAGGAACTCATTTTTTTGGGGAAAGTTCATCAAATCTTTAAATATTTTTTTTGATCTCAGACATTCTGTAGGAGGAACTGAAATTGGTTATCCGTAAATGTATATTGTTCAATGGAGTGGCTTTTGGGGATTTGGGGAAAAAAGATTCGTTCTAAAATATCAATTTTTTTTATTTTTTTTGAGAGATACCGCTTCTTTGTTCGAATATTCAGATTGGGGGTTTCGCCCTTTTCCCCCTTTTTTTTTAGGTTGTTAATTATCGATTTTCATCTTCAAAAATATGTTTGTTGGTTGATTCACCGAAATAAAAACCCTTGGCACATCAAGAACTAGATTTGCTAACCGTATGAAGTCTAATCCTAGAAGGGTTCTGCACGGTAATTCTCAGGTATAGAAAGTAAAGAGATAGGAAAACTTCTGTGTAAGTTGATTTCGACCTCAAATAATCTTGCATTGATTCCCCCTTTCCCAAATTTCCCTCTGCGAGAGTCATTTTCAAAGTCAATTCTAAAATTTTTTTTTCCCTATATATGATGGAGATTCCCCCTTTCGCTTGGGCCCCCTTTTTCCCAAGATATGCTAAATCCATTGAACCAAAATATAAGAAATCGAAGAAATATTAGTGGTTCATGGATTCTTGGCAAAAAAATTCATTCATTGCTGTAGTGATAAAAAAAGCCCGGGGTTGAATACTCAGGCTGACGTTCCCCTGGGGAATTTTTTAAAAAACCCCATTTCCCACAACCATAGCATGAAATTGACGACTGGGGTGAAGCAAAAATTTTTTAGGAAGCTGCGTTTAGTTTCTTTCAGTTTTCTACCTTTCCCCATATGACCAATTTTGCAATAAGAACTGGTTTTGGGAAGTTGAGTATCAACATTTTTTTAATTTTTTTGACCTAATGTAAGCTCCTTCTCTGATTTTCCCCATTAGTTCATATACGTCTTGAAATCAATTATTTTTTGTATTCGATATTAACAAACCATACAACATATCAACTGTATTTGTTGGTAGTTCAGGGTTTTGGGTTTTTTAAATGACCGAATGGGCTAGGAAATGAATAAAGTTTTTTTGTAGGGCCCCAAATTTCTCTTGGGGAAACTAATATTTACAAATTGGCGACGTGCTATTCGGGGGTGGGAAGTGCCCAAATTGATAAAAAGTTCAATGAACTAATTTTTTTAAGGGGGAACAATTTAAAAAAAACGTTTTAAAACCAAAAAGGGGCCTTTTTGCGGGAACCATTTTTCCCCTTTTCAAACAGAAGGGGAATTTTGGGGGAATATGAGGAAGGGTGGAAAAAATTTTTTTTCAAATTTTAGAAAAAAAAAAGAATTCCAGTATTCTAACGTTGATTTGGTAAAATTTTTTGGGGCCCCGGATCCTGTTTTCCAAAAAAAAGATTATGATGACCTGTGAAATTTTAGAGGGTTTGAAAAGCAGTTTAAAAAAATCAATTCATGTTGAAGCAGTTTACCGAAATGGTTAAAGCTGGCTGAATAAAAAAAAGGATCTGAAGTTCGGTAGTCCTCCGAAGTTCTGAAAAAATTCGTTTTGGGGGGGACGTAAAAGGTTAAAAGTGTTGAAGAGGGAAAAGGCTAAGTTAAAGGTATCAAAAAACTTTGGAGAAAGAAAAATTCTCTCGTGATTACTCCCAAATTCATAAACTTAAGTTTAACGGTCTAAGGAAGAGTCGAACAAAGAAACCACCGGGTCGCAAGTCAGGATCAAAAAAAAGTCAGTCTCCACAGAGAAAGGAGAAATTTTGTTGTGTAATAGTTGTGGTAAAGGAAACATAATTTTGAAGGTAAGTATAAAGATTATACATGTAAACTATGTAAAAAAGTTGGGCACTAAGCTAGAGCTCATTTTGACAGCAAATCAGCTCATTCTGTAGAAGCTGTTGAAGATAAACTAGTACAGTCAGATAATTTCATGGAAATGTATTTCATCAACACAAATGATTACGTTAAGCCAGTAAAAATTCAAATACTGATAAATAATAAGCCACTAGCTATGGAGCTTGATACAGGGTCTGGAGTTTCTGTTATTCCAGAAAATGTTTACATGGAAAAATTCAACGAATGTGAATTGAAACAAACTTTGGTACGTTTAAAGTCATATGATGGAAAGATCATATTACCAAAAGGTGAAATATTTGTTTCTATGCAATACAATGAATTGTTTAAAGATGAGCTGGAGTTATACAAATATGAAAAAGTAGAGTTGAAAGTTCATCCAAATAATGAGCCTATTTTTTGTAAACCACGTCCTATTCCTTTTTCATTCAGAGATTCAATAAATGCAGAGTTGGACGAGTTGGAAAAAAAAGAGGTTATCACATTAATAGATAATTCTGAATGGGGCACGCCATTGGTTCCTGTGATGAAAGAAACGGGGAAGTTAAGACTATGTGCGGATTACAAGGTAACAGTCAATAAATTTGTTCATGATTTCAAACACCCTCTCCCAAGAATTGAAGAATTATTCGCGGCATTACAAGGGTGGGAACGTTATACAAAGTTAGATTTTCTCAATGCCTATAATCAATTGGAATTATCGGATGAAACAAAAAAATGTTGTGTTGAGTACTCATAGGGTATCTATCAACTCAATCGACTCCTTTCGAACCAAACCAGCATGCGCCATTTTTAAAAAAACTGTTGAAAAGTTTTACGGGGGTTACAAGGGTAATCAATTTCATGGATGATATAGTAGTAACGGGAAAAGATAGGGAAGAGCACTTGAAGAATTGTGTATGTGTTTGTGAAAGGTTTTCGCAAGCAGGATTCCGTTTGAATTTAAAAAAAATGGAGATACTGCTGAACCACAAATCAAGTATTTAGGGTCATTTCATTGATAAAGATGGTTTGCATAAAGATCCCGGAAAAACACGTGAATGGTAGAAGTCCACGTCAACTGATGTATCTCAAGTAAAGGCATATATATAGGGATGATTAACTATTATGGTAAATTTTTTTGAAGATTTATCAGCAATTTTGGAACCATTATACAAGTTGTTGAGAAATGACATTAAGTTTGAATGGACTAACGAATGTAGCAAGCTTTTTTTGAAATCTAAAGAGGTGGTATCACGGAACAAAGTTTGGCACATTTGATCCGAATACTCCAATTAAATTAGTTTGCGATGCTTCTAAAATAGTTAGTGGGTGTGTATTATTACATATTTTGAATGATGGAACTTGAAAAACCGATAAGTTTTGTCACGAATTTTGAGTAGAACCGAAATAAAATATTCAGTTATACACAAAGAAGCGTTAGCTATTTATTGGGCTGTACGCAAGTTTTTCCAGTATTTAATGGAAAATAAATTCATTTTATGCTCTGATCACAAGCCGTTGTTAGCATTATTTGGGGAAAAGAAAAGATCCACAAATGGCGGCTGGTAGATTACAGCGATGGGCAATATTTTTTGAGTGATTCAATCATACATTTAGTCATATCAAAAAGGGAAAGAAAAAGGAGACGGACGGTTTATCGCGTTTTCCCAGAATCGTCCGAACCACCTGAAGTTTTTCATGATTATTTCAATTTTTTGATTGAGGATAAAATTCCCATTAAATCCGATGATATTATCAAGGAATTGAGAACGGATATCATCTTGAGTAAAGTTTATAAATATGTTCAAGATGGTTGGCCAGAGATAGTTCCCGATGAACTCAAACCTTATTTTAGACGAATGTCAGAATTGAGTATAGATAATGGGTTGCTTATGTGGGGTTATAGAGTATTGATTCCGGGTAAATTTAGGAAACAAATGCTAGATGAGATTCATGGAGCTCATAACGGAATGGTTCGTATGAAAACTCTCGCGGCAATATTTCTTGGCCTAATTTAGATTCGGAAATAGAAACTTATGTAAAAATTGCGATTCGTGCATGATCAATTCTAAAACACCAAATAAATCAGTTTTGATCAAGTTCAAACGGAAAACATTTCGATCGTATCCATATCAATTTTCTGGGTCCATTTCGCGGTGAGTCTTATTTGATTATCACAGATTCTTTTTCTTAATGGCCAGAAGTCTATGAAATGTCTAAAATTTATTCCAAAAATACTATTGGTAAATTGAGGGATTGTTTTTCAAGATATGGTCTCCCAAATACCATTGTTTCGGATAACGGTTCATCGTTAGTTCCTGCGGAATTTGAAAACTTTTGTACTGTCAATGGTATAAATCACATAACTTCACCACCGTATCACCCAGCAACTAATGGGGCTGCTGAGACTAGTGTCAAATCATTCAAAATTGGTATGAATAAATTATTGACCGACAATAGTAATCCTCATGACATGTCTACATTAGTTAGCAAGTATCTATTTTCATATAGAAACACACCACATACGGTAACTGGTGAAACACCATCAAAATTGATGTTTTCACGAAAAATAAAAACCGGCTTAGATTTTCTCACTCGTTCAGCACCTGATGAAGCTAAAGAACGACAGATTAGATATCATCATGGTGAAAGAATGACTTCTTTTGAGGAAGGAGAGATAGCATATGTAAGAGATTATAGAAATCCACAAAAGTCCTCATGGACAAAAGCAGTCATTGTTTCAAAATTGGGTTTAGAAAATTATCTTTGTAGGCCTGTAGATGACAGGGGATTGGATTGGAGGAGACATCTTGATCAAATAATAAAAGTTGGAAGTTTTTATACTAATGAAAATTCTGAAAGTTTGAACACAGACTTTTCAGAAAATGTATCTTCATACAGTAATTCTGAAAGTTCTCAGATCAAGACAACTTCACCAACAAATTTGAGTAGATTCAACAGACAGATCGAAGCACCCGACCGCCTGAATCTATCATTTAAGATTATGAGAAAACATGGGACGGAGAGTGTAACATCTGTGGATCTAGTTGTTAGGTAGTTATATTTTGTAGTCACCTGGTATCAATTGATTTTGTCAGTTAGTTGTCAAACTGAATGAAGTTATTTCCAATTGTACGAACCAAGTTTCTCTTAGAAGCTAATATATTACAATTTCCGTAGGTACTGAGGAGAGCTGTGAGTGCTTCGTCAAAAGTTGAAATACTAGCGCTCACTCCCCTCCACCAAATAGAGGCTTGACCTTCAAATAACATTGGAAGACCCTTGAGTGCATTTTCGTCAGATATATTGACACACGATTTGTAGATTCTGACAGAGTCAATGAAACAATTCACATCCACACTGGAGGAGCCATCGAAACGAGAAGTACATTTAGCGAAATTACCGTTTGGGGAATTATTTTGTCCTTGAGATTTCAATACTAGTCAATAATTGCTGAAGAACTTCTGGAGTCATAATTACTGGAGGGGTTGCCATCACTGTTTCAGTAAGAGGGCTTGCTATTTGGCGAAAGTTCTTTTTATCGACTACACTTTCATATTCAAAGATTCGTCTCGAACGTAAATACAAACACGATAATGTCTTTGAACATCGAAATCATATGAAAGTTTGTGAAAATTCAGTTACTGATTTGTGCACAACTAAAAATTATTTGAGTTCAGTATTTCTTGAAACATGGCATTCGTTAATAGGTAAAAGTTCATAAAGTCGCAAAATTGCAATAAAATATATGAAAAGGAAAGATCTCACCAAGTTTGTCCTGAATCACCGTGTATCTGTTGAGCTGATTGACAATTGCTGTCAAAGTTCTCGAAACCGAAAATACTTTCTTCACACGCAGTTCTCACACTACACAGTCTTTCTGCACGAAGTTTTAATATGATGAACTAGTGAGATGGGTTTTACTACGTAACATCGAAAAACTCACTGAGATCGTCAGATGATACACTTATTGAACACGAATCTTCTGAGAAAAATTGTTTCTGCTGCGAAAACACTCGTGAACGCCTCAAGAGTTGGGCGCCACCCTGTAGAGAGGATATTCAGTTATAAATAACCTTCACTGGTAACTATCTTCGTTTTTATTTATGATTCAAACCACACAGGTGAATTAGTTTTTGAAACAATTCTAGTTCTGTCTATTTGAAAACTTGTTCCGCTCTTCTTTCATTTTGACAAATCTGAGATGTCTAAAAATCCTGGTGCTTGCACTTATACCTGTAGAAGTTTGGAATCGACTTGGCGACACTTGGCCTACTTCATAATAGAGATTACTAGCGTGTCAGATGGCGCCAATTTCGATTTAGTTTCAATTCAGTAACAGGGTATATTTATTTCCTCAGCATTCTTTTTGAGACGAACTGTTCGCGGGTTCTTATTCTAGCTTTGCTATTGGTTGAAAAGAGACATCTGTCAAACTTCACCAATAGCAAAGCTAGAATTAGGAGGCCTCGAACATTGCACGAAGAAAGCACTGTCGTGTTGTTTTTCGTATTTTGTACCATTTGAATTTGAGGTTAACTGTATTTTGACAGACGGAGAATCGGAAATGAAATTGTCATTAAATTGCAGAAAATATAAAATTCAATGCATACAATATGATGAGCTATGAAAATATTATTATTAGTCAATTCGTCAAGATTTGTACTTGCTTTTGGTACTGAATACAGGTGAATATTTGAATCTGCTGCTTTATACTGACCACACAAAATACAAATTAGCTAAGCAAGATTTCAAATCGAAGAGATGGAAAACGCATAGATACCGTCAAAACACTGAAAATAATTTCACATAAGATGCTGCAGATGTCAGAAATTAAGTTCTGACAATAAGCGAGAATATAAACAAACATTTTTGGATGGCGCCATCTGCCATAGACTATCACAGACAGAAGCTCTGTTGAAGTAACAGGTGGTGTTCCCTCGAAAATTCAAACAATATCGAATCAGTTCATTCACCAGGGTTTTCAGACATCTTAGACAAATCCCACCGTCACCTGGTTTGACGTGGCTACTCGGCCAATTGGTCAATATTTCAATTGCTTACATGCATAAATGATATTTGATCACTATATTTCAACTTCAAGCACTTATGGATCAAATTAACGAGTTTGTGATCTCGCCTATGACATGAATGGAAGCGCAGAAAATGGGTTAGAGGAAAACAATGAAACGAAGACGGCTATGGAGGCATCAATATCAACCGACTCGGACCATCAAAAGGAAATAAAGAATAGAATTATACTTGGGGGCATGAATTACGGAATACGAGCCGTACTTGATTGCAAATAAAAACATCTGTAGATTAGGCCTACTGGGGATACCACAATTTTAAAAACGCACCGTTTACTCTACCTCATAGTGGTGTGGGAATGAGTTAACTTCCAATTTACAAAATTATTATTATATAATTAATAGCTACAAATAAAAACGAGCAGTTGGTCGTTACACATCAAACTTACAAAAATGTGTTTATAGAAAAAATATAGGGAATTCAGTTTCCTTCAAATTTGTACACATTTTCGTTGTAGGATCAACCAAATCAAAATCATTTCTACCCCAGTTTTTGTAGGGTTAAAACCCTCACATACTGGATTAGTAGCGTAGTATCTCTGAAAACATATACACGATTGAAATAGCTTTTCTTGGAGAGTTGTGGATTCGAAGGGAAAGTGTGACTGAAGAGTTTTTCATAAGTGAATTATTTTTCCATGATTTTGTAACGCGGTTTTCTAGGATCGGGAACAATAACTATTATCCCTAGAATCGTTACGTTATGTATGACGCCAAGACACTCTTTCAAACTATTTCTGAACTTAACTTTAATCCTCGGGCGCCAAATTTTTTTGTGGTTTACTCCACTTATCATGGGTAGCAACAGATGGAGATATGGAATGTCCAGGGGTCTGTTTTTTCTGACTTAATTAAAATCTCCAAAGGTCTGTTGATAATAAAATTACGTTTTTGCTGAAGTCAATTTTTCATCTTGCTACTTTTGCCTTTCTATATTGAGAACTCTGTAACAGATTATCCAAGAGGTTATGGGCCCAGAGTACCTTATTTTACGTTATTGAGGAAAGGTATAAGTAATTGGCGACTTTTCTTAAGAGAAATCGCACTATATATAGAAGAATTGACAGTGACGTTTTTGAAAATGGCTCAAATTGAGAATACAAGAATCGTTAAATTTGATGGAACTAACTTCCAGTTATGAAAATTCAGTGTTTCTATCGTATTGAGGGCCAGTGATTTGATGAAAGTAGTCACTGGAGAGAAGCCTATGATATCTGCTACCAATGCCGAAGATATTAAAAAGTGGGAGAAGAAAGACAACCAAGCCATGGTCATATTTCTATCATCCATCAATGAGAATCAATTATCGTACTTAGTTAATTGCCAAACTGCTGGGGAAATGTGGAAGAAACTGATTATGGTTCACGAGCAAAAGACAGAAGTTTCGAAACATATAATTAACCAAAAATGTTATGAACTGCATATGTCCAGAGGTCAAAATACTGCCAATTTCATTTCTGATGTTGAATCTATAGTCAAACAGTTGAAAGATATGGATGAAGACATATCTGATGTTGCTGTGATTTCCAAAATAATCAATAGCCCACCACCAGAATATGCAATGCTGGTAACAGCATGGGATTCTGTCGACCCCAGTAAACAAACTCTGCCAGATCTTATCGCAAGATTTTTGAAAGAAGAGCAGAAAATGTCGGCGTCAGATGTCAATGAGGAAAATGTGGCTCTTCAAATCAAATCTATAAAAAACCACACACATATCAAAAATATTCCACAAGAAAACAGAATATCCAAGATCTCAAACAAAAAAAATTAAATGCGGATGTTGCAAACAAATAGGCCATTGGTGGAAAGGATGTCCGATCAGAAAAGCAAAGAAATCTGAAAATGTGAATTCCAAAAGTGATTCTACTCGTAGAAATGGCAGAGAAGCACTCACTTGTGGCTTACCCAGTAGTATCGAAAATTGGGTGGACAATGAAGACAATGAAGATGATATTTGGTTGGCTGATAGTGGTGCAAGTGTGCATATGTCATTCAGAAAAGAATGGTTCCACAGTTTGAAACCGATAAACGATGGAGTCACTGTTAGAATTGCAGATGACAAAGTTGTGAGAGCTGCAGCAATCGGAGAAATCAAGGTGAAAGCTAATATCGAAGGTGTTTGGAAAGAAAAAATCATTACAATGTCTGAATTAAGAAGGAATCTCTTATCTGTGGGCAAAATTACAGATAAAGGTTTCGTGATGACGGCCAACAGTGACCGATGCGAATTTTGCAATTCTGATGGTGAACTATCTTGCGTGGGTGTGAGACGAGGCAACATGCTATTCAAAGTTGATGAAATTGAATGTAATGCAATAATAACGAATACTCTAAAACTTTGGCATGAAAGATTGGGACATGTCAATTTGAAGTATGTCAAAGACACTATAGAAAGCGGTGCAGTTGAAGAAGCATGCATTACAGATGAATCAGAGTTTGTTTGTGAAGCCTGCAGCCTAGGCAAGCAGAATCGAAGGAGTTTTGTTCAATCGAATCGCCCCAGAGCACAAAAACCCGGAGAATTCATACACTCAGATGTTTTCGGTGCCTCCAATATAGTATCTCCAAGCGGATCACGATATTGACTGTTATTCAAAGACGATTGTACTGGATTCAGGACAATCTACTTTTCACAACATGCACCTGAAGCCTTTCAGAAATTTGTTGAGTTTGAAACACTTTTGAAAAGACAGACTGGGAATTTGATTGAAGTTTTTCGCTGTGATAATGGCACGGAGTTCATAAATGAAAACATGTGATCATTTTTCCGAGAAAAAGGTAAGATTTGTGAAACATCGGCACCTTATGCACATGAGCAAAATGGAAGATCCGAAAGGGATATTAAAACTATTGTAGATAGTGCTCGTTCTATGTTGTATTCGAGGAACTTGAGCTTAGAGCTATGGGCAGAAGCTGTGAATACTTCTGTATATGTTCTCAACAGAACCATATCCAAGCAAATGAATCGAACAACACCTTACAAAAATTGGTTCAGCAGAAAGCCCAATATACAAGATATTCGAATTTTTGGATCAGTGGCCTTTATGTATAATCCAAAGGAATTGAGAAAGAAATGGGATAAAAAAAGTCGCAAAATACATAAGTGCAAATGTTCGTTTTGATGAAGGGATGTTCCTAACCAAGGAAGGAGAAAGTGACATACATTTGAAATTGGTTCTCGAAAATGAAGTTGATGTGCTACAACCTTCAATTGATGAGATCGAAAGTGTAAGCTATGAAGACGGTGAAAACGAAGATAATGCACAAGAAAACCAAATTGGAGAAAACATGTATGATTTACGTGATAGATGTCAAATTCAGCCCCCAAAATATTTTAGTGCAATGGTTGCAGATGTTGATATTCCAACTTCCTATGAGCAAGCGATTACTTCGGAAGAATCTGACCGTTGGTTGTTGGCAATGCAAGAGGAAATGAATTCTCTGAAGAAAAATGGCACTTGGAACTTGCTAGAAAAGCCAGAAAATTTCAATATTATCGATTGTAAATGGGTGTTTCAAGAAAAGAAATCCTCAGAAGGGAATGAACGATACAAAGCTAGATTAGTTACAAGAGGATTCGCTCAAAAAGAAAGCATATATTATCATGAAACATTTTCTCTTGTAGTAAAGTATGAATCTATCCGGGCGCTACTTGCAATAGCTGCTGAGTATGATCTTGAAATTGCTCAATTCGATGTTAAAACGGCGTTATTGTATGGAAATCAAAGTGAAACCATTTTTGTGAAGCCAACCCAAAGGTTTTGAAACACCTGGTAATCTGGTTTGCAAACTGAACAAACGTTTGTATGGACTCAAACAGTCTTCGCGATGCTGGAATTATAAATTCAGAAAGTTCCTGGAGAAATTTGAGTTGAAACAAACAAATGCCGATCATTGTGTTTTTGTAGGAAATATCGATGGTGATATCATTTATTTGGCGCTCTTTGTAGATGATGGACTAATTTTGACAAAGTCAAATGACACGTTCAGAAATTACTAGCACATTTGAGATTAATTTTGAAATCCTTCGTGGTGATGCAAAATGTTTCATTGGTATCGAACTATGGAGAGACAGGAGAAATAAACAAATCGGAATCACTCAACAGTATTTTGTGAAGAAAATTTGTTTGTTTGTTTGCGTCGAATATTCCATTTCAACCAGGTTTGCAACTCCAGAATGATTCGAATGTAAATGAATAGCGCCCAAATATACCATATCGAGAGGCAGTGGGTAGTTTGTTGTACCTAGCTATGATTTCTCGTCCAGACATAGTATGTCAGTCAGTTTTTGAATAATTAAAGCTCTCAACGTTGGACTGCTGCCAAGAAAATCTTGAAATATTTAAAAGGTACGGAAATTTTTGGAATAATATATGGAAGATGTGAAGAATTCAATGGGATTGATTTGTGTGGATACACCGATGCAGACTACCAGGGAAGTCTAGAACTGGATACGTTTTTATGACCAATGGATCTCCAGTTACATGGTGTTCACAACGTCAACAAGTTGTAGCACTTTCCACAACTGAGGCAGAGTACATTGCTTTTTCTTCCGGAGGAGAGAAGCTGTTTGGCAACGTCAATTATTGAAAGAACTTGACGTTCTGGGAAATATACCAACTTTCATAAAAGTTGATAATAAAATTACGTTTTTGCTGACGTCAATTTTCCATCTCGCTACTTTTGCCTTCCCATATTGAATACTCTGTAACAGATTATCCAAAAAGAACAACTCCAACAAAATATAATTATCAAAATCTTTGTAAGACCCCAGAGACTGATTTTCCTATTTTCCACAATCTAAGTTCAGAAAGTGATTTCTCTGGTGTGCGTGAGAATTAAATTCGTTGTAATTTGGCGACATTCTGAACTCGTCTCGGAATAAAAACAAAACTTCACCGACTACTGGTAATATTTACTTTGAGCTTCGAGGAAAGAAAACAGAACCACTTTGATATCTCGACCCACCCACTGTGAAATCCCAAACTATGGTGTTCTCACACTCCTGATCTACCTCTAGCTAAGTACCAACTCAGCAGGAGGCAGTTATATGGCTAGGATTCTGCGTACGAGACATCAACGTGTATTACTTACTAGATTCATAATTATTTTAACATAGAAAATTCGAGTGTTTTATGGGACCACCTTCAGGAACTTTATCCCGAATTAAAAAGCCCTAATATCTGTATATTAGTCTTATTGACATTCCAAGATGGAAACTTAACTGCAAGTATCTTGAGGAAAACAAAAAAAAATGGTAACTTGAGATCTAATTTATTAGCGCGCTAACTGCTCTCGTTCCTCCATGCATCACAACTTGAGCAGCTAGAAAAACTGACATATTGTAACCTTCGACGGTACCTGAGATCGTAACTCGAGGTACTATGAGTTCGAATGTTCATCGACCTCGTGCTGTAGGTTATTGAAATTCCACAGCAGCAAAATAGATGCAAAATGTCAAATTCACTATTTATTTCAATCGAGTACCAGGACATGAATTCTAAACTCCAAATACCTGTCAGAGTCAGAAATGAAACAAATGCCGGTGGCAATACTCTCGAGTATGGTAGGATTGTCAATTAATATAAAATAAATGAAGTTACGACGGTCAATTGGTGCGACAGCCTGCTATGTAAATTCTTAATCTATATTCTTGGTTCAACAACGAAACCCCACGACATAAATCAATCCGAAATAACAATAATGAATATTGATTCATCGTAAAAGTCACGGAACTGGGATATTTTACACTTGTTCGATTCTGCACAGCTGAATCGTACTTTCATGAAATATTTACAATGCACGCAATAAAATCAATTAGACGTTTCGCCAACATGATAAACTCACACGGTTTTCAAACACAGTTGGGAAAATATATAAGACAGGGCAATATTGTTATGAAGGTGTCCTAATCAAATCAACAACAGGTTATCAAAGGTTCAAACACAATGTTTCACTTACAGTTACCTCACGACTTAAACAAAGTTTTTGCATGAATGCCTATGCTTTACGGAAAACTATTTTCTTTTGCTCAGTTTTGTGATCGTTCCAGTAGCTTTGTTTGTTTGCACTTATTTTCTAAATGGGCATTATTTTGTTTTCAGACCATACTTAATATTAAACCTCAAATAGGCAGGGACGTACTAGAGTTACTTCAAAATTTTGGTTAGCTGTTCTCAGTAACGGAGCTTGGAAAAAAATGCTTCGTTACAATCTCCTATTTTTTTTTTCAATTCTCGAATTAATTTTTTATATGGAGTGTAAAATCGGAAAATCATTCTAAACCATAGGAAAATATTGAATGAAATCGAAAACAGAAAATTTTTAAAATATTCATACCACAGGAAACGAATTGATATTTTTTGTTGGGTATATCATTAATTGTATACAAAAATACAATTATTGTACTACTTTTGAAAATTCCAATATGTTCCAAATATGTTCTCATATCTCTTGTTGACTATCATGCAATTATATTTGATGACCACACGATTTCCAAATGAATAGGGAATATGAGATACTGTTTTCCTCCTATTCCCAATCAGGGTGCAGGATATCAGGATTTCTTGAAAGCCAAGGTGTTTCATTTTTTCATGTTTTTTTTTTGTGAGAAGCCGATTTTGATATCAAACTGAATCCAATTCATCATAGAAGATTGGGAAAGCCAATTTTTTGTCGTGAAATAAGCTGGAATATTCACGAATTTCAAGAATGAAATCGATATTTGCCTAATATTATCATGACTGAATTGATAAATTCTGTATTCTCAACAATCTGGAGGTTCACTTGAGACTTTAATCTATTCCTCCTAGTTCTAGTCCCTGGGCTCTTGCAATAAGATGAGATACAATTATTATAATTTATGGAATCGAATCGTTCCGACTTTTTGACACAGAAAGTTTACGTATAATCTGTTGTATTCTCCACCATTCGACATAAAATCGATTCGTCGTCCTCAAAGAAAACAAGATGTTTGGAGTATGATGATGAAATTATCAATCTATTTTCTTCTCCGCCACTGTGGTACCTGAATATGCCACTGAAATGATTTCAGCACATATTTCAAACATGCAATTATTGTTACATGGATCAACGTGGCTCATGCTCCAAATCTGCATTATTAAGTGATCTACAAATAACAGAAATCCTTCCTGCGCTCGTTATCAACCATTTACCAGGTACATTTTTCATGAGGCAGACGATTTGATGTGCGTCCTCGCCAATTTAAACGGAATTGAAATTTCACAAGATTTCAACTTCTGATATAATAATAAATGACTTAAAAGCAGAAATATAATACTTCAAATATGTTTGAGATTCAGTGTTAACATATTATCTGATAAATTTACGAATAACTTCTTTGTAAATGGGCATTTTCGTGGGCATTCTATATCTCGCACCGCCATTTTGAAACATATATAGAAATTTGGTTATATCCTACATATAAATATATATATATACATGTATATATATATATATAAATATATGTATATATATAAATATATATGTATATATATATATATATATATATAAATATATATACATATATATTTATATTCATTTCATTTTTGGGCAACATTTTTTTTCGTAAAGTCCCGCCTGAAAATTTTTAGAAAAACAAAATTTTTGAGCATATTGCAAACCCTTAATTCAATTTTAATCAATCTAGAGAATTTTGAATTTTATCCATCAAAATAACATTAAAAAATGAAGTCTCGCCTGAAAATCTTGTAATTTATAGAAAAATGAAATTTTTGAGCATATTGCGAACCCTCAATTCGAATTTTGATCCACTGCTAGAGAATTTTGAATTTTATCCATTGAAATAACAATAAAAAATGATTTTTTATAAGTTTTTCCTTCCGCTCACCCAGAAAATTTTTTTTTTGGTAATTTTGACTCATGGATTCTTATTATAGGTATGATTTCCTACAAAAAAGTTTATTGCGTCGAGTTTGTAACTCCAACGGGTTCGACGAAAAATGTCATTTAAACTGAATTTTCATAAAAATAGCAGTAAATCGCGTTTATTTGCTAAACTATTGAAGATAGAAAGAAAATTTGTAGGGTGTTTATGCCCTACAATTTTGCTCCGAGATATTTGTTCGTAGCTCTCATAGTTTAGCTGTTGAAGCCACTCAAAACTTAAAATCAACGAAAAAATCTATTTTTTCAATAAAAACTAATTTATGAAATCCAAGTTGAAAAATTTAATGAAAAATTTGTTTGTCATTGTATTTTTTAAAATTTTATGGCAGCAAAAATGTTTTAAATCAGTAATTTCACAACGATTACTACTTTTTGGAGTTCAGAATATTTAAAAAAAATGTATACGATTTTCACAGATAGATTATTTATGTCAGACTTCAAAGTTATGCACAATATGTACGGTTTCGTTAGTTTGCCAGTAGTTTTCTTCCATTTGTATTCATGGAATCTTTGCACACCTAATTTATCTCTCAATATCAACGTCAAAAATAGTTTAGCAAATAAACGCGATTTACTGCTATTTTTATGAAAATTCAGTTTAAATGACATTTTTCGTCGAACCCGTTGGAGTTACAAACTCGACGCAATGGACTTTTTTGTAGGAAATTATACCTATAATAAGAATTCATGAGTCAAAATTCCCAAAAAAAATTTTTTCTGGGTGAGCGGAGGAAAAACGTATAAAAAATCATATTTTAATGTTATTTTAATGGATAAAATTCAAAATTCTCTAGCAGTGGGTTAAAATTCGAATGAAGGGTTCGCAATATGCTAAAAAATTTTGTTTTTCTATAAGAAAAAATATGTTGCTAAAAAATCAAGCACCCATATATATATATATATATATATATATATATATTGATATTTTGAAAATATGTATATTTTATTAACTGTTATAATTATTATATTTTTGCACCGCGTTGGGCGACAATTGATATGGTTTGATACTTTGAAAAATCTATAAATTGTTAACTTAAAATGAAGATAGCTAATTATTTTTGGTATTCTTTGAGAGCCAAATTTATATGATATAAATAGATATTTCTGACCCTGTAATAATAATTGTCAGCGAACGTCACTGTTTTCTCGTCACGCTACCAACAATTATTATTTTCTTCGCCACAGCTAACAACAGTCGGTACGCCCTTGTCTCATATAGTCCGTTCAAAAGGAATTTGGCCACTGGTGGCTAACTTGAGTTTACTGAATGATCTTAGTTATGTAAGTTGATCATTGTGAGAAAATAAACAAACCAAATATCAAAAACAATTATCTCCTTTATTCAGGAAGACTTAAAAATACCTGGCCTACGAGAAATAACTTATGCTAGAGTGAATCAAACAATTATTCACGGATACTCATAAAATGCATATCATGGATAGATAAACAGAACCTCACTTTCTCTGTGAGAGTAATTTTCTGTTATTGTTCATAAGAAGGTGACATAGAGTTCATCGATTGTGAAAAATGTTATTTGTGAAATAGTTCAGGACCGGGAAAGCACTATTAAAGGTTTTATACCTGGTTGGAACTGTTGGTGTTCACAACTATACCATAAAAACAGGAAGTCTCCTTTCTCCAGCCTTCGTTGGAACTGCAAAAACCATGTGTCAGGAACGTATCGATGCGGGACTCAGCTTTTGGAATCGTGGATATATGATATCATTAAGGTAATCTTGTTTTGTTAAGCAAACGATGGAATCATTCCATTTTTCTTTTAGTGAAATTTTGTGCGTGCTTCCGCTTTGGAAAATATTTTCGATCTTCTCGAAGCTTTGTTTTTCCGTCGCTTTGCAACATCTTGCCCTTGTTGTTGTTCCATTTGAAATTTCGAATTCGCGCACCAAATTGTCACTTTGCACTGTTTATATTAATGTTGCACAATTTACACACACAATTAAATTCCCATTCTTATCATTAATTACAAGTTTGAATAATAATTGCTTATGATACCTTCTCTTTGCCATTCTCTCACAATTTCCAACTTTTCATTTGATCATCTCTTCTCTGATTGGCTATCTTTCATGAAGACGTTTGCTGTTCTCTCATTGGCTAACTTTTAGTTTGCTACAATTTCATGTACAGAGTGTTTCAAGCTTATAAATGTGTTGATTACTTTTTATTCATGATAATTTTGTTAATCTTGACTTTTAATTGTCTTTTGAGCAATTATGAGTTATGATAATTTTGATAGTGTATATAATTGACTGTTTTATAGTACTTTGACATTTTTATCTATCCATATCATACCTAGGCTCATAAAATATATTGAATTTTAAAAGCTATTTATAACAAACTGTTGAAATTGATAATTATTTATTATTCATTCTTTTCGTGGCTTTTTTGTCTTTTAAAATTTACAACTGGCATAACATAACATAACAATATACATATACATAAAGGGTGTTATCTAACCTCTTGCACACCTGTGAATGACGAATGTATTATGCCATTTCATAACGGATTACAGTGGTGAAAAATCTGAAATATTTTTTTTAACATGTTTTTTTCTTTGTAAAATCGACGAAAATTTGGGTACCGCCACCCGCCTAATGTCAGGTGACCTACTCAGAGGTATACTTTTGCAATTGCCGAATGCAATAAACATTCAAATCGACATTTGAATAATAGAGAATGTTGAACTGATTGTGTGGTAAATGTATACATTGCAGGCTTCCTGAGACAGATAGCATATTTCAGAGTGAAGAAAACAACTAACCTTGTTATATCCAAACTGGTGATGAAGTCAGAACTAGTTGACTTCATACTGTGCTTTGGGGTAGTTATCATAATTATCACTGGTAAGAAACAAACGACACAAACAATATTGAAAAGGGAAACATTCGCTTACTTCAGCACGAAATTATAAACCCAAAGTAATTTAAATAAAAAGTATGTTCAAACCGGACTACTGAGAAATCACGCTCCAAAAAGTATGAAATAAAAATAAGTTCAAAAACTAAAACATGACTACTGAAAAATCACGCTTTGAAAAGTATGAAACAAGAAAATATTCTGATCTGAAATTGTTATGTACAAACTATTCAATATTCATCATCTTTTGAATAAACAACTTACATGTAATATATTTTAATGTATTTAATACATATTCATAGTGATGTTCAGAGCATGGCAGTGGTCATATGCCACTTTTCCCTGAAGCTTATGATCGCTTACTACTGTTAGAATGTATTGTTTTGTTGGTAGGGTAGGTGGCATATGACCACTACTACTCTCTGAACATCACTATGAATATGTATTGAATACATTAAAATATATTACGTGTAAGATGTTTATTTGATAGATGATAAATATTGAATGGTTTTTACATAACAATGTCAGATCAGAATGTTTTCTTGTTTCATACTTTTTAGAGCGTGATTTTTCAGTAGTCAGGTTGGAACTTACTTTTTATTTGGATTACTTTGGAGTTATAATTTTGTGATAAATTATTTGCAGAAGTGCTTAACATTTTTCTTTGTTGAGGTTTTATTGTCATACATGTACCTAGGTAATATACCGCGTGGAGTTACCCGCAGCTTATGTCATTATTATTACACACTTTTTGTTTTTTTTATATAATTTTTTGTCACATACCTCCAAAAAAAATCTAATAGATTTGAGTCTGGAGAACGGGGCGGCCAGGCAATGGACCTTTTTATGCACCATGAGAAAACACTGTAATTAGAAAGTATATGTGCTAATATCACTTGGGATTTTTTTTTCTGATGGGTAGTTTTTCCATAATCCGGAAAAAAGTGGTTTCGTGACGTCACGTTCATCAAAAGTTGATTTGGCATCGTTGTATGAGTTGTGCACCATGTAATTGTGACATAATGACATTTGTTATTTGATACTTTGATAGGTTCGTTCGTTTGCTCCACGGAATAGAATATTATCAATCGTTTTTCTCTCTTCAGCTCTTTTCCTTGCATATATCTGATATGAGACACGAGATATGCAGAGAACTGTCGCAAACGAACAAGCTCTCCATGAATGTTTGGTATTGAAAAATTTCGGAAATTATTTTCTAATTTTAATAACTATGAAAATGTCTAAAAAGTTCAAATAAACAATTTTTTTATGCTCCTAAAGATGAAGGGCGACTAAGGAATGGATCGAGACGGTGAATGAAACTTTTGTAAGAAGCGGAAGTATATGCTTTTGTGCAGAACATTTCCAGGTGAGTACATCAAGCAACGATCTTTAATTTCACTCAATGCAAGTTTGCAAAATCATCGATGAGTAATGTATTTTATATCCAGTCCTATGAACATATTGTTCTTTTGTTCCAGCTGAAAGAAGATACTACGAATTGAGAATATGCTAGAACAACGGGATCCAAATTTATGTTGAAGAAAGATGTCTGTCCACATATCAACCTGAAACGACATTGGTCTGACAATGTTTCATCATAAGTACATGACCTACCAACGATGAAGAAACCCAAACCAAATGAAAACACCATTCCCTCAGCTAGTAAAACTGTGTTGAGTGACATTACATCCATGGGAAATATTAACTCAAGAGTTTCGAATAGTTCTTCTCCTAGCAATAGCCAAGCTAGTACATTATCCGATTTGGCAAAATAACACCTCCAAAAAAAATTCTGAGTATATTCCTAGTCAGTCTTCATCCGATTCTGATTGTGAAAATATCGAAGGACAGCAGCGCCAGCGCTTATCTATTGCACTTATAGAAAAGAATTGGGGCTCCCTGAAAATGTTTACCACATTGTGAAATACATTACCAAAATTGACGAAATGAAATATATGGATGTTCTGATAAGTTTAAAAAAGATACGGGTTGGGGATGAATACTCTCGATTGGCTGATGACTTCGATTTGAGTAAATCAAGTGTTCACAAGATTTCCACAAAAGCTGTGCCTATGATGGCAAATTGTTTACAAGAGCTTATATATTGGCCTGACATATCTGAAATTGGAAGGAATTTGACGATCCCTTTCAGAGCTCGCTATAAGAAAGTTAAGTCAATTAATAATTGTCTGGAAATTGAAAAACTCTCTGATCCTGTTCGTCTGTCCATAACTTGGTTAGAATACAAAAAATGCAATACTGTGAAATTTTCAATATCTGCTACACCAAATGGCACAATACAATTTATTTTAGGAGCATACGGTGGACGAATTCTTTGACGACTTTGTCGATAAGATTCATTTCTTCTATTTTGATTGATTGAAATTCAAAGATACTTTAAATAACTAGAATGTGCAGAATTATGTCAAAGTTTTCTATGGTTTGTTGTCACATTCTCTTCATGAATGCCAATATCTTCAGGAATCATTTTTTTTTCTATAACTTTGTAACCATGGGGAAAATTTTTACCATAGAAAATGTAAGCCTGTATTTGTAAAAAATAGATGAGTACTTTTGAATTAGTATCCCTCAACAAAGAATTGGTGTGAAATAAGTAAATAATTTTGCAAAAAATTTACGAAATTTGTATGAACATACTTCAAGTCTATTCATTCTAAATTATTAATCATGTTTTCAGTAGTTCGAACTTAATAAATATTTGACTCATCACATGAAAGAAACACTAACAGGTACCAACTATGAATTTATTTATATTATAATACAAACAGACAAAGCCTACATAGATATTGACAGTATAATGCATTTATGATTGATTATATCTAAACAATCACAGAACATTGAGAATATCTACATTGTACATTTTGTAAAAAAGTTCAAATAAAAGTATTGTTACGATAATATTTGGAACATTTATCGGTACATGCAATAATACATTCATGATGAATCGTAATATCAAGAATAACTACATCTCAAATTTCGTTAAGACAAGTATTGATACAGTAATATTTGGAACATCTCTTAGAACATGCAATGATCCATTCAATACATTAATGATAAATTTCAACATCATAAATCTATTTAGAAAAGCTTGGATAAAAATATCGATACAATAAGTAATATTTGGTAAATGCGATAATCCATTCGATAAATTCCAACATCGAGAATATCTATAACATAAATAGAAGTATCAATACAATAATATTTGGAACATCTATTGATACATGCAATAAATTATCCATTCAATACATTACTGATAAAAAATAATTCGGCGAATACCCCAATGGATGAAGGTAAGTTCAACAGAAGCTTATATCCCCACTTCATTTCGAAGAATGCATCCATTGCTTGATTCATTCTGTGTAAACTGTACCGATGCTAGATGAACATGAAAAAAAAAATTATGAAAGTAGTCCATGTCAGGTGGAGTTCTAATTAATTAGTAGAAAAAATTGAGTCTGCTCCACAGTAACAAGCATTTATTTCTAGGAAAGAAAATAGCAATGCATTTCGGCAAAGTATTTTGCCATCTTCAGGCTCTCTAAAATATACATAGAAACGATACAAGGGTGAACATCGTAAAAATTAGTAGAAGACTTGGCACAAAAATAAACATAACATCACCGACTTACACAAACATTGAATTTAAAATGTCAACTCATTAATTCAGTCGATAACCTATGTTATATTAATCAGTTGACATTTTAACTTCAATGTTTGTGTAAATCAGAGATGTTTATTTTTGTGGTAAT
This sequence comes from Gonioctena quinquepunctata, assembly GCA_018342105.1. Classification (NCBI taxonomy): domain Eukaryota; kingdom Metazoa; phylum Arthropoda; class Insecta; order Coleoptera; family Chrysomelidae; genus Gonioctena; species Gonioctena quinquepunctata. Next base: position 22,964 of record JAFIRS010001413.1, read on the forward strand.
TCTTGAATCAACTTTCACAATGGTCACTCTTGTATCTTTTCATGTAGATTTTAGAGAGCCTGAAGATGGCAAAATACTTTGCCGAAATGAATTGCTAATTTCTCCCCTAGAAATAGACGATTTTTACTCTGGAGCAGACTTCATTTTTTCTACTAATGAAAAAAAAAGCTTGAAATTTTTTTCAAACAATAAACAATAACTTTTTCAATGTAAAATCAATGTGGTCTCAAATATAAATTAGAAAAAAAAAAAGCAAGCATTTTCACTTTATATTTCTTATGAAATAACCAGAGGTTGTGAAGAATCCCATGTTCAATTTTGATATAAAGTATTATTTAACCAATATATAAGGAGTAATTTTGACAGACTTGAAATAACTGAATAAAATAATCCTCACCTTCATTGGCAAATGCTCCACTGGGCCAATCAAAGGAGCTTGCGATCTCAGGAATTACACAGTTCTTTGATATATTCTGTATTCTGTGCATGTACTGGAACATGAAAACAAAATCAAATATATATATATATATATATATATATATATATATATATATATATTGTTATGATATAATGATTGTATAAATATTAATTGTTGTTATAAAATGAAGATTGCTAATAATTTCCGCTCTTCGTTGTGAGCCAAATTGTTATGATATAGATAAGTATTTTCGCCCTGTATAATATATTTGCAATGTAATAATAATTGCTAGCTAACGTCACTGTTCTCTCGTCAAGTTGCTGCCAATTGTTATCACTTTTCTTACCACAGCTAAACTCAGTTGGTACGCCTCTTGTCTCAGATAGCCGGTTCAGGCAATTGAGCCACTAGCCACTGCTTGATGTCAAATCTCAATCTATTCAATGGTCATGAGTATGATTGTTGATCATTGTGGAAAACAAACAACAAAGTATCAAAAAGCAATTATTTCCTTTATTCAGGAGAACTTGAATTAACCTGGCCTACGATAGATAACTTATTCTATGGTCAATCTACAAATTTTCATGGATAATCATGAGAAAAGGTCAGGTGTAAAATATTCACAACCTCACTTTTACCTTGAAAGTGAAAATTTCTTTAATAGTTCAAAATCAAATGAAATGAAGTTCTTCTGATGTGATATCAGTTATTAGTGAAGTTGTTCAGTTCGTGATGTGCACTAGGAAAGTTTATACCTGACGCTGGAACTGTCGCTGTTCAATCCACACCCAGAATTTGGATTCCCTTTCAATCCAATGCTCTCAGGGACTCCAATACCAAAGAAGGAACCATACAAATCCAAAATCAGCTTTGGAATACTTGTATATGGAGTACATACAAGGTAATGTAGTTTGCTGCTTATAATTATTGAAATCATTGAATTTTTATTCTCCTCCTAACAAAACGTGGCATTCGTTTTCAAATTATTTTCAATCTCCTCTGGCTTTGTTTTCTCCGTCTCCTGGATACCATTTTTCCTTATTCCCTGTGATTTGAATTTTTGAATTCGCGCACTATATTGTCACATTTTCAGTGCTTGAGGTTATTTGTCAAAACTTATAAATAAAACTATTTTTCCTTTCTCATAAACTATGTACAATTTCCAGTGATAATTGTCTCTGACACTTTTCCGTTCTTATTTTCTCACAATTTCAAATCTTACATTTGACCATACTGTTCCCTGATTGGCTATTGTCATCAAGAAGTTTGTTGTTCTCCCATTGGCTATTTTTAGTTCAATTTCATATACTGTATGTTTCAAGCTTATAATTTTGTTGATCACATTTTATTCAGGATGATTTTGTAAATCTAGACTTTTTTGTTGTCTTTTGAACAATTATGGGTTATAATCATTATGACAGTGTATGAAATTGATTGTGTTATAGTATTTGTATATTTTTATCTATTCATATTATACAGAGGCTTGATAAAGGAAATAGGATTTCAAAAATTATGCAAAAATAATCTCTTGAAACGAATAGCTATTTAGTAATTATTCTTTTTATGGGTTTTTTATGAAATTGTTTCCTTTTTTCCTTTTGAAATATATAACTGGTTTTTCATAACATAACAACATATATATATATATATAAATATATATTTATATATATATATATAAATATATATATTATATATATATATATATATATATATATATATATATATATATATATATATATATATATATATATATATATATATATATATATATATAAATATATATATTTATATATATTATATATATTTTTTACAGCAAAAGTAATTTTCAAGTAAGATGTAAACACGAATTCTCCATTTGTAATGACCGTTACTCAAAAACTGACCGAAACCCCATAAAAAAATGAACCCTTCATTTGAATTTCAAAAAGAAAAGCTCAAATACCAGTTTTTATGACTTCAACTAATGGTACATCCATACAAACTTTCACCCAAAATGATTTCTGAATATGCTTTCCTATTAAAGTATTCCTGCGCTTGGAGATTTTTTTCAAATTGAGCATTTTAGGAGCAATAATTACTACACTTTATCGAATCTAAAATACAAACTTGAATAATCTGCAATACAAACTTGAAAAGCAATCAGAAATACTGCCCTGAAATGAAAATAAAAATTTATAATTCATGGATACATTTACGAAACAAATTTGTCATCACTAAATATGGATTTTGATAAATTCAGCACATACTAGTATGAAAATGTTATCAATTTGAGGTATCAAAAAATATGGTAATGGTTTGCCGAAAGTTTTTATTCGCTGATTGACCCTTCTAATGTGAACTCTTGCCCTTGCAATTTTGGCGTTTAATGAAGCTTCTTCTTTGGAAAATTGTTATTTATTCTTTAGAAAAGGTAGCTGAATGATCCTCATGCCACATTCATCTGTAATATCTGTTATTATAAAACCTTTGTCTTTCATTAAGTAATCTTTAGGAGCTTCCAACTTCTCAACTATTCCATTCCATACTCTGTCTAAATATTTCCTTATCAGAACTCCTTACACCATAAGCTTCACTAATATATATAATGAGACCACCAGGAGTGACTGCTGTCATGATTTTAATTAGTATGCCTCTTTCTATATAGAGAAAAAGTTCTCAATCTACAACACAAACAACTCTGTTCAACTGGTATTACGGTACAGTCAATAACTGCTCTGACATTCTGAAAAGGAGCGAAACATTTTGGCATATTTTTTGATATCTCATCCTTAGCTGGCCAAGTAATTGTTGTTTTCAAAATTGTTGCCAATATAATCAACGTTTCATGGAATATAATTCTACATATTGGCTTACTTATGTTGAAAAGAACTGATAGGACAACATACCTCATATCTGTTTTTAATTTGATGAATGTAAAAATGATGGATTCTCTTATTGAAAGTTTATGCTTACCCCATCGGTTCAAAAGATGTTAAACCAGTCATTATAGTCAGTTACTTCTTTTCTGACTGCTTCTTTCAAAAGTAGTCCTCTCTGAAGAGACTGACCCAGTGAACTGGGTCAGTTAACAGGGGTTTAGATGCTCCTAAAGTTGTTTCAGCCAGAACTCCTTTCTCAGTTTTACATTTTGTGGTTTCATATGTCCTAGAAGCTGTTACTCGTCCAAATCATAACTCATACCAAGTAGAACATTTCGAGTGGTTTCTCGTTATTTGTTCAGCCGTTTCACATGTCGAATCAGTCATTCGTTCAGTCATAAACTCAATGCTATTAGAATTTTTGTTTTGAAAATTGAGGGGCCAATCGGTCTGTGGCTATATTTTCAAATGGTTTATTATCGAAAAATGAAAACATTGCCCCAGTTCCTGATAAACTCATGAACTCTTCACTTCATTCAGAAATTAGCCTTGTCTGTTCCTTAATTCAGGAATTTATCTTTTCATTAGAGCCTTCAATTCAAGAATTTTATACTCTCTCCCCATTGTCAATAATTTTGATTGTTTCCAGTAGCATGTTTGTGAAGTTACAGAATGTTCTTCACTTCTTCTATGGAGCCACATCAAAAATGCCAATACATGTTTACATCCATCTGGAAAAGACAATGCATTGTATGAAACACCTATTCTCTGATTCAGTTTTTGAAATAAATTTTATGTATCTTCCCAAAATTTCAAGAGTTTTTTTGTTCTAACTTTTTTGTCCCAACTCACAAATTCCTCAAATTGGCCTTGGGCATTCTTGATGTTATATGAATACCAAATACATTTGATCTCATCTGAATTGTCAATACATTTTTTCAATATACACATACCTTCAGATGCCAGACAGTCTAAACACCGACATTCTGGGACATGGCTTCTTCGTCTACCTGCACCAAACAATTATAATTTTTTTTGTGGATTTTATGTTCTGGTGTGAGCTTTGCTCTCACCTTGCAGACGTTTTCTTGGCATTTCAATAGCATTATCACCACAGGAGTCTCTGGTAGATCTGTGAAAAGATAACATGTATTGATTTACTTTTTTGATGCGAATAAGTCAGTTGAAATATGATCTCGATATTCATTTTTGCATATACCTAACACAAATTGCTTACCCCTTCGTTTTTACATTTTCCATTTCAACACTCAAAAAATTCAAATTTCACCATTAGCAAATTTTCCGAACCTGCTTTTACGAAGCCTTGTTCCATTATAAACACACCAAATCGTTAATGATAGTAGGAAATTAATATGTTGTTAAAAATGAACATTAACCTCAAATCTCAAATCTCAATATTATTCCATAGAATAGGAACTGGGAACTGTCTTTAAGTTTTGCGGTGTTGCCAATTATCGTTCTTCATCGAAAGAAAGGCCCGTTCAGAAACTTTGAATGTTTTGAATGAAGAAAACAGTTGGTGAAACGGGATTTTTTTCGGATGAGTCTATCAATTAACAGAGTTCAATTATATATTGATGGTGTATTTCAAGCAGTGAGCTATACTTTTGACAAAAACAGTAATGCGTGTTTCTGAACGTGGATTATGGAGGGGGGTGTTTTCGATGAACGTGACGTCAAGGGTTCACTTTAAAACGCAATATCTTTTCGAAATAAATAATATATGATGGCATTCTGAGTCAATTGGACGTTTCATATGAAATATAATCGACCTATATGAGTTTTGGATTTTTTTTTTCGTAAATGTAAAGGCCCATTGGTCCATTTACTCCTACTCATCTCCAGGAAAAAAAATATTCAGATAGTCCCATATGGGTCATAAAAAGTGAACTGGTGCTCCATCAAGTTGAAACCACATTCTCTGCCGAACATCCATAGGTACTTCCTCGAGCAGTACTGACAACTCATTAGTTAGAAAGTTGGGGTGAAGTTCACCATCCAGTCGGGATGATGAAGGAAAAGGACAGATCAGCTGACTATTAACAATTCCAGTCCACACGAAGACACTAATGCGCTGTCGAAAATTTGTTTGTCGAACAGCATGAGGGCTAACAGCAGACTAGACTTGAACATTGTGAAAAATTTAATACACAGTCCCTAGCAAATGTCGATTCACCACTAAAAAGTACATGCCTGACAAAGTTCCTTCATGCCGATGTGAAAGCCACTACAGAATGCTTCTCTCCAGGAATAGTCTTGTGGCAAAAGTGCTTGTACACGTTGGATATGGTAAGGATGTTATCGTTCATTTCGCATGACTTCAGCAACAAAATTGTTTGAAATATTCAACCATGCAACAATTTTTCGAGTGCTTTCCTTGAAATGAAGTGTATATTTGAAGGTACAAATATTTGTAATATATAAATGATGTACCTAACTGGGAATGAAAATAATTGAATTTCAAGCAACAAATTGTAATGCTTTTAGAACACATCGATACTTTAATTTAATAATCCATGTATATTTCTTTTGTTTCAGGTGGAACTAAGACAATTCCTGAAGCTATCAAGAGTGAAAAATATTTAATCGAAGAAAATGGGCAATATCAACTGAAAAAAAGCACACATATTATGGCCAAGTACAGATGGGGATGGCAGTGTTGAATTTGTCGAAAATATATGCTTCTTTCGATGATAGTGTTATCATAATGGAGGTTGATTTTGATTATGATTTCACTTGCAACATGTTGATAGATGTTTAACATAAATATTTTGAAAAAATGATACATCATTGTTGTAAATAATATTTATTATCATAAAATGTAGATTCAAATTGAGATGAAATAAAATACGGTAACTAGTGAATTGGAAATTTTATTTCCTCTAAATTCTCATTTTGATAAAAGTCTGCTGTCTGCCAAAACGGGTGAAGACAAATTCGTTATTGCAGAAATTATTATGAAAATAACTTCAATCATTGGAACAAGAGCCCAATTTAATTTACTACTAAGAATTTTGAAAATTTTCAATCTTTGGTTTGAGCGTTCAATGTGAACTCTAGCAGATGCAATTTTGGCATTGAATATAGATTCTTCTGCAGAAAGCTGTGATTCACTTCGCAAAAAAGGTGGCCTAATTGATTTTATTTTGTATAGATTACAAATGTCATCTATTAAAAAACCCATAATGGCATCTGTGTTAGGATCTAGTTAAGATATTATATTGCTTTCTTCAAATATTACCTTATCGGATGCTCTTCCCCCATATAGTTTACTGATATATGTGATTAGGCCACCAGGTGAAACTCCTGTCATAAATTTCATAGTTAGGTTGGATTAATATTGTGAATGAAACCTAATTCTACAACATCAACACTTTGGCATCTCCACAAAAATTTTTGTACAATCTGATATGAACCTTACATCCTGGAATTCCTTGAAACAAATTGGCATGTTCTTCATAATTTCAGTCTGTAAAGGGAAAATAATTAATGATTTCAAAATTCTTGACAGTAATGGAATCATTTCATAGATATAGGTTTTAGCCAAATCTGGAGTAATTCCAAATATTGAGCCCAATGATACATATGTCAAACTGGTTGTAAATTTAGTTAATAGCAACATTATTCTTTGTCTTATGTTTAATCTGTGCATACGCTTATCACTACGATATTTTTCGAATATTTCGATAATAGAATTGAAGATTGCAATGTTATTTCTGCCAGTAAAGTTCTTTAATTTTTCATCACTACTCATGAGTTTACATAGAGTTGATGTTTCGGCGTTTTCACTTGAACTGCACTATATCTGTAGCTGGGTCCTGAAAAAACAACTTCTCCAGTGTTTTGGGAATTGAGTGAAGCTAATAAAGCCTCCGCAGCTTCTATGTCTTGTGCATTTTCAACATAACCATCATTCTCACATGAAGGAAACGTTTCACTTGCCTCATTGTTGTTTGGACTTGCCTCATTAGTTGTAGATGTTTGGATTTGCCTAGTTTTGGTGATTCTAGAAGATGGTCCTGAATCTGCTTCATGCGGAAGATTTGGCAAATTTTTTGAAGGAACTACCTTAGACTTCAATGTCCTACGTTTATGTCTTTCTGGAATGAAGAAAAAATAATCACAACACTTATTGAGTAGTATTATTCTTATAAAATACCTACCTTTCTGGAGACAATTAATTTCAGCAAAATGAAAAGAACATACTCTCATGTAAATAGATGTTTTTTTTTCCAATTTTTAACAATCTGATCCACATTTGACTTCTATCCACAAGCTCCTTCTTTCCCAACTTTTTTTCTACAACAATATTTTCTTTTCCTCCTCTTGGAAACGTATGGAAACTCAATTCAGGGTTTCTCTTCACCCAGGATGAACACTGGGGAACACAAAAATAATGATTCATTTTCAACTTCTGCGAATAAAACAAAAACTAAGTGGAATACGATGTAACCACCGTTGAGAAGCACTTCAAATCAATGGAAAATACGACAAATGGCAGATGATAATGGCCCATAGCTGAGTTACCGAAATGTCCCGTAGGGGGCGTATCGCTTATCCCGTTACACGTATACGAGCGGAGAAAAGGGAGGCGTAACGAGGCATCGCTGGCAGTCGAGCGACGCCACCAAATTACGATAGTGCCTTCGCAGCCCTTGGTTCGGAAAGCACTACTCGTTCTTTGAAACCAATTTTGTGTTGAATAACTCTTTTTCAACGTTCACCTTTTTGCACGAATGAAGATTTACTTTACTCGATGCTTTTAATGAAAATTGAAAATGCAGGTTGTAAGTGACAAAAATGGAATGATCAAAATACATATCTCAGATAATTTATAACATAAACAAATAATAAAGGTATTATAGTTCTTTCGTTGATCTTCGGTTCACAAGATAATCTGGGTGGCAGGGCCGGACTCAGGAACTGGGTGGCAGGGCCGGACTCAGGAACTGGGTGGCAGGCCGGACTCAGGAACGTAACAACTAGCAGGAGATACACGACCACGTCTCAAAATTTTAAAGTAAGTAAATGTTTTCATTATTGTTATTTTTAATTAAGAGCAGTGTTATTCCGTTTACCATGCCTAAACATAGTTTATTAGTATACGCGATTTATTTATTTTCCACGATTTATTATTAATTTTTAGCTAGATTGAACGGTAATTTATTGATAACCTGTAAAAACACTTACACGTAGACCTTTTCACCCCAACATTGTCTTGTTCAGTTGTGTTGTTCAATTGGGACGGATTGGTGATTAAACTGTTATAAGCTCAACAAAGTTAGAAATCATTAATGAGGATATTTCGGTTGTGATATGAAAAGAAAAAAAAAAGGTTCCGTTTTTCGAAAAAAATATCTGGTTTGTAATAAATACTGTTTAAATATTACGAAACTAAGAATTCTGAAAAATATTTGTTTTGTTAATAATAACAGTACTTTTGACTTTTTGTTTTTGGAATGAAAATATAATTTTGAATTTATTGAATTAAATATTGTTATTTCATAAAACTTTTTGAAATTGAAATACTGTACCTTTTTGCCTCCTGGCTGTCCCTTTTTACCCCTACTATGGAGCAAAATAGACAGACGACAAACTCTAGAAAAATTGTAAAATGACATATTTCTATTATGATAATTCAACCAAAAATCGAGTTGAACATGGTCAGATAACTGTTTGTTTGATTAGTGTTGTATATTTTGATATGGTAGGCTCAGTTTTCACAGTATAATTCGAAATAGACAAATTGGGTCTCTAGGCCCCGCCTTACCCTATGCTCTTTTCACTGAAGGTTCGTTTTTTCGTGTCAGTCAGATAATATTTGAGTTTTTTTTGCTAACAAACAGATCATCGTTATATTTTATTATGTTTTAATTCAAAGTTGAACTATATAATTAAATATTAGTTATTATTTTTCTAAGTGATATTGAAATTGAAAAGTCAGTAATTACTGTCTGTCTATATCCTTGGGTGATAGTCATACTCCTTCCTTGGGATTTGAGTCAGATCACATAAAAATATTAGGAAGCATTTGGGAAGATTTTAATCCTTCTCCAACTTTTGAATGAAAAAAAAATTAGATTTATACAAAAATTCTATTATCTTTTTGTTTCCAATGAAAATATTCCATTCTTCCTGAATGATTAGTTAACTTGATTGGTGGCAATTTCAGAATCGATAAATCTACCTTTCCGACTGACCGCTCTATCTTGTTTTTTCATTTCAAGTATATTCCAATCAAAATCGCGTATGAGTCAATAACATCTGTTCACGTGCAAATGTGCATATGTTCATCGCCATCAGTAGAAAATGATATAGTGTTTCCCAGGGCTATTGAATGATCTGAAAATACTAAAGAAACATAATAGGATTTGCTGTGTTGATCTAACATGCCGACCATAGAATGGTCCATACTATGTTGTACTACCCCATACAGACACATACATATACACACACAAACACACATCACTGTACTGCTCACCTCAAAAGCAATAATAATGGAAGACTTGCAAAGATTTTGAATGAAGAACAATCTGAAATTGCATTCTCAAACGAGAACACTAATGGAAAAATATTCTTTTCCCGTCAAAAAGAAAAAACTTCCAGTGATCTACAATCAAGTGTTGTATACAAAATTAATTGTTACAATTGCACAAAATGCTATGTGGGTCAAACAGGACGTTATTTGGAAAAACGAATATCTGATCATGACAGGGACACAAGAAAACTGAATGTAAATCATTCTACAGCCTCAGTTGAACAGACTGGAGAAAATGGCCATTCTTTTGATTTTATTAATCCTGCCATTCTTGATCAAAAATCATTTTTGTCTAATAAAAGACTCATTAGCGAAATGATGCAAATTCTTCACCAAGATAGTGTTAGTACCAGAAGAGATATAAAAATATTAAACACGGCATATTTCAACCTGATAAGCCAACTTCCGAAATAATTCGTTATCATTAGAGGTTTTTTGACTACCACTGTTTTGTTTTGTGTTTTTTCCAACAACATAAAAAGAATTTCATAGCTTCACAGCCACTTTCGGGATTTTAACTCTTTCATTTGTCTCGAGCTAAATGTGGAATCTATTGTGCCGTAAATGTTTGTTATTCACGTATCTGAAATGTTTGTTTTTTATTCGTTATTGTGTTACTGTGTCAACTCGGAAAAAAATAATTGTTGGTGAGTCTTCTTATATTTTATGATTTAAACCCCATTTTAATATTTTAAACCCCTGGAAATGTTTCAATATTTTGTGGGCATTTTAATCATTATATTCTTGAGATTATTTCACCATATTCAACTTTCCTCAAGAAAAATTGCAAAGCAAAACTCATTGTTACAGAGCCCCGATGATGAATTTAGTGAACATTGAAACGTTCGCGAGAAAGCAAGAGTTTTTCTTCAATAACATTGATCCTAATCCCAACCAAACCAGTTGAAGAATATGAAGAGAGTTGGCGGCGTACAGACAAGAATTTTTTAATTCTTGAAGATATCCTCGGGCGGGGATCGAACCCAGGACCTCATGATTACCAGTCAAGTGTTCTTCCAACTGAGCTACTGAAGTCGTAGGTACGCAACCGCGATCAGGATATCCTTTTATAGAATTGAATGTTAGTGTGTTTAAGGAAATGTTTGAGGTGGAAGGGAACTCATTCGCTATCAAATGATCATCATGATCCAATTTACCTTTCAGCTAGCGTCGTCGACAATTTGCGCTTTTCAGCAAGGGTCAGGTGTCTGCACGCCGTCAACTCTCTTTACATTATATATCACAGACACAAATTCCCCTTCTTGATAAAAATATAATGTATGGTGATTTATGATAATTTATGGAAAAAGCGGCCAGCGAAGTTAGTGATTTATTTTTACGGGGGAACGGTTCCCTCACAATTTGTTCTACTATTCACTTCATACGGGAAATAATATTCATTCAACTTTCCGGGGATCGAACCCAGCACCTCATGATTACCAGTCAAGTGCTCTTCCAACTGAGCTACTGAAGACGTTGGTATGCAACCACGATCACAATATCGCTTTCTAGAATGTAATGTTAGTGTGTTTGAGGAAAGTTATCAGGTGGAAGAAAACTCATTCGCTATCAAATGATCATCAAGATCCAATTTACCTTTCAGCTAGCGTCGTCGACAATTTACGATTTTCAGCAAGGGTCAGGTGTCTGCACGCCGCCAACACAGTCACAAATTTCTCTTATCGATAAAAATAATGTATAGTGATTTATGATAATTTATGGAACAAGCGGCTAGAGTAGTTACTGATTGATTTTTACGGGGCGAACGGTTTCCACACAATTCGTTCTACTATTCACTCCATACGGGGACTAATATTCATTAAACTTTCCGGGGATTGAACCCAGGACCTCATGATTACCAGTCAAGTGCTCTTCCAACTGAGCTACTGAAGACGTAGGTACGCAGCCGCGATCGGGTTATCGCTTTCTAGAATGTAATGTTTGTGTGTTTGAGGAAAGTTATGAGGTGGAAGGGAACTCATTCGCTATCAAATGATCATCAAGATCCAATTTACCTTCCAGCTAGCGTCGTCGACAATTTACGATTTTCAGCAAGGGTCAGGTGTCTGCACGCCGCCAACACAGTCACAAATTTCTCTTATCGATAAAAATAATGTATAGTGATTTATGATAATTTATGGAACAAGCGGCCAGAGTAGTTACTGATTGATTTTTACGGGGCGAACGGTTTCCACACAATTCGTTCTACTATTCACTCCATACGGGGACTAATATTCATTGAACTTTCCGGGGATTGAACCCAGGACCTCATGATTACCAGTCAAGTGCTCTTCCAACTGAGCTACCGAAGACGTAGGTACGCAGCCGCGATCGGGTTATCGCTTTCTAGAATGTAATGTTTGTGTGTTTAAGGAAAGTTATGAGGTGGAAGGGAACTCATTCGCTATCAAATGATTATCAAGATCCAATTTACCTTTCAGCTAGCGTCGTCGACAATTTACGATTTTCAGCAAGGGTCAGGTGTCTGCACGCCGCCAACACAGTAACAAATTTCTCTTATCGATAAAAATAATGTATAGTGATTTATGATAATTTATGGAACAAGCGGCTAGAGTAGTTACTGATTGATTTTTACGGGGCGAACGGTTTCCACACAATTCGTTCTACTATTCACTCCATACGGGGACTAATATTCATTAAACTTTCCGGGGATTGAACCCAGGACCTCATGATTACCAGTCAAGTGCTCTTCCAACTGAGCTACTGAAGACGTAGGTACGCAGCCGCGATCGGGTTATCGCTTTCTAGAATGTAATGTTTGTGTGTTTGAGGAAAGTTATGAGGTGGAAGGGAACTCATTCGCTATCAAATGATCATCAAGATCCAATTTACCTTCCAGCTAGCGTCGTCGACAATTTACGATTTTCAGCAAGGGTCAGGTGTCTGCACGCCGCCAACACAGTCACAAATTTCTCTTATCGATAAAAATAATGTATAGTGATTTATGATAATTTATGGAACAAGCGGCCAGAGTAGTTACTGATTGATTTTTACGGGGCGAACGGTTTCCACACAATTCGCTCTACTATTCACTCCATACGGGGACTAATATTCATTGAACTTTCCGGGGATTGAACCCAGGACCTCATGATTACCAGTCAAGTGCTCTTCCAACTGAGCTACCGAAGACGTAGGTACGCAGCCGCGATCGGGTTATCGCTTTCTAGAATGTAATGTTTGTGTGTTTAAGGAAAGTTATGAGGTGGAAGGGAACTCATTCGCTATCAAATGATTATCAAGATCCAATTTACCTTCCAGCTAGCGTCGTCGACAATTTACGATTTTCAGCAAGGGTCAGGTGTCTGCACACCGCCAACTCTCTTTACATTATATATCCCAGTCACAAATTTCTCTTCTCGATAAAAATAATGTATAGTGATTTAAGATAATTTATGGAACATGCGGCCAGCTGAGTTACTGATTGATTTTCACGGGGCAAACGGTTTCCACACAATTCGTTCTACTATTCACTTCTTACGGGGAATAATATTCATTCAACTTTCCGTTCCCCTCCATCATTCGACATTATCATGTACGAATTTGAACGAACCCTATATTTTGAGTTAAGAATAGACATATTCAATTGACTTGGGAAATTCTATAATTTTTTTCACACAAATTACCTTTGTCGAGAATTCATTGATTATTTTTCTTGGATCGTTTGTGTTTTCGAAATGGCTTCTCCGTCGGACTAAACTGTTTGCGACAATGTGATCATCCAGCAGTTATGAATCGAAGATTTCGTTTCGTTTTCGGGATAACCAAGCAAGAGAAAACTACAAAAAAATGTGCCACAATTCATTGTTTTCACAAATTTCATTATGAATTGGGTAATTTCACAATTTTTTTCCCAATTGTGCTATAGAGAATAATTGACATAACATATTTATATATATATATATATATATATATATATATATATATATATATATATATATATATATATATATATATATTGGAATATAACTTGAAATGCCTTTTACCATTTTACCAACTCCTACAATAACAAATGTAATCAATTCTATTTGATACCATATGTGGCGTCAACTGCAATATCACTCACTGCACACTTTTGAATAGCGCGAAGCATGAAAACGATCCACGACAAACCTGGAACAAAAAAGAAAGATATATGTCACTTCGATTGAAGATTTGATTATTCAATGGGTGAGAGCACGAAATTTTCAAAATATTCTTCATGGATTCTACAGCTTGTGAAAAGTCTGTTGGTGATTTCCTTTCTTTTTTTTAATTTTCTAAAACTTGAAAAAAAAAACTAAAGTCGGCAAAATTCAAATGGCTCCTTTCTAGCGCCATTGCAAGATGTTGTGACGTTATCACCCGATCAAAAAATCCCAGAGTTGACAGCTTCAATAAATTTTGCAACGTTGCCATATTTTCAAATCTTAGGCTTCGCCTCCATTACAAGAATAAATGATTGGCTTTCTACTTATCAAAAATCGTTTTGATGGACCACAATGATTCATAATATCAAAAACCACAATTTATGTGCACTGTGAAATCGATAATATATTGTTTTATGACAGATCGAATGTTTTTACATCCTTCGAATCCGGCAACTTGGCAAACTTGGCAACATTGTCGTTTAACGTCACAATCAACATGATTACACCTACAAAGAGCGCCCATATTAGTAGCTTCAAAATTTGCTGCTTTTCAAAAACGAATGGGAACTGCTGTAATTTAAATTTGACTCAAAAAATGTTGTCTAGGTACATTTATATAAGCGTTATGTATTTAGAAGCATATTTAGAGCGATAATAATTCTTCGAGTCCTCTCCTATTCAAAGTTGGCTCACCTACAACTATTTAAATGCAAATATCACCCTGGCATTATTTTTTTGTTGACAATTTGTTTCAAAATAGTTGACTGATTGAGAATCCAAAACATGAGGGGTAGATCGAGGATTTTAAACTGAATTACTTGGTGAAAAAAAATATAACTCAAAATTTTACATAAATATTGATATTCATTGAGGTGATGTCTCCACAGCATAGCCAATCAGACTTGTTAGAAACTCTCGAAACCATTGAAATTCGAAGAATTACGTATCGGTTGATAGAAAGTTATTTGAGTATTCGGAAACAGTGCGTGGGCAGCAAAAGAAAAATTAGTCACACAAGGAACAGATCTTGGCCCTATTCTATTCATTGTGTATATGAATTTAATGTTAAGCTTAAACATTCCCACTGAAATAACTGGTTTTCATTTCTTCATCGGAGACAGTGATTGGGAAAACAGAAGCTAACTGTTTTTCCCATCATCATGGAGTATTTCAGTCATTGTATTCATGCTGTTTGATAATTACGTAATGAAGTCATTCTGATAATGATATACCAATTGATTTTTTTGAAATTTTGAAAAAAACACAGATTTCACTAAATGATTTTCACTAAAGTGGGTTTACAAAACCACGACACGTGTTTCGCTAGACAATAGCTTTGTCAGGTAGAGATGAAAGAATTAAATAGTGAATTTTGTTGGTTACAATGTACTGTAATCAGGTCGCAAAACTTCCAGAAAATAAAAGTTGACGTGTCTCGGGATTCTTTATGAATATTTACAATAATTGAGATACCTCCATTTTGCTATCCCACACTGCATGGAAAAAATATTGATATAAATGAAAACTATATAAGGAGTTTGTTGAAATAATCATGGTACCTTAATCGACAGTATCATTTCTGTTTGGTTACTATTTGTTCATGACATAAAAAAATATAAAGTGTATAGACTTGGGGCCCCTTTGTAAGTGGCGCCGTAGTGGCGGGAACGCGCAGTATTAGTGCAATTCATCCACATTTGCCCCTTTGATGGAAAGAGTATTTTTGAAGTTCGTCGATTTTTTTCGGTACAAACCTGAAAACTGCGGTTGCGTTGTGATTCGGCGTGTATAAACTTCGAATCAATTTGAGCCCCGATTTCGGAAATTGCAGATTGAGACGAGTCCGCATGAAGCTGCATTAAAGGGCTGAACACGCGCACTGTGAATATGTGATTCGCCTGTCATCGTAGTGCTTACATGTAATTTATTGTCAAGTAGAAAAGTGTCTCATATTCGTGATAGAGCAAGTGCTTGCAACTGGGTTTTCAATGGCGGCTCCAATATGGCGAGTTTTGTGGTTTTAGCCTGATTCCAATTAAAATTGTTATGTGGGTCTTTTTGGGTCGGAGATCATGATTTTTTTTTGTCCAAATCAATGAATACAAGATGGCGGTTCCAAGATGGCCATGAGTTCTATGATTTATATCCCGTTTCCATTCAAAATTGGTGTGTAGGGGTTGTTGGGGTCAGACATCATGATGTTTTTGTTGAAATTCATGTATTCAAGATGGCGACGTGTTTTGTTATTATGGGTCGATTCCATTCAAAATTGATATGTGGGGTTTTTTGGGTCGGATATTATCCATTTTTGTCAGAATTCAATGAGATGACGGATTCCATCAATGACTGAAAATAATTGAATGATAATGATGAAAATATTAATACAAGCTTTTATACAAATGCACTAAAAAGAAAAAATAATTCCTTCAATTGACCTGGGTTATTCTGTGAGTAGCAGATTCGAAAGCTTGCCACGAATATAAAATAGGTATTTTTGTGCGGCAAGATTTAGAATCTGCTTTTCACAGAATAACCTAGGTCAAGCCATTGAAGAAATATATTTTTTATTTTTAGTACATTTGTATAAAAGTACAATAATTCTGAATATTTTTTTTCATATTGTTCCTTCACTGTCAGAATTCTAGCAAAGAAATAATTTTGAGTGTGTATTACTTAAATATATATTTTTTCATTTGTTTCATTTATGCTTTTTCAGATTACTATAATTATTAGTATAAACAAAATTAATTATTTATATCAATGTGAAAATTTATCAGAAATCTTTATTGGAAACTTGAGAATTGTCAAATGAACTTTTTTCCTTTCGTAGATTGATTGTAACAATTATGTTACAAGAACTTCCTGCACCTGCAGAGCTAATGCTCGTGCGACTGTAAACACGTTTACGCAGAATTTTCATACATGAACGCTCACCGAGGGACGTCCAAACATTTGATTTGAGTTATTTGCGGCCGAATCGTTCATTGATTTGAAGTTTTCACCCACCAAATTACAACGCAAATGTCGGTTCAACGTTTGCGAACGAAAAATTAAAACCCTCGAATTCTGTAAACCCCCGTTTCATCAAAGCGGTAAATGCAGAAAAGTGACACTATACGGACGAGTTTGCCCGATTCTGCCACTATGGCGCTGCACGTTGAACTCCCCCCCCTATGCTCCAAGCCCATAAAGTATAAAATAAATGGTATGAGACTTTATAAACACTGTCTTACTCCTTTTGTATAAAAGCAGCGGTTTATATTCTGAAGGAGTTCTGATATTGATATACACAGAGATTATTGAAACAAGAGAAATATTTGAATCTTCATATGAACAACCCCCTTGATGGAAATCCCTGAAGAAAACTGTAGATAATGTTTCAATATATCTCGCTGTTGATTTTGACTGTGATCGAACTAACGGTATATGCGTGGTAGACCAAGAGCCATCAAACAGAACACGTATGATTAGCTCAAAGCTTAAACTTTTTGAGAACTAAGCCAGTGTTATGAATAACAGGGTAGCGCAAGTATGGCTGTCCGTAGGTGTCGGCGTTGCACTGCGCAATTTTTTGAATGTGTCAAAAAAAACTATGCCTATGAGGAAGGAGTTCGAAGCTAATTCTTTTTTTATATCATACATAAGATAGCCAAAGCATGAAGAAGTTGTATGCCATACCGATGCAGCGTCTCAAACTGTCCGCCATACTCAATTAAACGTGTGGTTTTTTTATGCTCTCTTGAAATACAAGCTGAAGGCAAATTTTTTCACCCAATATTAGAAAAAAAAATCTTATCACCGATTACTACTACTACTACTATTTCGGTGTCCCTCAGTACTCGCCATACCGATTCAAAAATGTCAAATTTTTATGACCCTCGTGGTCCATTTTTATGAATAGAAGCAATGCCATTTTGACAGGACGACTCTAACTGGCCGCCATTCTGAAAAAACTATAATTTTTTTCAAAATATTCATAATATCATTGGTAAGTTTTGCAGAATGATTATCTAGTCTCTACATTGATGAAGAAGTGATATGAAATAACATTTGCAACGTTTCATGAAAAATTAGGACCTATATAATTCATTGAAAGCAATGAAAAACAGTAAATTTAGGTCGAAATACATGTACATTTTCATTGTCGCTATCTTCATCTGATGATATATTATAGTGAAAATAATCTGAATCACTATCTTCGTCATCTTCCTCTTCATTCAAGTTGTCAGTGTCCTCGTCAGAGCTTACAGTTTCTGCAATTGTAATAATTTGGATATAATATATGAGACTGTTGAACTATCAGCTTCGTGTATTTGTTATCTCTTGAACTGTAATTGACATTTGCAAGTATTTTTTCTGCATGATTGTAGAATGTAAGTTTATAAATTAACCTTCGTCTTCATTCGGTTGTTATCGTCTGGTTTGGTTGTCGCTTCATCGTTCAGATTTTGAATAACTATTTCGTTGATTGTGGATGGCATTGCATCACCCTCGAAATGTAAGTGAAGTGTAGCTACTTTGACAATTTCCAGCCATAACCATCAGCAAAATCGTAAGATTATGGGTACTGTAAATGCGCATTGTACCAAATGTTGCTGACGTGAAGAACCCTCATTAACTGTTGAAATAATTCGGCTCTACATGGTGGAATTGAAGAGGCATCGAAATTTTCAACGACTTTATCGAATGCCTGATTCAATTATTCCTCACCTTGGAGACATGATATCGGTATGGCACATATTTATTCGCATTTCAGACATTAAATATGTCGCAAAAACATAGGTATGACACGTGCGCCTATTATACATCACACTTGTTAAAAATTTACAACTCTGAAGGTTAAGTTCTCACGTTTGAGACATCCAATCGATGTGGCACTTATAGACTCGCCTTCAAGATATTAAAATCAATCGGTACATGTTTTTTCCAGGTGTGTACCTATGATACATGTACTAGTGAGAACTTTGAATCAGAATGGCGGGTACTTAGGGACACCGAAACAGTATGACATGGTCATAATCGGTGATGAAATTTTTTTTTAATCATTGTGTGAAAAAAATTGTTTTGAGCTTTTATTTAAAGAAATTACAAGTTCAATTGAGTATGGCGGACAGTTTGAGACGCTGCATCGGCATGGCATACAATTCCTTCATACATTGGTTACTTATGTATAATATAAAATAAGAATTAGCTTTGAGCTCATTATCCAAGGGCATAGTTTTTTCTACACATTCAAAAAATTGCGCAGCGCAACGCCGACACCTGCGTGCCGCCATACTTGCGCTGCCCTGTAATTTATAATACTGGCTTACTTCTCAGAAAGTTATAGCTTTGAGCTTATCATACGGGTTTTGTTTGCTGGCTCTCGGTCTATGAGCACGATATGATTGATTCTAACGGAATATAATTTCGATTGATTTGTTCAGAAATATGAAAAGGCTTCATAAAATCAGATATGGAATCATCTGCGACTGAACTTTAATCACTTCCTTCCATCATTCGAAGTAACCTCTTGGAGGTATTCATGTTGAAAAAGAAAACATTCTCAATTGAATATTGAATAGAAAGACTTTTCTGAAAACTGAAAATTCTACGACAATGGTGAATTTTGTAATAACTAATCGAAAACAACTACTTTCCTGGCTGGAGCCACGCAGGATATTGAACTACAGGTGTAGTGATTATTGTCCGAGATCTCTCAATTTCGAGAATATTCATTCTATCCAATATTCCATTGAGAATGAGCATGTTTCCTTCTTCATCAATTTAGATGTTTCTAACGATTACAGTAATTATTTCCTCCTATGGTCGTTCAACAAAAACAAAACTTCGGACTTACCGCAACGAGAGTGACTAGTGTGAGTGGAGTGAACTTGCCAATCGACAAGTATACAGGGCGCTGCATGCGAATCATTGTCAGGATTATGGATCTCTTGAACCGCGGGCTAGAACTCAGCCAATCACTTTCGTATAAAGACAAGCGGATCTGCTCACTCTGCAAGTAGAATGACATCAATTATAAATGGAAGTAGTAGGGCTGTGTACACGGGGCCGAACCAAAAGTCTAATTTTGTATTTCGTGTTATACCGACATATGTTGCATTACAATCACCACATTTCAATTTGTTAATGCCGCTTTCTGATGATTTGTCAATTTTATCTTTTGTATTGATCAAATGTTCGCCCAAGTTGTTAGTGGTTCTGAAAGAAATTTCCACTAACAGACTAACATTAACATTCTTCTTTTGGTCATCTCCTGAAGGTTAACAAGCATAACTTCAGCCCCAGTAATAATTCGCAGATTATACAAGAGGTCACATCGAAGAACTACCAATAGACTCAGGATTCTATGATGAGCAAAAATGAGACACGATTTTATCACTTATAGAGAAACATTGAATATAGTTCGACAACCGTATATTTCCCTTCGTGCCTCCTTTCAAGTGTTAAATTTTCTGAATTTTAGCACAACTGAAAACGCTGGCACTTAATAAAGATGTTTTATTAAAAAAAAAAAAATTTCTCACGGTTTGTCACAATTTCAATCATTTTAACCATTTTAACTTTGTGAATGGCTGTATTTTATTGGTTGCCCTTTTTCCTTGCCTAACGAGTGGGAGATACTTTGACAATTAGTATAAATTTGATTTATTAACATTCAAACACCACTCACTTACTTTGCAGCCAAGTACTGAAGATGACCATATAGGTCCGAAGCGCTATGCATAAACATAATAAATTTGCACGAATTACAGAATTGGACTTCTGATCAATTATAAACACAGAAATTATCTTATAGGGAAATCTCATACACATTTTTGTCGCGTAATCACTAAGGAGACATCGCGCTGTGCTGTCAATCTAATGATTCTGAAACTTTTCAATCCATATATTTACAATCACAATTCTCAATTTTTTTTTGATACGAATTTATGGGTCCAGATCCCCCCCGCATCTTATCCACACGTTTGATTTAACACATATTTACACCCTCAATGGAACTGAACCACATGGGGTACCTCATAATATGTCTTTTATTGCACTTTGATTTCTTGAGCTCCCTTTCACACTAATGAACTTTCCCTTTCTTCTGGAGCGCTCATGAAATATGTGTATATTCTCATAATTTCATCGAATCTTATCAAATAGATGCTAATGTGATGAAAAAGCAATCATTATACAAAATTGCCCAACATAAATCAACAATATCTCAACACAAAAATTTGCTCAATTCAAAATTTCCAGTTGTGATAGGTTCTCTATTATTTATTTATAATTGGCCCGCGTTGGTCGCCAATTGTTGTGATTGGTGTTTTTTTAAAATATTTATATTATGCTAGATTTGTTTCAGTGATTTCCTTTTCATTCAATAATTCTGAGAATAAATACCTATCATAACAAAAATGAAACTTCGGCTATGTTGTCTTACCCCTTTTCAACATTCTCTTTACCTTAGCCCAGCTCAGTCGGTATGCCTATGAAGTGTGAGTCATCTTTATTCTCAACGGCAGGTTCAGTAGTGCCAACTTGGCGCTGCTTGATGTCAAAAGGTGCTATTTTGTGGGGAAATCATGATGAGGTTTCATTAGATAAACAAAGAATGCAGAAAACTCGTCAAATAGTTGTATTTATTGAAATAAATCCTCAAAACTGACACCTACTCTGCGAAATCTAACTTATCTAACTAAAACAGTAATCTGAAATGGCAAAACTTGTTGATGTGTGATAAATACTGGTTGAATGAACGTTTGAAGGTTATGAAGAGTCTGTGAGCATCAAAAATCATTAAATGTAAAAAAAAAGGACACAAGTGATAAAAAAAACAAAATAAGTTTCTGGACCTGATACGTTGCACTTAAGTTAGTTCTGCTTATGATATACCTTGTTATTCTTCCTTTATGGTGTTCTCCTGCCTCTTGAAGTATTCGTGCTCACTGGAAAATACACTGCACGCCCTTTTTTGTTCCTGGTATGACATGAAAATAGGTGAGTGGTTTTTCTTATTTGTTTATTCTCCCATTTGGTGTCTGAATTAGTTATATCATGTTTTCTGGATAGTTTTGCTTGTTTTTCTCTTGTAATTTACTATAATTTTTCCCCCAAAAATTGGTACGCGGTTTCGTTTTTGCATTTATTTTTCATCTCCTCAAGCTGGTTACATTTTCTCTTGGCAAAACACACATTTTGTTTTCTTCCACAAATTTCAAAATGTATTCCAACTTTCTGTCTGAGTTTCCGTTATTCTAATTTTTCTAATGATTTGATTTACAATGTACTATTCTAGACCTTATATTATATCTACAGATTTGGATAAAGTTTATATTTGACATTTTTCTGCGTTCATAATTTTCATATTTCATTGTTTGCCTCGCATTGTTTTTGACATCTTGCTGTTGGTTTCCTCCTGATATGATTTACCATACAGGATGTTGCAATTTGTATATCATTTCATCTACTTGTGATCCAAAGTTTTTTCATGAATTAAAATTTTCATATTATTTTTATGGTTTGTGCAAATTCAATGTATTGTTGGTAACATATTTATGACAATAGAGATACTTCATTACTGACTTTTTGATACATATGCGTTGACTAAAACATGTTATGAGATTCTAGAATAGTAAAAAGTATAAAAAAAACTGTAAAAAAAATAGCATAAACCACGATAACTTAAATACCTAATAATAATAATAATTATCAGTTTCATTATTTTATAAACATTTCCTACATAACAATTTCCCAAATTTATATTCAACATTTTAATACTTGCCAGTAATATTTGAATATCAATTTACTATTCACAATTATTCACATTACTTTTTTTTGTTTCAGAAACTACCTGACTTTGAAATTCTCTTTCATTCAAGAGAGAAAATTTGTCAATATAACATCATTTATGACACTTGATATTTTTTTATATATTTTATACTGATATATATTTTCAATATTGATAAGATTTTTATAATTATTGGTATTCTTTCAATTATACTCTGTTTTATTATTTTTCCTATCTCTTCACCTAATTGTTCTTTGTATTTATATTGAATTGGATATTTTATTAATCTGTATCTTTCTTCATTCATACATAATTAACGTATTATATTTATTTATAATTCATGAATATACCTTTATTTTAATTATTAATATACCTTCATTAGTATTATTATTATTATTATCTTTTCCACTTTCATTTCTCACATGTATTCTTTTATACACAAAATATTTTACTCTTTGTTTCTTTTAATTTTTCTCCAAAATTCATATTATTTATTATCCATTTCTATATTTTCCCTCCATAATCTTTTTGGTTTTTTTAAAATTAATTCCTTTTTCAGTATAAGTAATTATTATTCAATATATGATTATCTTTATCCACATTTCAATTCATGTTTTGATTTGTTTCCTCTAGTTTTTTCTCTCATTGACATATTTTTACCTTTAAGTTTATTTTCCATTTTATTTTATTTATTCAAATGTTTCTGAAACAGATCATCGAACAATATTTTTATATTTTTTTATTTTGTTCCCTAACTTACCTGTGAAATTTGTAAACCTACAATTGATTTTTCCCTAAATTTTATTTATTATTTATCTCTCCTTCTTTGGAATTGTACTTGTTTTGTAACTGCAAGCATATATTTTATTTCAAAAATTTTCAATTGAAACTATTATGTTAACACTGTCAATTATTTTCTTTTTCATAATTTTCATTAAAAAAAAAAATATATTTAATTTTAATTTATTATTATTATTTCATTAATTGTATTCCATTGATTTCTATTATTAAATTTTATCATTTATTTTTCCTTGTTGCATTTCGAAATTTTTATGATCATGTTTATGTGATTTATTTCCATTATTATTATTTTATCATTATTTTCCCTGGTGGCATCTCAAAATTTTCATTGTTTCTGTTCATATAATCCATAAATTCATTATTTCTGTCATCAATATTCATTTTTATATTTTGTATTTGTTTATCATTTTTTCTATAAATTGTTACTTACATCGTTTTTTGTAGAACTATCCCATGAAATTTATTTTCTCACTACTTGTTTTAAATCGTTTACATATTCTTTCTGTACTTTTTTTGAAACTTTCTTCATTTTTCCATACTTTCCTC
This sequence comes from Gonioctena quinquepunctata, assembly GCA_018342105.1. Taxonomy (NCBI): domain Eukaryota; kingdom Metazoa; phylum Arthropoda; class Insecta; order Coleoptera; family Chrysomelidae; genus Gonioctena; species Gonioctena quinquepunctata. The sequence continues at coordinate 47,070 of JAFIRS010001413.1, forward strand.
ATTCCATCATTCATTCTTTCTATTTTCTCTTCCATTCTTGCTGTTTTCTTTCATTTCATTTTCATGCTTTCCTTTAGATTTTTTTCCAATCTTATTAAATTTTCATTCATTCTTTCTGTTGTTCCCTTTCAAATCCTCTTTTCTACTTTTCTCATTTTTCATTTTTTATTTCTTTATTTCATTTATCTTTCATACATGCCATATTTTCATTCATTTTCTCTGAGTTTCATAATTTTTTCCACCATTCTTGCCATATTTTCATTCATTTTATCTGAGTTTTCATTATTCATACTTGCCATATTTTCTTTCAGATTTTCTCCATTCTTATTAATTTTCTTTAATAAAATCCATAATTTTACTAAAATAACTCTCCATTTCGGTTCTTTCACTTTTTATTTCACTCCCTCTCACATTACTACTCTCTCCTTGTTCCTGATCACCTCTCTCTCTACCTTCTGCACCTTATTCCAAACCAACTTTTTACCATCTCTCAAATCCATTTTCTCAACACTTATACAAATATTTCAATGCAAAAATTCCAAATTCCAAAATGTCAACTTTATATTTTCCCTGTATAAATATATTCGATTTTAGAAAAATGTTTTTCTTTTTAATTTCTATAAAATTCACACTTGCTTCTGTTTATTATTTTGGCAATTCAGCTCCGTGTTGGGGGCGACAATTGTTATAATTGGTGCTTTTATTATTTATATTTATAATTGCCCCACGTTGGGCGCCAATTGTTGTGATAGGCTCTTTATTTATATTTATATTATAATAAATTTGTTCCAGTAATTTTCTTTTTATTCAAAAATTAAAAAAAATGCCTATTATAACAGAAATGAAATTCCGGCTATGTTGTCTCACCCTTTTTCAAAACTCTTTTCACCTTATTCCAGCTCAGTCGGTACGCCTATGAAGTCTGAGTAATCTCTGTTCTCAACGGCAGGTTCAGTATTGCCAACTTGTTGCAATGCTTTATGTCAAATATGCTGTTTTGTAGGGAAAATTATGGTTAGGTGCTCAATAGATAAAACAGAGATGGCAGAAAAATCGTCAAATAATTGTTTTTATTGTAATCAATCCTTGAAACTGACCTACTCTCCAAATCTAACTTATCTAACTGAAAACAGTGATGAAAAATGGTAAACTTTCTTGTGTATGAAAAATATTTGGTGAATTAACGTTTGCATGTTATGGACAGTCTGTGAGAATAGAACACACCAACAAAAGTCCAAATTAATGGACACAAATGATCGAATAATCACTATAAGTGTCTGAACCTTATTTTAGTTTTGTTGATATACCTGCTTCCGTCTTTTGTGGTGTTTTCCTGTCTATTGGAAGCAATCTTGCTCACTGGAGAAATACAGCTATACTGCATAGAGCCCTTTTTTGTACCTGGGAATGGCATGGACTGGACTTTGTTATTTTAATAAGGTAAGTAGTTTGCTTGATTTTCCATTTGTACGTGAATCACTTTTATAGCAGTTTTAGATAGTTCTGCTTGTTTTTATCTTGATTTTTGTTAGATTTTTCTCTCTAAATTTGGTATCTGGTTTTGTTTTTGACATCTTATTTTTTTTTCAAGTTCGTTACATTTCCTCTTGGCAACACACACATTTTGTTTATTTTCAGAATTTTAAATTTACTGCCACTTTCTGCCTTTGTTATTCTAACTTATTCTAATGACTTTATTTACAAGATATAATTCTAAACCTTTTATTCTATGTACAAATTTCGGTAAAATTCATATTTGACATTTTTCTTTGTTCATTATTTTTATATTTCATTGTTTGCCTCGCATTGTTTTTGACATCTCGCTGTTGGGTTTCCTCCTGATATGATTTACCATACAGGATGTTCCAACTTGTATATCATTTGATCTACTTGAAATACAAAGTTTTTTCATGAATTTAAATTTCCATATTATTTTATTGTTTGTGCAATTTGAGTGTATTGTAACGAACCTAGGCCGGCCCTGTCGCCTCACACGTTGCCATCAACAGCGATGAGATCATCCCCAGAGATATTCGAGAACCATCCAGTCGCTCTTCCGCGGAAAACAACGGTCAATATTGGAAACAATTGGAACATGCCGTCGCCAACCGTCCGAATTCGAAACATCGAGAATGCTGTATCGGAGATAAATAGACCGCCCTCAAGAGGGAGTAGACAGTCTGAACGAGCCCATACGATCGAGCTATTCAGTGGCGTAGTAATATAAATTAAGTTGTAGATTAAGTGTTAAATAAATTAGTTGAACCAAGTTAAGTTTATTTACGTTACAATTGGTGTCGGAAGTGAGATTTTGAAAATAAACAAGTGATCGTGGAGTGGATAGTCAGAAAAATAAATTGATAGACCTTTTTGTACGCCCAAAATAGACAGTGGCCCGGTTTTCGCGAAGTGGACAATTGTGCGTGGAATATAAACTGATACACTCTTCGCGTGAAACAGACAATAGACTGGTGGCCCGTGGAAAAGAATTCGCGAAGTGAATTTTTAACAAACTGATAAACTTTTCGTGTGAAACAGACTGATACCTCGTCAAAGACAAAATGTGTTCAAGAAAAGTGCGCCTTGCGGATTTGAAGGTAGCGGAATTGAAACAGGAATTGGAGGAAAGGGAACTGGAAACAACGGGTAAAAAGCAAGTACTCCAGGAAAGACTTGCAGAAGGACTTATACAAGAAGGTGAGGACCCCGAAACATTTTTATTCGAAGTTCCCGGAGGTGATTTAAGTTTGGTAATGAATAAACTCGAAGAAACTACTAAATCCGTGAAAGAAGAACTGCAACAAAATTCAAGAAGCTTGGAAGAAAATGCTAGAAATCTGGAAGAGAAGCTTCAAGAAAATTCTAGAAATCTGGAAGAGAAGCTTCTAGAAAATTCAAGAAGCTTGGAAGAAAAATGCAAGAAGCCTGGAAGAGAAGTTCCTGGAAAACACAGAAGGCCTAAAAAAGAATTGTGTGGTGTGGCTAATTTTCTAGAAGAAAGAATGGGAACCGTTGAGACAGAGATAGATGAAATTAGGGAGCAAATGAACACGGAGGTAGATAAAATCAAAGATGGGGTCGAGGCAGAAATGGACAAAATAAAGGAAACGATCAGTAAGCTGGAAAAACGAATTAATAGTGCGCCCTCCACAGATATGGTTAACGAAAATGCAATGCTGGACTTGAGTTTGAACTTGGATAAAGTTCAAGAGGGTATAGAAGATGTCAAGGTCATTTCAGAAATAGGGAAGCTTTCCATGAAGCCGCCTCAGTTCGACGGAAAACCCATGGGCAAATTACCGCCGGCAGTTTGAAGCAGCGGCCAAAGCAAACGGATGGAATGAGGGAAAGAGCTGTAGCACTGACACTTGCATTACGTGGAGAAGCGACAAATATTCTACAAACTCTCACCGCCCAAGAACAGGAGGACTATGATCAGCTGATTAAACATCTAGAATTACGATATGGCCACGCTCCCTTTGGGAACACGTATACCACTCCCAGCTAAAAATTGCTGCCAAAAAATCGGGCGAATCCTTACAAGAATTCGAAACTGACATTGCACGCTTGGTTCGTCTCGCATATCCAGCCACACCAGAAAATGTAATGGAGCGACTAGCGGTTCAGCAATCCTGGATGGACTCCGTGACCAAGAAACCAGACAAGCGTTGACACTAGCCCGTCCAACACATCTCGTAGACGCACTGGCACGCGCTTTGGAATTCGAGGCAGCGGGAAAAAATGCTGCAAAAGCCAAAGTAAAGTTCAAACGATTGAGGAAGACTCACAGGAGCATGCTAACTTGGAAGCTGCCATAAGAAAAGTGATGAAGGAAGTGTTGCCTGAGAAAAGACAGATAAGATGCCGGAATTGAGAAAATTGGACATGTGCGTAGCAAATGTCCAACATTCATCGACCCGATGCAGGAAAACTAAAAAGGTCGACGAGAAAGGGCAACCGTCGGCATGTGTCCGGCAAGCCCCGGTTAACAACGCATATGTCGCTATCCTTCAACGACAGAACAAAGGTGTCTTCGTAGACGGTCTCATCAATAACGAGCCTTGCACCACTGCTAGGGTACAGGTGCGACTAGGACAATTCTCGGGCCTTCCTTTGCCAGAACACCGGAACGGATTGAACTGACAACTTGAAGCTACGCACAGCAACAGGGGAGCCAGCTACTGTATATGGCGAGCTACCGATTGAAATAATTTTGGGCAGCACTAAAGGAAACATCAGGCACTTGTAGCGGACATCGAAGACGATGCAATCATCGGAATGGACATCATGAATTCCAGAGGGTTTGAATTGATTTCAAAGACGGCGTCCTACGTGTCAACGGAGAAGAGCTGGTACTTCATGGGAGAAGTGAAGAGTTGACCCGTGCTGTTGGCTGAAGATGTAAGCGTACCTGAGAGGGCTGAAACCATCCTGAGGCTCGCCTGGACGGGAGTGCGAGCAGTGGAGACGTGATGATGTTCGAGCCCAAACTTCATGATGAGAAAATTGACGAGGGATTGCCCTAGGGAAAACCCTGTTACGTGCTGAAAAATTTGTACCGGTAAGGGTCATGAATGTCAATTACTTTCCAGTGACCTAAAGAAAGGAACAATTTTAGGGCACTGCTCGTCAGTTTCATCTGTGATCCGGGCGAACGAGGTACGATTAGCCAACCCAACAACTTGCCCACAGAACTAGAAAAATTAGTTGCCATCTCTTCCAAAGATATAAAACCAGCTCAACAGCCCAAACTAAGAGATTTAGTCAAAAAGTACCAAGACATCTTCGATACCGGACAAGGAAAAGGAGGTCGAACTAATGTGGTCCAGCACAAGATTGATACTGGGGGTGCCCGACCGATCCGGCAATCAGCAAGAAGACTTCCTCTGCCAAGAAGGAAGAGGCTGACAAAATAGTCAGCGATATGGGAAAAGAAGGAGTTATCGAACCATCTGACAGTCCCTGGTCCCTTCCAGTCGTACTGGTGAAGAAAAAGGATGGATCGACACGCTTTTGTGTAGACTATCGCCAACTTAATAATGTCACGAAGGAGGACAGTTACCCTCTCCCGAGAATAGATGACACCCTAGACACGTTGGCTGGTTCCACGATTTTCTCGACCCTTGATCTGAAGAGTGGATACGGCAAGTAGAACTGGCTCAGGAAGATCGAGAAAAGACTGCTTTCACCATCGGCTCAGGATTGTGGCAGTTCACCGTTATGCCATTGGCTCTGTAATGCTCCCGCCACATTCGAAAGATTGATGGAAACAGTACTGAAGGGACTTCATGGAACACGTGTCTAGTGTATCTCGACGACATAATTGTGGTCGGCAGATCGTTTGAGGACCACGTGAAAACTTGGAGGAAGTATTCCTGCGACTGAGGAACTCCGGATTGAAGCTGAGCCCTAAGAAATGCCATCTGTTCCAAAAGAAGTACGATACCTCGGCCACGTTGTCTCTGGGAAGGAGTAGCAGTGGACGACCAGAAGATCAAAGCTGTTAAGGATTGGCCCATCCCAAAAGACATTCACCAACTTCGAAGTTTCCTTGGTTTATGCAATACTATCGCCGATATGTGCTGGGATTCGCCAACATCGCTAAACCACTGACCAAGCTCACGGAAGGCCAAACAAAGTTCCAGTGGTCCGAAGAATGTCAAGACTCATTCAGGAAGCTGAAAGGAGCTTTGATCAACGCACCTATACTGAGCTATCCCCACCCAAAGGGAAATTCATTTTGGATACGGACGCCAGCAACGTGGGACTTGGAGCTGTCCTATCTCAGATCCAGGAGGGACAGGAGAAGGTCATTGGTTATTTCAGCAAGACGCTTAGCAAACCAGAGCGCAATTACTGTGTCACCAGGCGAGAGCTGTTAGCTGTTGTAAAGGGAGTGGAACACTTCTACAAGTACGTGTATGGAAGAAGATTCCTGTTGAGAACTGACCATGCAGCTCTCAAATGGCTCTTACAGTTCAAAAAAATCCTGAGGGTCAAGTAGCACGTTGGATCGAGAGATTCCAAGAATTCGATTTCGAGATCGAACATCGAGCCGGAACTAGCCATAAGAATGCAGATGCCTTGTCGCGAAGACCATGTCCAGATGATTGCTCACATTGCCGACGAGCAGAAGAGAAAGAAGCAACACTTTGTAGAACCGCGGCAATGGATGACAACTGGAATGACAGCAAGATCCAGAAAGACCAAGAGAGAGACCCCGACCTTGGCTTAGTCGTCAGCTGGAAGAAGGGCGATCGAAGACCATCATGGCAGGAAGTCGCAGGTTACTCGCCGGCTGTTAAGTCCTATTGGGCACAATGGAACTCTCTTATTCTGGACAATGGGATCCTGAAACGTGTGTTGGAGGCCGATATTGGTGGGGAAGACAGACGCCAAATCATTGTTCCCAGGAACAGAAGAGAGGAAGTGCTGCGGGAAATCCATGATGGAGTCGCCGAAGGACATCTGGGAGTGACGAAGACCCTGCAGAAAGTGAGGCAGCGGTTTTACTGGGCCAATTGTCAAGCTGACGACCAGGACTGGTGCAGAAAGTGCGCTGTATGTGCTGCTAGCAATGGACCTCGAATACGACCCAAGGCCCCGATGCGTCAGTACAACGTAGGCAGCCCGTTCGAGAGAATCGCCATTGACATCGCCGGCCCGTTTCCCGTATCCGACCACGGGAATGAATACATCCTTGTGGCAATGGACTACTTCAGTAAGTGGGCGGAAGCCTTGCCCCTGCCCAACCAGGAAGCCATCACCGTCGCCGACGTCTTGGTGAAAGAATGGATATGTCGATTCGGTATTCCAATGGAGCTGCACTCGGATCAAGGCAGAAATTTCGAATCCAACCTTTTCCAAGAAATATGTCTACTGCTGAACATCCGCAAGACAAGAACCACGGCCCTACATCCGCAGTCCGATGGAATGGTGGAACGGATGAACAGGACGATCAACCGCCACTTGTCCAAGGTTGTCTCTGACCATCAAAGAGACTGGGACCAGTATCTTCATTTGTTCCTGATGGCCTATCGATCCGCAGTACACGAGTCAACCGGTCAAACTCCTGCTAGTATTATAATGGGCCGAGAACTGCTACTGCCTTGTGACCTGAAGTTTGGGATACCGCCAGGACAAGACACTGCGGGAGAGGACTACGTCAGCAAACTTCGGCAGAGAATGGACGACATCCACGAACGAGTCCGGTTGAACATCCAGAGTGCCAGCGATAAAATGAAGAAGACCTATGACATCAAGGCCGACGCTGGAGGATTTAAGGTTGATGACCTGGTTTGGCTGTACAACCCCAAACGTCGTCGTGGACTATTACCAAAGTTGCGGAACTCGTGGAAGGCCCGTATAAAATCGTGAAAAGGATAAACGACCTTGTGTACCGAATCCATAAGCCACCCGAGGGAAACCAAGGGTCGTCCATTTCAACAGGTTGGCCCTTACGCTGGAAACCATGACCAAGTTCGCACCCTCAAGCCACCGGAGGATGATATGACGTTCGAGAAGTTTATGTCCTTGTATTCAAACGGGCAGAAAGTTCTACATGGGGTTACTAGAGAGGAGTCACGAGACCTTTTCGAGGTGCCTGCTGACTACGCACTAGCGCACTGTGTGGCAGAAGATCTTCGAATGTCCAGGGGCATCGCCGTAGTGTTCTACAAGAAATTTGGTCAACTCCAAACACTGTGGGAGCAGAATCCAGAAGTTGGTGGGGTGCTACAGTTGAAGAAAGGCCAGAGAAACATCTACTACCTAGTTACCAAGAGGCATTCCCAAGATAAACCGTCCTATGAAGATGTCTGGAAGAGTCTCACCAAACTAAGAGATACTATGGTGGACCAGAATCTGGCGGATCTAGCAATTCCAAAACTATCCTGTGGTATTGATGGGTTGGACTGGAGAGTCATAAGAAGTATGCTGGAGGCGATATTCAGATCCAGCGGCGTCAGGATTTTGGTTTGCTGTAACCCTCTTCCACGACCGATCATGAAGACCGTGGAGTGTTACTTCCATCGAACTTCACGGTGCAGATATGGGGAGTCATGCAGATATCGTCACACTCCAAGGATGAAATTTCGGGACGAAATGTCTTTAAGAAGGGGGCAATGTAACGAACCTAGGCCGGCCCTGTCGCCTCACACGTTGCCATCGACAGCGATGAGATCATCCCCGGAGATATTCGAGAACCATCCAGTCGCTCTTCCGCGGAAAACAACGGTCAATATTGGAAACAATTGGAACATGCCGTCGCCAACCGTCCGAATTCGAAACATCGAGAATGCTGTATCGGAGATAAATAGACCGCCCTCAAGAGGGAGTAGACAGTCTGAACGAGCCCATACGATCGAGCTATTCAGTGGCGTAGTAATATAAATTAAGTTGTAGATTAAGTGTTAAATAAATTAGTTAAACCAAGTTAAGTTTATTTACGTTACAGTATCATTGGTCACATACTTATGACAATAGAGATACTTTAGGACTGACTTTTGATACATATGCGTTGACTAGAACATGTTATAAGATTCTAGAATAGTAAAAAGTATAGAAAAACTGCAAAACAAACATAGCATGAACCACGATAACTTAAATACCTAATAATATTAATAATAATTATCAGTTTCATTATTTTATAAACATTTCCTAACATAAATATATATATATATATATATATATATATATATATATATATATATATATATATATATATATATATATATATATATATATATATGTATATATATATATATATATACGTATACAGAGTCACGATCCCTTCAAGGGGTGGGAGTAGAGGTCACTAGCTAGCGAATCACCCTTTGAGGGGAAAAAGTTGACCAATTTCAAAATATTTTTTATTTTCTGTTTTTTGTCAGAAAAAGTGGTTTTACACCTTAAAAAATTAAAACTATTGTATTTAATATTATTTTTGGTGGTTCCAGTTAGGTAACACCCCAATACGCATAATAAATAAAAAAAAGGGTAGACTGAATTTTTTTATAATTTTCCATAACAAAATGCAACTTTTTTGCAAGAAATCATTATGTTACTTTACTGGCACACAATTTTGAAAACATCTACGCTTTATTAGCTATCTAACGGGGTAGGATATTTATACATACGTTGAAAAATGGCTGAATAAATGGACTTAATCAGGAATGAGTGAAAAATCGTAATTTTCAAAACTAGTTTGGTTTGTACTTTATATTTAAATTTGCAACTCGTTTTCAAAGTGTGATCCCCTATTTCTAATGCAAGTCATTAATTGACTTTACACAACACGAGTAGTCAAAGAGTTCTTTATTACATTTACAGCGTTAATTATGCGGGCCCCCAAATCTTCGATCGGTGGTATAGACCAGACATCGTAAACCAGACTCTTCATGTGTCCCCAGACGTAATAGCAGTTAATTGGTGTAAGATCTTAGCATCTTGCGGGCCGATCAGACTGGTCAAGTACTTGCATTGCGCGTTACTGCGAATTAGGAAGTTCGAACAAGTTAGCTATCTTGCTTCATCGGAATCCTTCCGCCGAATTTCAATAACTCTTCGTCTTATCTCCAAGCCAGTGACATACAATAAAGATGATTCATTGTATGAATAATGCAGTTGCTATTTTCTACAAAAGAGTCATAAAGTTTGGTCGGACCCATTTTGTGGCCTCTTTGCGTGACTACCAGTATGGCAAAAAGTCAATTGAGGACAAGAATGTGTGCCTGCGTTAGAAATAGGGGCTCAAACTTTGAAGATTGAAGTTTTAAAAATTACGATTTTCCACTTATTCCCGATTAAGCCCATTTATTCAGCCAATATTCAAAGTATGTAAAAATATTCGACCTCGTTAGGTAGCTAATAAAGCGTAGATGTTTTCCAAATGTTGCTCCAGTGAAGTTGCATGATCATTTCTTGCAAAAAAGTTGGATTTGGTCATGAGAAATTATAAAAATGTTGAATATTTTAAGAGTTTCTAACTCATCATTCAAAGATAGTACAAGATTGGTACCCTTTTTATAATTCATTATGACGTATAAAAATCACCAAAAAAAAATTATAAATACCATTTTTTATTACTTTTTTTCATTTTTAAAGTTGCATAACCTATTTTTCTAACAAAAAATGGGGAATTTTTCGAAATCGGTCAACTTTTGCCTTGCCTAGCCAAGGGTGATTCGATAGGTAGTGACCTAGAGGTCCCTTTAAGAGTAGTTGTAGACAACTACCCTTAAAGGGATCGTGACATGTTTCCAGTAACCCTGTATATTTATATATATATATATATATATATATATATACATATATATATATATATATATATATATAAACAGTGGGGAATAACGGGGATCTTCAGTCAGCACAAGTGTTGAACTATGAAAAACTCTTTAATACGATGGACCGAGCTTTCGTTTCAATTTTGAAATCCGAGGTTGAAAGATCCCACACCAGATTTGAAGAAATCAAATGTTGTCTACAGCATACCATGTAACAACTGTGATTTGAACTATATTGGTACATGTTCAAGAACTTTAAATAATCGTATTATCTCTCACAGAAGTGATATAAGACTCAACAAGGAGTCATGTGCATTAGCTCAACATGCTATTGAAACAGGCCACAAAATATCATTCGAGGAAGCACAAGTTTTACATTCAGAAAAAAAATTCTCTAAAAGATTATTTCTTGAAATGATTGGAATTAATAAATCCAATCAAAATATGAACAAAAAAACAGATATCGAAAATCTTAGCAAAATCTACAGTTATCTTTTACAAATGGATTAAAACTGATGATTCTCAAAGAATATAATATGAACATTAACACACCCACTACATATTTTATATTTTTCTGACGATTAATCATAGGTTGTCATTTCAAATCCTTCAATGTCACTCGAAGCGTCAAAGATATAACACCATTCCGACGAATTTTTAAATATTTTACGTTTTTTTTTAAAGTTAATGTTCATTCATCATCCACTCAGATTACTGTAAGTAGTTCCTTCATTTTAAGTATTTTTTTCACAATAATGTCATTTACATATTTTAGGACCCTGAAGGAGTTTCAAAATTGAAACGAAAGCTCGGTCCATCGTATTAAAGAGTTTTTCATAGTTCAACACTTGTGCTGACTGAAGATCCCCGTTATTCCCCCCTGTTCATACCAATTTTCAGTCGTTATTTCTAAATTTATATATATATATATATATATATATATATATATATATATATATATATATATATATATATATATATATATATATATATAGATACAATTAATTTGATTGGCAGTGATTGGTTGGTAAGTAAGAACTTGTAAAACTATCAATTTTTACAAGTATTCATATAAGTAGGTACCAATTGATTCCATTGGACAATGATGTTGGTGAGTAACAACTTGCCGAAGTATTAATTTATTACAATTCGCGCGACAAGCTTTTTGAAACCAAATAATTCAACAAAAAATAAATTAAATCATTGTCAGCGATGACTTAAATTCATTTTAGATGTTTCAGTTCACGGCTTAAATGAAAGCTTGTCTTTAAAAATTTTTTTTATTGGTTATTTTATTTTTTTATTTTCAGTTAGTTCGTCTTAATCTGTTCATTTCTAATAGAGCATCGTTATTACGAAGTCTCTTCCCTGCAAGTTTTCAACTGAAAGAGATCATGATCTCCGACCCCAAAAACTCCCACACACCAATTTTGCATAGACTCTGACCATAATCACAAAAATCTTCCGCCATCCTGACTTCGCCATCTTGAATTTATAGATTTTGATAAAGAATTCATAATCTCCAAACCTGAAAACCCCACATATCAATTTTGAATAAAATATGACCATACCCAGGAAACTTGTCCTCCATCTTGTGGCAGTCATTTCGAATTCATAGATCTTGACGAAAAATGAAATCACCGACCGCGAAAACCGCCGCATACCAATTTTGAATCGAATCGGACCATAATCTCAAAACTCATCTTCCATATTGAGGCCGCCATCATGAATTTATGAATTTCGAAAAAAAATTCATGACCTCCGACTCCGAAAACAACCCCCGCATACCAAGTTTAAATCGAATTGGACCATAATCACAAAACTTATCTGCCGTCTTTAAGTCGCCATTTTGAATTTATGAATTTTGACAAGAAATTCATAATCTCCGACGACGAAAACCCCCCATAACCAATTTTGAATCGAATCGGACTATAATCACAAAACTCGTCCGCCATCTTGAGCCGTATTGTGAATTTATTAATTTTGACAAAAACTCATAATCTCCGACTCCCAAAAACCCACACACCAATTTTGAATCGATTCGGACCATAATCACAGAACTCGCCCGCCATCTTTGAGCCGCCATCCTGAATTTATGAATTCTGACAAAAACTCATAATCTCCGACTCCCACATACCAATTCAGAATCGAATCGGACCATAATCACAAAACTCGCCCGCCATCTTAAATTATGAATTCATAATGTCCGACCCCGAAAACTCACATACCAATTTTAATCGAATCGGACATAATTACAAATTCGACCGCCATTTGGGCCGCATTTGTTTTCTCAACAAAAATACCATAATGCATTGTCACCAGAATTATGAACATCTGTCAAATTTCAAATTAATCCGACGACTAGAAGTCGGTAAAAATTCACTTGCAAAAATAGAAGCTTGTAAAATGAGTGATGCCACAATATAGGGCAGGAGTTCGACATTCACGGATTAGTCAGTAAGGACAGCAAAGTCGAGAATGTAGTTGAGCTGCCATTCTGGCAGCGTTGTATTGATGGTCCTAGGTGTAAGTATCGTTATTGTTGTATATATTTATTACCTATCTCATTAAAAGTTGTTTGTTTGTTTTTGGATTCTGAGTTTATAATCTGGTTATCGCAAAAGTTATCCTGAGCTACCAACCCTCTTCAAGGCACTCAAGGCCAGTTGAGACATTATGTGGGGATCGATATCTCTAATAGTTATGACAATATCATATGGAAGTTCATTAAATTTTACCAAAACATTATGAAACAGCGTTTTTTCAGCATTTGAGTGATTGGTTCTTTGGACATGAGAATCATTAGTTCTCCTTGTTTGATAATAGTGAATCTCATGGCTAAATGTTATAAATTGATAAATTGATTAATTGCCTGATAAAATTCCATAGATGAATATCATTGGGAAAATAAACTATCTATTTTCAACCGAGAACCACTTATAATAATAATATAATATTAGACTTACCGCAGTGGTTATTTCATTACCAAACCAGCAGATTAAAGACAGCTGAACCAAAACACACAAGAAATATTCCATTTGGGCAAAAAATTCAGGGGACGTCATTGGAACCTGGAATTATATCAATCGAGCTGAAATATTTATAGTAGGTATACTGAAATAGAATAATTATTGGGTAGAAGAATATTTGACGAATCGGGGGTTCTTGAGGAATATGTATATGAATGATTATTCATTCAACTGAAATGATAACAAGTATATCTTGAACGTGAAAAGCATCAAATTATAGATAGTGACACCTATAATCTGTGCGGTGAAGCTTAGACCTGTTATCGTGGAATTTTAATGACACGAAATTTTGTGCATATTAATAGGTCACCAACAGATGTCAGCATAGGCCAATCCACGACATCAATAGTCGTACTCCTAGTGCGTTCTGAGTACCGCAGAACAAATAACGAGTATAAGAGAAATCTGTTACGAATCCAAGAGAGCCCACCATCCGTCTGCAGCCTGTTCTATGGTTTCCCAATCATCAGGACGGCCTGTGGTCCCTTTCAAATTCGTATCAGATATCTCGTAGAGTTGATACCTATCGGCAAGTACAAAAACAGATTTCTCTTATTCTCGTTATATCTTGAACATCAAGTGTTGATTACGGTATGATAATGCGTTTGGAAAAACACAAACAAAGTTTGAAGGGAATAATATCAATTACTATTTGGCGATTAACAAAACCCCATATGCTGAGTGAGTTGCACAAAAGTAGCGTCTTCAGTATATCAGCCAGACTACTGGCATACGGATAGCGGGGGGGTATAGAACCCACTATTTTTACATGTTGATTCGTTATTGAAAGATCGTGAGAGAGACTGTGTCTATAACTTGATGAAATCTCGAAGGAATCTTTATGATTTTATTGTACATCATCTCCACTTGTCCATACCCAGTATTACAATAACTAAATTGAACGCTGCCGACCCGTAATAAGCATCCGTATCAAAGTAAACTCATTCTACGATCTGCATTTGAAAGAAAAATGGTTTTTCAGTAATTGTATAAAACATGGAGTGTTTTCTAATTAATTCTAACTCAGAACAAAACTCATCATTTTCGCAAATCATCAATGCTAGAAGTTGGACTGATGAAATGGATAAAAATTAAACGAGAGATGCAATTCAATGAAAGACATTATTTACGACATATATTCCAAAATGATATAAACATAATTATTCGAAGACATGATCAAATCAAATTGCCAATAATAGATGATGATATTAGGAGAAGTGTTAATACAATGAAACGAAAAAAAAATAATGATTCATTATACAAAAACCATGGAAAAAAAATATAATTCTGAATGAGTTTCTGGATATTTCCAATAGATTCGTTATCTTATCTGAAACAGATTCCACGTCACGTGGAAAATTGATAACAGATGTTTGAACTCTAATCTGAAACATGAGAATTATAATCGATGAAAGAAAATTGTATTTCGTGCATAAAATAATTTATTAAAATCGTAGCAAAGCGCTTCCGACCTTCAGGTCATCATCAAGTGATATTGATAGATAACAATTCACTGAAAAACTTTTTTGAGAATGGAAATTTGAAAATATTTTGGAAATTGAGGTAACTAACTCGTTAGGTGTACAAGAAGCCGAAAAGACCATAAAATATCTCATGTTCAATGAGTGTTGTATAAAGTTACATGACGAACATGTTGAAGAACATATCCTTAGCCAGGATAAAACTTGAAACTATATTTCGATTACTTCATGAGCCATCATTTAGGTGTGATAGCTGCACCTAAATGGCAATATTGACAAGTGAACATTGAAGTAGATTGACATGGAACACAAAACTATGGAGATATCAGAATCACGGAAGGAATATCCATGGCATACGAAAACCAGATTTGAAAATGATCAATCCAATGTGGACTGTCATCTGTCAAATATATGTTCCAATATTCCAAGGAAGGCCAGACAATATTCTTCAATTCTCAACTTTAAGTCATCGTAATTGAATATAAGTTTAAGGAATAAGTATAATGAGACCTGTCCTGATCAAAAACATACAATTGAAAGAATTTGGTGGTGTCCATAGACAATAAATTTAAATTTTCCTCGATGAAAATACGTATTAACCATGTGTGAGAAGTCTAATGAGAACTTGACCCCCTTCACAACTCCCACAGCTAGAGTACAAAAGAGTTTAAGAGGTGATAGTCAAAGTAACATCTTAAACTCTTTTGTACTCTGTAGGAGTTGTGAAGGGGGTCAAGTTCTCATTAGACTTTTATCACACTTCTTATCCTCCAGTTGTGGTTCAATTGAGCCATGGTGAATAAGGATTTTCATTAAGGAAAATTTAAACTTATTGTCAATTACGATGACTTAAATTTGAGAATTCAAGAATCTTGTCTGGTCCTTGGAATATTGGAACATATATTTGATGACAGTGCCCATTAGATTGATTATCTTTAAATCTGGTTTTCGTATGCCATGGATATCTCTTTCATGATTCTGATATCTCCATAGTTTTGTGTTCCATGTCAATCTACTTCAACGTTCACTTGTCATTTTTGTCAATCAGGTCCAGCTATCACACCCAAATAATGGCTTATAAAGAAATCGAAACGTAATTTCAAGTTTCATCCTGGCTAAGGATATGTTTTTTAAAATGTTTGTCATGTAACCTTATACCGGGTGATTTTCCGAAGTGCTCACCCCTATAACTTTTTTATTATTGAAGATAGAAAAACGAAATTTGGGGGTTTTGTATTATAGTTCAATTTACATTATTTGACATATTTACTTGCTTTGCCGTACTTCCGGTTTCACCGCAAATGACCCCAACTTTCGATTTTTGAATGGAACATTCTATATATTTTCACCTATTTCGATCGAGAATGACATTCTGAATCCAACAACACTCCACTTGTCGATAATTGACAAATAAAGTCATTTTTATTCCAATTTTTGTTTTTCGATCTAGAATGCCATGGATCGTGTAAATCGCTTCATTCTTGATCAAGTAACATGGGAAAAATACGACTTTGAGGTTATGACTACACAGTCGTTTTGAGAATTATTTAAAAGTCGCAAATATGAATTTTTCCATTACCTTGATATTTTTCAAATGAGAAGGGGGTGACTTGTTGGCTTTTTGTGAAAGATCATTTTATTACGAATAATTTGATACCAGACACTTTCACTTTATTTTCACTATTTTTCCGAATAATTGCAAGAAGCAATCATACCTAATAACAAATAATATGCTGTCACTTTTGAAAATGTATTTGTTGCGTAGTTTATAATTTGATATGGAAAATTATACTAGAAACGAGAAATTTGACATGTTGCTGATTTACGGAGCTCGAATTTATGCTTAGAGATTCCCTAATCGTCGCCATCCCACTCGGCATTATTTTCCAGAACTGGAAAGGAAAATGCGAAATGAACCAGAAGAAAATGCCAATAACTTCTTTGTCAACTTCTGGGATGAGTATTTCTTGATAGAAACTCCTGTTGATATATAATTATAAAATATGGGGCCAACAATTTTATTTCTAAAAATAACAGTTCTTCTTCCTGTTTTATTTGTTTCACCAATCTTTTTCAGTTGTCCTTTTCTCCCCACGACCTTCGATTTTTCCTATTGAAAACTCCTGCCGCGAAAAAAGATGACTCATCAGTCCATAATATTTCAGTTAAATAATCGGGATCTTCATTCAAATTTTGCATCATCTGTTGGTAAAATTCCAGCTCTTTCCTCTCATGAGTCTGTTGAATCTTGTACGGGTGAAATTTAATATGCTTTGTAGTTGTTCTTGTACGTTGGATTTTTTTCACATTTTTCAAACTACATTCAGAATTTTCTAAAAAATAATACAATGTTTCAAAAAAGTCTATTCGCAAATTAATATATATAGGCTTAAGTTCAGAATGAAACAGTGTTCTTTCTGGTTTTCTTGACTACACGCTTTTTTCTACTGAAACTGAAGGTATGATTCACTTTTCGGTAAATATTTTTGAATGTAGTTTCTGACGGTGTTGGATGATTTGGATACAACACCCTATATGCACTTTTTGCTGCATGTTTATGTTTGTTGTTTTGTATATAACAAGTATATATTTGAAATTTTTCTTCTCATGTGAACCATTTTGATTATTTGTTAAATGTTAACTTTGATAGGATGGGTATTTACAGTAACAACTAGTCTAACTAAGTTATGCGACGTTCAATAATTCAAAAACGGTGTGAGATAGGAATATTTCGGAAATCAGGAAAAGAAGCTCATTCCAAAAACTCAATGATATACAGGGTACCCCATTAAAAAAAAATTACCCTGAAACCTGCACCCTATTGTATTTTTGATAGCATTCTATCAAAATTCAGTCATAACCACAAAACTTATAGGCTCAACTTGTTTTTCTATAGGCAATAATAACCATGATAAGCGGTGGGTAATTCATAGTTGATAATAATAAAAACGGAAAAACCCGACTGCGTAAAAAGTGTACTATAAAAAAGATGGATAGGTTAACTATTAAACTCAATACTATAAACAATCTCACGCAGTCGGAGGCATCTTCTTTAATTCAACAATTGAGATATATTAACAGTGTCGCCAATTTACGCGTAAAAAAAATCTACCGGGATGCATGTACTACATATTTTCTCCATAGCGAACACCCTTTCTAACGAACCATTTCTGGTACTTAAGCCGTTCGTTATAACCGAGTTGGACTGTACTTAATTGAGTTTCTATTAAAATATTAAAGTGATAGTGTATTAAAAATGTTACGAAATAGTAACTGAAACCGAAATAAACCAATTAACGATCGGATTAACCAATCACTGATGTTATAACTTTTTCACAATATGGCGTCTAGTTGTCGCCATATTGAATTCTGTCACAATATGGCGTCTGGTTGTCGCCATATTGTATTTTGATTATTACTGTCATGTCTTCATTTCCAATATAGCGTCTGGTTATCGCCATATTGAATTTTGATTACTGTATTTGGTGACACTTGCAAGATTAAGACAATTCGATTGACGTGAGAGTCATCAAAATCTGTCCATGCGTTTGGTTTCTAGAGCGCCACAAAGAAACTGACATAAAACATGATGAACACATCACTCTCCTTCGCGTCGCGCAGTCGGGTGAAAAAGAGCTCAATCAAACTATTGGTAGATGGAAGCAATACTTACAGTGGATGCCACATACAGACAAGAAGCAAAAATCAGCAGAGAAGCAAGTGTTTGACTCAGTGTGACGAAGGTGAAAATGTTTTCGAGATCTCTTCTGATCCTGAAAGAAGGAATATAATTAAAACCCGGATTTTCTGATTGCCTGTTGACCACTCACACCAACAGAATCCTCAGATGCTCGGTGCAATGGGTGAGTTGGCGGTATAGCTCTTTCTCCAGAAGAAAGTTATTCTCATCATGAAGAATTGTGTGATTTTCAGGTAAATTAACAGCTTGCAGACTTCTTTCTCTTATGCTTTTGAATACCGTGCCAACTATGAGTAGTTGGGTTTTGAGGCAATTGAGAAGGCTGACAAAAACTCCGTCGTGACCTGAAAATTTACAGTTTTAACGATCTCTACTGAAACACGTTTCATTGTACGATGACTAAAGTAAGTGATAATATTTCATGAATGAAAGTATTGTGAATCATCGTTATAACCGGTTAACGTCTTCCCCTCTCTACCTCTAAATAATTTCTAAGTTCAGCTTCAAATCCTCGGTTGCGTCAGTTCCATGGAAACTTTCGAAAATTTTATACTTTTCTGAGTACCCATAGTGTAATGATTATAATAAATGAATGTTCAATGTGCGGGTATTCTTGTCCCAATTGAAACTCACAACCAATAAGCCATGCAAAAATGCCAAGTCCAATATCCATGAAGGCGAAGGCTAAACCACAGTCTCCTTTAGTTTCAGTAGAGAATGGAATATAAAAGTGGTAGGGCATGTAATCATAACAAGTTTTGTTCGTTTCGTTGAAACTTCGTCCCCCCATTTCTTTATTTATAGTTATGAGCGACGATATGTGAGCTGATATACCAGCAAAAGTATACATGACGAAAACCTGTGAACAAAAATGCACTTTTTTCGGTATGAAATAAATTATTAAAATAACAACACAATGAAATTGAACCCAATTCTGCATATAACGTGACAAATAATCCAAAGATTAGACTAAAACTGAGGCCCAAATGTTGAGTTGGGACATGTAAATGCCTAGTAGTTCAATTCTAACAGCCCAAGTGACCAGACGAATCTAACGATAATAATTCTTTTGCGATTGGATTAAAAATAAGAACATAAATTGAATATTACTGAGGAAAATACTGGATAATAATTTTTTTACTTTCGTCAACTGTGCCATGGATGATAATTCATTTACTTAATTTTTAGTGAAGTCTCAAAGTGCATTCCTCCTTATTCAAGACATTCCAACTCGTTCAATTGTTTTCCGTAATATTTGAGGCGTTATACTTCTAAATGCTTGTGGTAATCTTTCTCCTTAGATTTCAAGAGTGGCTGGGGCTGTTGCATAGTGAACCTTTTCTTTAACATATCCCAAATGAAGAAATCGAGCACAGTGAGATCCGGTGAGCGGGCAGGCCACCGTACTGGACCATTGCTTGCAATATCTTCTATTTAATTATTAAAATGCTCCATCAAGTAATTAAGAACTCCTCTGGTATCATGAGGAGGTGCTCCATCTTTTTGGAAGTAAATTCGCCGTAAAACTGCTGAAGGTAGATTATTAAGATGATCCTCGATTTCATTTTAAAAAAAAACCTGAGTACTCAACCCCTGTTCACTGACCTGAAACCATATTGGCCCAATTATTCAAGCCCAGACATTGACGCCAAACCTTCCTTGATTTTGTTGGGCCCAGCACCGAGTATTTTGCTTATTGAACATACTATTATTTGTAAATCGTGATTCGTCGGAAAAAAGAATGAAGTTGATAAAATTTGGGTTAACTCTATGATTTTGAAGCAGCCAATCACAAATCACTACCCGTCTATCGCCATCGTCAGCATACAAATGTTGATGTAACTGATATTTAAATGCTCGATATCCGTGCTTTCTCAGTATTTTTCTTACTGATTCGTGACTTATCTGCATTTCTTGACTAATTACCCTTGAAGAAACCGTTTTATCAAACTCAACCATAGCAAGATCGTTATTCTCAGTCTCTTCATTTATCATAAACCTCTGTTCCGCCTCTCGATTTCCTTCTTGCCTAAAACGATTCTCAACATACGGAAAATACTGATGGGCTCGATGTTGCCGATTGGGATTTTCTCTGAGCATACCTCAGTAGCATTCCTTGAATTTCTTTGACATTCTCCGAATATCAATAACATATCCACTTTTTCACTTTGAGTACACATTATTCTGGAGAAATATTGAATTCAAATTTAACGAAAATTAAGAAACTGTTACTGACTGCTCATAAGCTCATGTCACTGCTATTACCTAAGTGAGAGTTTTGTTTTCCAAAGAAAACTAACTGCAAAATATTATGCATCCATGGCACACTTGACGAGAGTAAATGAATTATTATCCAGTATTTTCCTTAGTAATATTTAATTTATGTTCTTATTTTTGATCGAATCGCAAATAAATTGGTATCGTTAGATACGTCAAAAATCCTTCTTTCGAAAAGTGCTTGTCAAAAAATCGTCGTCATTTGAAAAATAATAGTTAGACACGAAAATGTAATTTTGCCAACTTGTCTTATTCCTATCTATCATACTAGTCACTGGAACTTTGCGATTGTAATTTTCTGACATCACCTGAGTTCCTCAGATCATGGCCACCTAGATGCAATATTAAAAGTAACTCAAAAAAAATTAAGTAGGCGTAACAACTTTTTAAAATGTCATATTCTGATCCAGAATTGTCTCAGAAATAAAATTGAATATGTATAATGTTATTGTAAAGGAGTACCTCCAAATCAAACATCATAACTTTGTTGAGGCTAATATCCAAGTGCTTGGGATTTATCGCTCAATTTTTTTTCCAATTTTCGAAAGAGCATTTTGCCTGGAAATCGACTGAGTGCGATTTGCGGCCTTGTTATCTGATCAAACAACGAAACGGAGTTGAGGGGTTTGATCTGTGATAAAAATGCCGAAAATTCCACGCGTTTATTTTCATAGAGGTAAATTACTCGAGGAAAAATAAAAAAAATTACGAAAAAATCCTCAAGCACAAATTTGATATTGTTGTTGTTGTTTGATGAGAATATTTCCCGAATCACATTTTGAACTGGATACAACTAACAGAATACGCGTTTTATTTGAATTTTCAACGGGGAAAGTTACAACAATTGTTCCCGTTTCAAAATCGAAGGAATCGTGTCCGAATAATTACCGCTCTGAGTTTGATTTCTATATGCTTCGTTTTACGGATTCATTCATCCATGAAGATCGTTGCCTGCTTCTTAAGCCACTTCAAAAACCTAAAATATACAGTGCGGCTTTTAATAGCTTTCGACGTAGAACAATGAAAAAAAACCTATTGAATGATATCACCGATACTACTTTTTCGGAAGGGGGGTCAAGTGGCACATGTTGAAAAGATAATTCAATTCTCTTTTTAACCATCCTATTTTTTTTTGAATTTCGTTCAAACGTTTTTTCACAATATGCAATGGTACCGTTACCTCAATAACTTTTGATTTGATGTGAAACAATGAGACATGAAATTTATTGAATGGTATTACCGGTCCTAGTTCCATCTTGAATGTTTCGAAAGGCATAGAGGTCGATTTGCACATCGTTGAACAGGTAATTTGATTTTTCCTTCCAACTATGGTTGTTCTACGGAATCACAATTGCGGGTGCGCCTTTTTATTGCCACCCCCTCTCCACTCCTCACTATTAACTTTTCAATGTTTCGACATAGAATAACGGGGCCAAATCAACTTGCACATCAACTTGAAAATTTCAAATTGCATAGGGGGTTGGGAGGCACATCGTTGAAAAGATGATTCAATTATCTCTCTCCAACCATCTGATTTTTCTGAATTTTGTCAATTCCTTTTATCACAATATTTATTTAAAAATTTTGTTATACTTGGCATTTCAAATACATATTTTGAAAAAACGTATAAACGAAATTGAAAAAAAAAGATTGTTGAAAAGAGAATTGAGTTATCTTTTCAACGATGTGACCCCTCATGCTGTTTGAAATTTTTAAGTTGATGTGGCCCCCCGCGCCGTCTATCGGAAAATCACAATGTTATCCATGTCAAAAAGTAAATACGTTTTTTTTTCATTGTTCTACGTCGAACCGTAAAAAGTTAATAGGCGGGGGGGTCTAGTGAAAGCCGTACTGTATATTAATTTTTCACTATGAAATAAATAAAGAAATGTATCTGGACGCGAATATGATCAGATGATCCATCTATCCATTTTGAAAATCTATAAAGGTAAAAAAGGCCGACTCAGAAATATTCCTGGGGGAACTTAATATTATCTTTTCGGACAGTGTCTTTAATGATGTTTACCAATATATGGGCATTTCCATATAAAGAAACCAACACGCGTTTCAGAACAATCTGAAAGTTCAAAAGGGGAACAATCTCAATTAAATATTGATTTTATGAACATCCTGTTAATATTTTCAACAAATCAATCTGAAAGCATTATTGATTATAAATGTGTTAGAAAACAAAAGACAGCTGGAAATAAAATATTCAATAGCAAATCTTTTTGAGACAAACTTTTATTCAAATGCCCTAAAAAGTAAAAAATAATTGCTTTGGATGTGTGACATAGGTTATTTCGTGAGTTGCAGATTCAAGAGCTTGTCGTGCAAAGTTTTCAGTTCTTATTCCAAAAGCGACAATATTCAAAAGATTGTCGCTGTAACTCACGGAAATAACCTACACACATCTGAAGCGATTATTTTTCAACTTCTCAGGGCATTTGAATAAAAGCCTCGTCTTTAAAAATATTTTTTGTTAATTATTTCATTTTGTGCTTTTTAGTGAGTACGCCTTCACCTATGCATTTTTGTTAGAGCTTCGGCATTATGAGGCACTTTTCCTGTCGTTTTTCAATGAGAACACCATTTAAAGATTAACTCGTCCGCCATCCTGGAACTGCCATTTTCAATTTATGAACTGTGAAAAATCTCCACATACCAATTTTGAATTGAATCGGACCATAATCACAGAGATCGTCCGCCATCTTGCAGCCGTCATTTTTATTTTATGAATTTTGACAAAAAAAGTTTATAATCTGTAACCCCGAAAACCCCCACATACCAATTTTGAATGGAATCGGACCATAATTACAAAACTCTTCCGCAGTCTTGAATTTGTGAATTTTGATAAGAAATTCATAATTTTCGATCCCGAAAAACCCCACATACCAATTTTGAATCGAATCAAACCATGAACCTAAATCTCGTCCGCCATCTTGTAGTGCCGTTTGTTTTTTCTCTAACAAAAATTCCATGAGCCGCCATTTCAATTTCAATAATTAGACAAAAAAATCATAATTTCCGACTCCGGAAACCACCACAAACAAATTTTGAATAGAATCGGACCATAATCATGAAAC
The DNA here is from genome assembly GCA_018342105.1 of Gonioctena quinquepunctata. Classification (NCBI taxonomy): domain Eukaryota; kingdom Metazoa; phylum Arthropoda; class Insecta; order Coleoptera; family Chrysomelidae; genus Gonioctena; species Gonioctena quinquepunctata. The sequence goes on from JAFIRS010001413.1 coordinate 70,926, forward strand.
TTTTCCACCATTTTGAAGCCGTCATCTTGAATTTTCGAATTTTGACAAAAAATGTATAATCACCGACCTCAAGAACCCCCACATACCAATTTTAAATCGAATCGGACCATAATCACAAAATTTGTCCGCCATCTTTGAGCTGCCATCTTGAATTCTTGAATTTTGACAAAAAATCACAGATCTTTGTCCCCAAAAACCCCAACATATCAATTTTGAATCAAATCGTACCATAATCGTAAAACTCGCCCGCCATCTTGGAGCCGCCATTTTGTTTTTTCCTCTAACAAAAGTTTCATAATGCATTGTCACCGGAATTTTGAACCCCTTCCAAATTTCAGCTCAATCAAATGTCGGCAAGTGCTCCAAAAATGAATTACAAATTTCGAACCGGAAGGAAGCAAGTTGAATAAAAGCTTGTAATAATAGGTAATGTTTTCGGTCACTCCAATTTTTATCTTCCCAAAAAAAGACTGTGTCATCAGCAGAACTTAGGATTTCGGCAGAAATAGGTAAGTTGAAAAGTGAGTTTACATAAATAATAAATTAAATCGGAGCAAGTACAGCCCCTGAGGACCGCCGTAGCTGACTGATCTATTTCGGCTTATTTAATTTTATAAAGCAGCACTCGATCACTAAGATAACGCTTCATCAACTTGAGACGGTAAGGCCCAGGGTTTTGTTAGAATAGACAAATTCCCAGACCTTAGTGGGCAGGGGAAGTATCCAACTAGCTTTATAAAGAACTAGTTTATTAAGTATCCTATGGAAAGGATGCCTAATAGTCAACTATGGAAAACATCAGAACATTGGCTGAGGATGGAAATATCATTCAGCATACAAAGAAGATATTAAGAATCATTATCTGCTTCCACAACGAGAAGTTTCCGATGACCAGAACCCAGCAGAAAGTAAGTAAACATTCCTTCGATGGTTTCTTTCCCATCCTGTACCTAAAGTTATGAAATAGCGCTATAACTAATAACAAGTACAGGGAAAAATTCAAGAGAACAAGGTGAGTATGAACCTCCTATATACTTTATATGTATGAGGTCATACGCTTCTTATGTAACGTTGTGCGTACTTCTTACGATTCAACCCCAGCATGACACTGCCATCTCCCAATCATATTCTATCAGCAATGTAACATCTAGAATGGAGAAACTAAACTGATGGCATAAATATCTATTTTGGGAACAGCAAAGACAAATATAAGAACATTATAGATAGGTCTGTACTCAACTCAAATTCATCAATACTCTGTAATGTTCCAAAAATATTTTTCTGCTAGAATAACACCCTGAGTGAGAGAAGACACTTTATTAACCAAGCTGATCGAATAACAGTAACTGTTGAGGTAAAAGAACCAACTCTAGGAACTTCATGAGCATGTATAAGGGATACCTTCAACGTCTAGATACCCTGCAATCATACAAGTATATTTCTCAACTGATTCAACATCCTTAATGGAGAATTCACCTTGTTGAACAAGCTGATAGTGACTTTGTCTCTGGAGGTAGAAAAAAGCAAATCTATAGACTCTTTAAATATGAAGTGATGACACTCCAATTTTAAAAATATCCCATAATCTTCCAATTATATTTTTACACCAATCCCGTATATCAAATGGAAGAATATACTTTTCTCTTCGGACTGATATGCCTTTTAGCCACTTTTCAGAGCCTGAGAGCTGAAAATGGAGTTTCAAAGTAGAAATGGTCCGGTAGCATCATCTGTCAACAACCGAAGTTTTTAGCTGAAATTTGGTAAATGTGGTATTTATTCTGAAGAGACATCTGGTTCTAATTCAGATCACTTTCATCCAAGTTTCAGATTGCAAATCCATTCGGAAATTTCGAATATTGACATGTTCTAGATACGGCCTTTTCCTATAAAGCAAGCAGAATTGATCGGAGTGTTTTATTTACTTGTTGAATAATCGTGAATAATTGAAAAATAACGGATCTATATATTGACTTTTGAATATGTATAATGACATTACAGACACTTGTCATCAACTACAAAATCTCAACTGATATATATATATATATATATATATATATATATATATATATATATTATATATATATATATATATATATATATATATATATATATATATAGGGTCATATAGATAATGACTCCTGATATAATGAAAACTGAGTTCTTAGTTCATTCCAACAATTTAGAAGAACAACTTCAACACTTTCCCTTGTTGAATGAAGCTAAGACTATGAATTAAGAATCACATCAATCCTATTTGATTGCATAATATTTGACGTGGTCTTGGTAAACTCTTCGTCATCATGTCGGCGATCTGTTCTTCTGTGGGTATTTGTTGAACACCCCATTTTCCTTCTGAAATCTTCTCTCGTATGAAGAAATATTTGATTGAAATATGTTTGGTTCTGCGGTGAAATTCGGGATTTTGAGCTAACCTCACTGCTGCAGAATTATCCACCTGTAGGATTGGAACATGTTTCAATCCGATAATTCCTTCCTCCTTATTTCTTTGGTTGCTTCATTTGCTGCTACAATCTCAGCCTCAGTTTTAGATGTCGCTATTCTATTGTATTCTATTCTATTCTAAATTGCACCACCTGCATGAATCATAATCACTCCTGAAGTTGATCGGCCCGTTTTTTTGCATTCACCAAAATCTGCATCGCTATAGCATTCGAGAGTGCCTCTTTTAAAATTGGGAGGATAGATTATTCCCAAGTCAAGAGTGCCAGCTATATATCGAAAAAAATTTTTTACTTTGGCAACGTCCTCTGCAGTTGGGTTTTCCAGCGATCTTGATAAGAACCCTATGATGTAGGCTAGATCTGGTCTTGTACCAAGCATCAGGTACATTAGAGCACCGACTGCCTGCCTATAAGGAAATTTAGACACTTTTTCAATTTCTTTCCCTGTTTCAACAATTTCTCTTCCTTTCAACATCGGTGTAGAAAACGGTTTGCAGTCAGAAAAATTAAATCTTTCGAGAATCTTCCTTGCATGTGTATTTTGACTGATTTTTATGCTTCCATCCTCCCTCTGATCAATTTCCAGTCCTAAATAATATACAGCAGACTTCCGATTGATTCTGAATTCCGATTCAAGTTCTCTCATGAAATCTTCCAAATCATGCTTTTCATTCGCTACTGTCAATCCATCATCGACATAGAGAACTATAATGAGCCTTTCACCATTTCTTTCCCGAGTATACAAACATGGATCAGCTTCACTGACTGTGAACCCTAGGTTTGACAGGAAGTTATCAAATCGCTTATACCAACACCTTGGTGCCTGCTTCAAACCATAGAGACTCCTATTCAGCATACACACCCTATCTGTACCATCTTTGAATCCATCTGGTTGATTCATGTAGATAGTTTCTTCAAGCTCTCCATACAGAAATGCTGTGGATACATCAAACTGTGCAAGATGCATCCTTTCGCTTGCTGCAATGCTCAGGATGGAACGGATGGTACTCAGTTTTGATACAGGACTGAATGTTTGACTGTAATCAATACCTTGACGTTGATTGAATCCTTTCACAACTAATCTGGCCTTGTATTTATCAATACTTCCATCTGAATTAGTTTTAATTCGGAAAACCCATCTACAGGGTAAAGCTTTAACTCCCTCTGGCAAAGTTGTAAATTCCCAAGTGTTGTTCTCCTTTAATGAAGTCATTTCTCTTTCCATAGCCTCTTTCCACCTGACACTTTCTTTACTTTGGAGTGCTTCTTCAATGGTCTCAGGATTTGATATATTGTCCAAATCTTCTACAGACATAATGTAATCTTTCAACCGAGTGGGTTTCATGAGCGAATATCTTCCTCTGAGCCTCTGTGTTGACGTTTCTTGGGAATATCTATCATTCTCCTCCTCCAGGGAACTCTCCTCTTCTATTTCAAAATGTGAAGAGTTTTACAAATTAGCATCAAATCTGGTAGTTCTGGTGAATTTTTAGATTTGAGTCCGTTATTGAGTTCATTCCAAAAACTCCTCAACTTTGCTATATGAGTAGAAACATCTTCACCTGGTGTCCAAACAAACGCCAAAAACTCTGTACATATCTTGATGTCGCTTCAAACTGCTGTTTCAATGCTTCCCAAGATGCATTTGCTGTTTTTTTGTCCATGATCTTCTGATAAACTGAATCAGTAACTGAAGAAGATATCATTGATTTGGCATAACTATTAGCTTTGCGGTACAAGTCGGATTTGGTGGTGTAGCCTTCTGTAGCTTTCCATCGATAACATCCAAAGCTCCTTCGTGATAATCAAGCAGATCCCTGATTTTTCTCTTCCACATAGGCCAGTCCGACTCACCGGTCAATGGTTTGATGTGCTTCGCTGAATCCATTCTGATATGGCCATTCAACGACACAACTGATTCAACTATTATTCACAATACAACTAGAAGCTAATAGGGTCATATAAATGATGACTACTGATATAATGAAAACTGAGTTCTTAGTTCATTCCAACAATTTAGAAGAACAACTTCAACACGGAGGACAATCGATCTATCTCTGTCTCCGATCATAGTACGAGACACAGCTTCTACCTGAGAGATGAACCTTCCCAAGCACTTTGAGATTATAGCCGTCCAGATCCTAGATCGTTGGTGGCCGCCAATTAAAAAGTGATTATCTGTGCATCTGAGCCCAAACCCAAAAAGATTAGTGAGTATTGGAAATTCCCAATTCTACTGTGATACCTATGCGATTTGTTTAAGTTTTTTTCATTGGTTTAAATTTTTATGGTTCAATCTCAATCGATATAATTTGTTCACGTCTGCATCCCAATCTTACTGCGATATATTGTTGTGATCTGATCTAACTTGTATTGTTGGGTTCAATCTTTATTGGGTAAATCTTTATTGATTTGAATTATTCACACACATAAACCAATACTAACCATATTTCCCCTTACAGTATAATATATATTTCTTCACAGGAAATAATGATCTAATCAGAAATTATTGACGTTATTTATTCCACAGAAAAATCAATCTTTCTTTCTTTTAGGATCTAATATTGATTTTTCCCACAGGATATAACGTTCGAATTTTAGGAAATAGGTTCGCCAGGGATGGTGTAATAGAGCAAATACAGCTCTGTTCTCGGACGAACAAAAACAAACCAGAATGGCATCATCCTCAGACGAAGGATCTGTTGCCTTCTCAGCCGACGAGAGTAGCAGAAGCTCTGTCGTGTCAAGGAAGGTGAAGAAGACAAAGACAATACGGATGGAAGATCTCTACGACGTACTTACCCAGCTGAGAAAACAGCTGGAAGACATCCGTAAGGAAAATGCGGAAATCCGCAAGGAAAATGCGGAATTCCGTGAGCAAAATGAGGAGTTGAAGAAACAACTCCTCACCTTTGACAACGCCGCTGCGGCTGCTTCCCAGGAGAAAGAAGCTGAGGCCATTGCCGCCCTCGGCAACAACGAGACTGAAAAGCCAGTCCAGGCGGCACCACTACAAAACGAAGATGTCATGGAGACGGAAGAAGAAAACGTCTCCAAGAAAAGGCTTCTCTTGGAATCCGGTGAAAAGGAGAACGTGAGCAACGATGACTCAGAGTTTACTGTTGTTACCAGCAGAAGGAAAAGAGAGTCCAAACCCAAAACCCCAGAAGCCCCAACAGCCAGAAACAAATCGGCCCCCGTCGCCAAAACGGTCCCCGTGGTAGCCAACGGAGGCCAAACCATCCATAAAGGCCCCTTTCCCCAGGAAGTGACCCGAAAAAACCACCTCCAATCGTCCTTAGAAATAAGGACAAGTGACAGACCGTCTCTGCCGAAATGGCCAGAAGGAAGACCAACTTCCTCAAGGCCAGGCTAACGTCCGATGGAATAACCATCCATGCGGAAAACGAGGCAAGCTGAAGGGCAACCACGACGTTCCTGGAAGCAGGCGGCTACGACTTTTATACATACACTCTCGAAACAGAGATTCCACTGCACGCGGTGATTTGGGGAATACCGGAAAACACAAAGCCCGAAGACGTGAAGGAAGCATCCAGGACTCAGGGTCCACAGTCCTGGAATGCCACCGAATGACGTCTGGACGCACAAAAAAAGCACTTCCACTATTCCTAGTGGAAGTACCTAAGTCCAAAAGCCACATCTTCACACTGGACACGTGCGTCATGCTCGGAGTGAGAGGGGAACCCCAGCGGCAAATGACCAGCGGATTCGTGTCCCAGTGTCATGAATGCCAATGGTTTGGACATGCACAAAGGTGCTGACACTCCACCCCCAGATGCGTGAGGTGCGGAGCGGAATACGAGTCCCGACCTGCACCAAAACAAAGGAGAAGCCAGCCACCTGCGCCAACTAAGGGGGCCCACACACGGCCAGTTTCAGAGGGCGCCCCAAATTCTCCAAACCCAAACCAATGACAAGACCCATCCCACAACAAACGTACAAATCACCACGACAAACTTACCACCCACCACGAAGGAGGCAGAGACCCAGAAACGCTGTGCCCCAACCCCAAGAACCACAGGCACCACCAAAATGGGGGCCAACCAGGACAACGACGACGGCAACCACAACAGTTAACCAAGAACTGTTGTCCTCACCTGAAGCGTTCAAAAATCAACTCCTTGAGCTCTTTAAACAAAGCCAGGCCCCCGGAAACCTTAAATGCTAACACAACCTCCGGAAAAACTCACAATCTGCTCCTGGAACATCAACAGCGCACTCCCGCAAGGATGAGCTGCACGAACTAATATCCAGAACACAAGTGGACATCATCGCCATCCAGGAAACAGCGCTGAAACCCCAGAAAAACTTCCATCTTCCAGGATTTACCTGCTACCTAACAGACAGACCCGGTTGTTGCACCCGCGGAGGAGCAGCGCTAGTAAGGACCGGCCTCGAACAACACGAGGCTGAGAAACCAGAACTACCTCGAGGCGAAGCAGTCGCAGTAAAACTGAAGGTCAGACACATGGGAATTCTAAAAATCATCTCAACGTATATACCGCCAGGGGGAAATATACAAGGAGAAAACCTAGTAGAACTATTTCCAGACCATCACCCTACTGTAGCCATCGGAGACTTCAATGCGAAGTCACAGACATGGCACTTCAGAAACAACAATACACCAGGCCGAAATCTGGAGAACTTACTGGCCGACTACAATGACATCGAAGTAGTAGCCCCCTTCAAACCCACCTACCACGGACTAGCAACCCATACACCAGACATCCTAGACCTAGCACTGATACAGTCCATCCCAGCCAATACTGAGATGGAAGTATTAGACGAAGGCTCCTCAGACAACAACCCAATCCTACTTACAATAGGGGAGGGTTCAACTTCCAACTAGCACCAACCCCAGAGGTTGGGAAGTTAGTTAGGAACAGGCACCGCTTGAAAAAGAGATACCAGGGAACACTGGCCCCCGAAGATAAAAAAGAATGAACCAGGCAGGCAGGCAACTGCGGCTGGAACTCAAAGCTCACCAAACACAGCAATGGACAAACAGGATGACAACTCCGTATGGAGAATGCAGAGAGTACTTCGACAAGGCAGAAGGAAACCGTGCCCGCCACTCCACGGAGAGGAAGGCCTGGTCTACACTGACAACGAAAAGGCAGAAGCATTTGCGGACGCCTTCGAACGCCAGTATAGAGACAACCAGGTCAACCTAACCGACGAGGTAGAAGACATGGAAACCCGAGCCAGTCAGACTGTCAGGAGAATAAGACGGATCAATGATGCCGAGCACGTCCTTGAACCAACTTCACCAGAAGGAATCAAGGACATCATCCGAAACCTTGCTACCCGCAAGGCACCCGGACCAGACCAAATTTCGAATAGAGCTTCGGAGGCTCTACCGAGAAAAGGAATTGCTGCATTGACCAACAACGTCAATGTAGTGCTCAGGCTCAAACACTTTCCACGACCATGGAAAGGAGACACGGTCATCATGATCCCCAAACCCAACAAGAACCATGTGATACCGCAAAACCACCGACCCATCAGCCTCACACCCTCGATGAGCAAGGTGGCAGAGCGAGTCATCCAGAGACGATTGGAACCACTAACGGAAGAACTCAACGTCCTAACAGACGAGCAGTTCTGCTTCCGACAAGGACACTCTACGGAAATGCAGGTCCTGAGGATAGTGGACTTTGCCGTAACTGGCTTCAACCTGGGTAGGGGATACCACACTGGAGCCTTATTCCTGGACGTTTCCAAAGTTTTCGACGATGTCTCAATCACCAAAATGGCAGACTTCGGATACTCCACTCCCATAGTGAAGCTGCTAGACTCCTTTCTGCGGGGACGGCGATGCCAATGTAAAGTTGGCATCAGCAGTAAGGACCCCAGAAGCAGGAGTACCGCGAGGCGCAGTCTTATCTCCACACCTGTTCTCCTTCTACACGGCGGACATCCCAAAGCCTGCTGACAACTTCAACAAGCTAGCGCTGTACGCGGACGACACAGCACAAGTGGCCAGATCGGTGAACGCAACGCAAGTAACCCGATACCTGCAAGATCAAGCAGACAAGCTTGAGGACTGGTTCAACCTATGGAAGATCGAGATCAACGCGGTAAGAAGCCAAGCCATACTTTTCGCCAGAAGGCGAACAACACCGTCAGGACATGTCATCATGAATGACCAACGAATCCCATGGGCAAACGAGGCCAAATACCTTGGAGTCACCCTGGACAAGAGATTGACATTCAGGCAACACGTAGATTGGAGGCTCGGACTAGCGAAAGCAGCTCGAAAGAACCTCTACCCCCTAATAGGACGCAGTAGCAACATGGACCTCCAGTTGAAGCTGCTCCTTATCAGGACCATCGTTTTCCCCCCTCATCGTGTATGCATCTGCCGCATGGGGTCAATGCGCACAAACATACAGGACCAAGATCCAGCTATTCTTAAACGTGAGCCTAAGAATGGCAGTAAACGCTCCCAGATATATCACGAATAGATTCATCTACAGGGACCTGATTGTCAATCCGAACTTCATTGACGACCATCTTCGGAACCACGCCACCGTGACGTACCTGAAGACGGACACCCACATGAACCCGGTGATCCAAAATATCCACGCGAACCTAAGCCTGGACGATCCCAGGTTTAGAGAAAGGGAAAAGTATATGCCACCAGTCTACCAGAACGACCGTCCACCACCGAGAGTAGCACTCCAATGCGTCAGGTGAGTAACAACTCAATACAAATACAGAAGATCAACACACCCACATCACACCCTACACTCACACACCCATCAGGTACATCACCACCATGAGCGTTAATTAGACGTTGCTGGTAAACCAGACAACGGATCAACCTGGAAATTCCACAATATGCATAAATTGCTATGATCTACACGCCTAAAGAATTCAAGACGATGCGGCGTTGCCGCTTCTACTATGAAGTAGCGGCTACTTTGATTTTTCAAATGGGACACCCTGTATATAATATCCTATTATGATTTCTCATCACTTTGTCAACAACTCCATGTATCATTTTCCTATACCTATCTGTTACCGTTTAGGAGATATAAATTAATTTCGATTTTTTTTTACCAAACATGTACTTTTATAAACGCTGATAATCGTGAACTCTCTGGTACTAAGGCAATCAAATTTGGAATTGAGTGGAGTGATACCATAAGGATCTTCACTTAGAGTCATGTTTTCAGTTGCCTCATACAGGGTCTTTAAAAAAATGAGTAGAAGTAATTTTTTTCAAATGAAACACCCTGTTCTTTCCACATATTTGAGCTCTATATCCGAATTTAGACTGTCTTTGTTCAGATAATCCTATTTAGATTTCGAACCGTTTTCGAGATAAACTGTTTCAAACAGAAACTGACGTGGTTTCCTTGTATTCATCACTTATTTCTTGAAATTCAACAGATTTCGTTCGATGTTCTTTCATCAGTCACAGATGATACAATGAATACATAATAATTAAAATAGGCTTCAACCATCAGATGAAACTTCTCTCCAAACAATAGTTTCATTAACGCTGACACACGAACTGGAAATAATTTCATGAATTAGTAAGTCAATTCAATTGTCAGTGTATTTCAGAATATGTTCAAACACACATCTACTCAAACAAACATGTAATCTCTTCAAAAGATTTTCATGTGTAGCGCTTCTGATTGAGTCTGGAGTTGAACTTTTGAAAGCAGTTCTAACTCTCGATTTCATATCTTCCATTGTTGTTACTGGGTTGGAGTAAATCATATTTTCAATGAATCCCCACACAAAATAATCTGATGGATTGCCATCTGGTGTTCTTCGAAGATTTCAGTTAATGCTTCGCTTACTGAACGAGAATTATGGGGTGGAGCACCATCCATTTGGTACCATACACGTTCTCTTCCTGGCCTATTATTTAAATCATTTGAATTCCATTTCCCAGTAAATCTTCATATTTTGTTGCATTCCAATTATCATCATAAAACTCGATATAACAAATCGACCCATTCTTTATGGCACAAACTACATTAAATTGTCATCTTTCTTGAAAACCCCTTTGGCGAACGACATGGGGATTTTCTGGCGCCCAATAATGACTGTTGTGTCTATTGTAAAATCCATTTTTTGTTAACTTGATATGATATTGTCAAGGAAATGTTCATCCTCTTGGGTCTTGACAAGTAACCATTCAAAGGATTCCACTCTACGAGGCAAATCAGTCTCTTTCAGATGTTGGACAAAGCATAATTTATAGGAATGCCATTTGTGCTTATTAAGAATGCGATAAATTGTCACGTAGGGGATACCTATCTCCCTTTCAGCCTCGTGTAGAGAAGCATTTGGAAATGTATGAAAAAATCCCAAAACTGTTATGCCATTGTCATCATCATCCACTTCAGGCTTTCTACGGATGATTTTTGAACGAAAGGTTCCATTCAACCTACAGTTTTTTAGTAGTCGATTTATCACATTATTTTTGGGCTTCGGAAGTTGTGGATATCTTTCATGAAATACTCGGCATGTTCTACTTGCAATTCTATTGCACTCACCATAAATTAATAATGAATTCAAGAAATCTTCATCACTGTAACCTAATCTTGTCATTTTTCTATTATAATTGGTATCACAATCAGTCAAAATCACCAACGCAAGTTTGACGTTTCAAAATTGGATCATTCATTTTTCCAAAGCACACTATTGAAAAATATCAATTTGCAATGTTGTACGGTAGAGACACTCGATACCTCAATGCATACAAATTGTAACTTATTCTAAGGTACATATCAATTTCGAATTGACTGATTTGAGACTGTTGAAAAACTAAATCGAAAAGAAATATCACGTAGTATAAAATAGATGTTAAATTTCAAAAATTAGTGATGAATACAAGGAAACCACGTCATTTTATGTTTGAAACAGTTTGTCTCGAAAACGGTTCGAAATCGAAATAGGATTATCTGAACAAAGTCATTCATTGTGAAGGACTGTGCCATACTACAATTTTTAATATGTTAGGTTCTCACGTCCAGAGGATTTATTATCGTAGTTTTTTCCACGAGCAGTCGGACAATTTTAGAAAAACACCACTCTCAATTTCCAATTTCATTGCCGATGTTTCGGCGAGGAATCTTGCCTTCTTCAGGGCTACAAATAATATAAAGGACATAATTAAAGAAATTATTAAAAAAATTATACAATTAAAAAACAGTTATTGTTGATGTATGAATACAGAGACACTACTATGAGGAGACCGATGAATAAATATATGGTGCTAAGATAGGTTCAGTGAACAGTATGTTGGATAAAACCAAAAAACGGAGGAGTTTATTTCCTACAACACATCATAATTTTTTTATTTTTATTGTTTTTATTTGAATATGTGAAGTTACTTCAACAAATACCATACACTGATGGGTTTACTCACCCCAAAGGTAAAGTGAGTGATGTAGACAAAAAATTTGAAATAAGATTTTTCCTGGAAATCTCCAAAATTGTTCTTATTCGTTGAAATATGGGTATTGTCGGTATTCGAAAACATTTGACCATGGCACAATGTATTATACCTCAGAACGTCTGTGTTCTAAACGTTATTCATTCCATGTAGGATGATTGATGGTAAGAACTTCGGCCATACCATCAATCATCCCACATGGAATTAATAACGTTCAGAACACAGACGCTCTGAGGTATACTATTATTATTTACTCAGTATTATTATTTATTTAGCCACATTTGTGATGAATTTTTCGTTACTTCCTTTTACATAACCAATTTCTCATAACTTTTCCGGTTATCTTCACGGTGGTACGGGTCAGTAGTCACTGCTTAAATCTCAGATCGACTCCTGACAATGTGACAATGACATTTCATTTTCGTAGCGATCGAGTTTGTTTTCGTGGCAAGTTGAGCATTGTTTTTTCCGTAGTGTTTTTAAATACAAGGAAAAGTCGAGAATGGTTTGTGGAAAAAAGGGTGAACTGTGATTTTGTCGAACCGAAAGGATATTCAGTCTCTTTCTTCGATTGACTCTCTACAAAGGCAGGTGGGCTGAATGAACTGATTTTGGTACGTTACGATCTATAAATTGAGTGATTATCATTGTTGAGATTGGTGAAGTATACTTAATTCCTCATTCTGCTATCTATGTTGTAATTGATTAACATATTTCTCTGCTTTTAATATGTTTATAATATTCGAATTCTTAGAGTAACTGCATGGTGATTGTTGAAGGTTAAGTATGAACTCTATACTTTAAGAGTTTCATCACCTTTGGGAATTATCAGTGAATTTCAGATTAATTAATCTACATATTATTTTATATCCAACATATCGTATATGATACCCCCTTTGGCTAATTTCTATCAAGGTTGATTTGTCGAACCGAAAGGATATTCAGTCTCTTTCTTCGATTGACTCTCTACAAAGGCAGGTGGGCTGAATGAACTGCTTTTGGTACGTTACGATCTATAAATTGAATGATTATCATTGTTGAGATTGGTGAAGTATACTTAATTCCTCATTTTGCTATCTATGTTGTGATTGATTAACATATTTCTCTGCTTTTAATATGCTTATAATATTCGAATTCTTAGAGTAACTGCATGGTGATTGTTGAAGGTTAAGTATGAACTCTATCTTAAGAGTTTCTCACCTTGGGGAATTATCAGTGAATTTCAGATTAATTAATCTACATATTATTTTATATCCAACATATCGTATATGATACCCCCTTTGGCTAATTTCTATCAAGGTTGATTTGTTTTTTGGATTCAATTAACGAAAAAACCCAAAAAAAATATATTTCGGCCATTTTGTCAAGCATTAAGTGCACATGTCTGTGTCTGACGTAAATTCCGTTCTGACCATTTGGGACTAATTTTTTTTGGAAATCAGTTCTACGCTTTTCTTTTTTTTAGGTACCAGATAATTGGTAACCTAGTGCTTACTTCACCGTACCAGTGAATTATTCCAAGGATTCCGATTGAAGGGTGTATTCGACTTTTCTGGGACAGTTCGGCAGTACCTTATAGGACAGCTCTCTGGTAAGCAATTTTGTTTTATTTTCATAACTACATGTTTATGAGATTAATTTTCTTTTCTCTTGAGAAAGAATTGCTTTCGGAAAGGATTGTACCTCTGGCTCAGCCGGTCTCTGAACACTCGATTTAATATATGCCTCAAGCATAAATTTTGATTCACGTTTAATAAGTTCCTTATATCGATTCACTTCATTCAATTCACAGTGAGTGTTATTTGATTTTTGATCGTTGTGGAATCCTTTCATTCCAGTTACTACCTTGTCGCCTTGTCAAAATTTTGAGAATTACCTGTCTTATCGATTTGAAAAGGGAATTGCCGCCCTATTTCAAAATTATCGTTATCTAAGAGAGTTGTGCCCACTGAAAGACGTGAGGTCTCCCTCTTCAGTTTATCTTTGAAAATTCTTCAATAAAAAGAATTATTTAACTTTATCTTTATCTAAGAGAGTTGTGCTCACTGAAAGACTCTCATCTTATCCTAACTGAAGAATACACTTTTGCTCTGACTATTATCTTGGTTCATGAACCCTATTTTTCTGTAGCTCACTAGAGTATTTTGGTTATAACGCTATATTTTCCTATGGTACTTGCTTTAAAACACTATATTTTTTCTCTGGCAACCTTTAGATAATTTTTTATTTCTTTTTTGGAATACCTTTCCTCATTAAATTTTTTTACCCTTCTGGTACATAGAATCACCTTATCAAAACTTACTTGTTTCAAAATGAAACTGAATTTGAACATAACGTTTAGGGTGAGGTTTGTTTTGTTTGGTTTTAAATTTTGCTCATTTTAATATTTTTTTAATTATTAAAATTAACTTGGAAATTTAAATCCAGAATAGCAGATTTGATTGCTATTATCTTTGTTCGTTCACTGTAATCTTCCAGTCTTCTATATAGACTGAGATTTTTTTGTATGCTATCATTTGCATCTATATTTTGACTCTAGATTAACATTTTAATCATCTTCTTCGCATGATATATACCACGGAGTGAAGCCACATACAGAGACAGAAGGACTGGTACCCTAGGAGGTCATACAGCACATCCAACTCAGCCTGGTCCGTGAAGATCAACCAAATTCACGCCAATAAGGGGGTCTAAAACCAAATAGAGAACCACCCACGACCAGATTCGTCGTCGTACCGCTGAGACCAATTTCATCGTTGTACCGCTGAGACCAGCTTCGTAGAAACCAGCCTTTTGCATCTCCTTCCTTGAAGACCTCCGCAGGTATATCTGTATCACCAACAGCTAGAGGAATCGGGATTCGGGACTTTGTTAATGTTCAGATGTAATCAGAGTCAAAAAATATTTTGAATCCTTATGTAATTTTTCAATTTTTGCACAGAATTTTCATACATTGTTAGCGTTTGTTTTCTATATCTTTTCTATCCAGTCAAATTACCTTTCAGTCTGGAATAAATTTGTTAAGTTGATTTCTTGCATATTTATTTGCCTTCCCATACAAGCTAGGTGACATTTATTTAATTTTATTTATCTTTGGCTTTTGTCTTTAGCAAGGCTGGCGCCCAACTCTTGAACTAGTCAAGTTAATTAATGTATAATTTTTTTAGTGGCCCAATTTGATAAACTAGGAAAAGTCATTAATCGAACCTTACTCACGGCCTTACCGTATCCATCTGAGCAGCCTATCGGCAAAGTGATTTCACCTTCTTTAATTTGAATCATATAATTTAAAATCTGGGGTTCAAAAATAAAGGGTGTTACACATTATAGAAAAAATGAAATCCATTTGTGGTAAGTCAAAACAGAGCAGTAAGCATGTATGGTGGATGTTGAAATAGACATAGACATAGGAACGAAACTAAGTACATTTTAAAATCAAACATTTTTTTTATTAGGTTGGGTGAAGAGTGGTCTCCAATGGCATTTAGTGGTTATTTATTTATTGTTAATGCGTCGTAGTTTCCCATGAACCACATTAGCCTCCAAATACTCCCCCGCCGAGTAGAAGCAGTGTGATAGAAATAATTTCGAATTTGTTTCTTGAAAAGGGATTTATTATATAACTTCACATCTATAGTATTGCGTTCAGAAGTCGTTAAACGATGTCTAGTAAGTCGGATCAAGTTACAATTTCTTGTGGTATGATTCTGAAATGTATAAATTTTTTGAAATGTTTCTTTATTCTCGTGAATATATAGCAAACAATTGAGCATGTAAATACACGGTAAGGTGAGTATTTCAAGGTTTTCAAAGATGGGGCGCAGCTGTCTCTATAATTGGCTTTAGATATCATTCGTAAAGCTCGTTTCTGAAGTCTTGAAATTCTCACAGAATCTGAAATGAATTCTCACAGAGTCTGAAAATACATTCTGCCATGGTCGAATGTTTTCGAATATCGACAATACCCATATTTCAACAAATGAAGACCAATTTTGGAGTTTTCCAGGAAAAATCTCCCTTCAATTTTTTTGACTACATCACTTACTTTACCTTTGGGTCAGGTGAACTCATCAGTGTTCGGTAATTGTTAAAGTAACTTCACATATTTGAATAAAAACAAAAAAAAAAATTTATGATGTGTTGTGTGAAATAAACTCCTCCATTTTTGGTTTTATCCAACCTACTGTTGACTGTACCTATCTTATCACCATACATTCATGTATCGGTCTCCCATTAGTAGTGTCTCTGAATTTATACATCAGCAATAACTGTTTTTTTAATTGTGTAATTTTTTTAATATTTTTTTAATTAGTCCTTTATATCATTTGTAGTCCTGAAGAAGGCGAGATTTCTCGCCGAAACGTTGGCAATAAAATTGTAGATTGAGGTGGTGTTCTTCTCAAATCGTCCGACTGCTCGTGAAAAAAACTATAAAATTTTTAATCTTGCATAATCAACGTGTTTATTCCCTGACATCTGGAAAAAAGGTAAAATATGCCCTATATTCAAAGAACCGCAAGAAAACTCACATTGAAAATTATAGGCCCATCGTCATCCTTTGTAATTTTCAGCAATGTTTTAGAAATGGTTATCTGAGTTTCTATCAGCTCATGATAACTCACAATTACTGCATTATCAGCACGGCTTTGTACCAGGCCGATCAACAGTCACCAACTGCTCGAAATTACACAATTCATTCCAGATAATTTGGACAATTCAGAAAAAATCTATGTCGTTAACACTGACTTCTCCAAATCATTCGATCGGCTCGATATGTATTCTTCCGAAACAATTTTGTCTTACCAAGATCTGATGTTTTCATGTTATCCAAAGAATCCTCAGATGAAAACCATGGCCATGATCATCTAAAATAACTGCATCTTTCGGTGTCCCGCAAGGCTCAGTTTTGAGCCCCTTGTTATTCATAATATTTGTAAACGACACCGGCATTAGACTGAACTGTAATCTTCTACTATTCGCGGATGACTGTAAGCTATAAGGACAAATTGAACAAAATAACAGCTTGAAAATCTTCATAAGTGGTGCGAGACAAATCTACCCCCTTTGAATATAGGAAAATGTAATGTTATATCTTTCATGCGCGAAAAACAATCTATTATTTTCTATCACAGTATTGATAGCACCAATCTCACGAGGTGCACCAATTTCCCAGACTTAGGAGTGAAATTTGATAATAATTTAACGTTCGTGGAACATACTTGCAATATGTTTTCATCTGCTTATAGAACGCTTAGGCTTCGTGACCAGGAACTCCAAGCAGTTCATTGACCCCAATACTCTGAAGCTCCTGTTCGACTCATTTGTGGGAACTGAACTTGAATACGCCTCCATTATTTGGTCTCTGGGCTCTAATGTCCACTTGAATAATATCGAGAATATACAGAGACGTTTTCCCGAAACAATATGTAATAGAGTACATGGGGAGCATCAGCTCGATGTTTTCCTCAGGAATTATTATTGGAACTTTTTGGTTCCAACTTGTTGCAGACACGTCGTACATGTCACAGCACCGTTTTCCTTTTGAAATTTCTGACTAACAAATAGACATGTACCTATGGGACTGCCCGATCACATAAAATATTATATTTGCTGACCCCCAACACGAATTCCACCCATGTTTCCTCCAATCCATCGAATTTGTGTAAATAACACTTCATTGAGTAAAATCAGGAAAGTGATTCTATAACATCTTAATCATAATACCTGTAACTCTGCATATACACTTTTTTTTTAATATTTTTGTTTCAGTTCATATGCATAATTGCATAATTCTGTCTGAATTATTGTATTATTCAACAATGTATTGTAATTTGTAATCACTGTACATTTCCCACACTGCTCAAGGCATCAGCTGTTAGGGTGGCGTAAATCTAAATAAATAAATAGGAGCTTCTGCGCATTTATTGCAAAAGTGTGCATTTATCAGTATAAGACAGCAAGAAGACATTTATTACTAAAAATTGATTTGATCTGATGATTCTCGGTGATAAATTTTGCCATTTGTGATTAAAATACAATGAGGGAAATAGTCAACGAAAGTTTCAAGGGTATTGAAATATCACAAAAATAAATACTGCACAATATGACTTTCTCTGGAGTACAGAATTTTTGTTTAGTTCATTTCAGATTTTCATTGATTATCAATAACGTCAATCCAAACAACACCTTACCAAAATGGAACATTTTGAACTGACGAATTTTTCTTCGAAGAATCTCAACCCAGGATCTGAATCTTTCCAAAGGTGGATAATGATAGTTTTTATCTTGCAAAGTGTTCATGATAACTTGTATTTTCTTCCTTCCAAATACCAATATAGATATTTTCAATATTCCAACGACGTGCTGGAATAACATTCCAATGTGACTGACGAATTTGCTGATTCCCGTGATGGTTTCGTGGAAAATCAGAACTTCGCAGATTAAGAAGGCAAGACCGGTGCCGTACAAGATGAAAACGTAAAAGAAGTATAACACTCTCAATGAAATACGATACTCTTTTCCTGGCAGCCAGATTCCGGAGATTTTTCTGATTACCTCGTTGGTATGGAAAAAGTCGTTCGGGTAACCAAGATGGTTTTCCGAAGGAGGCATTTTTGCAATTGGATCAGCTTTCGGACATGGGATTTAGGTAAATGTTACATTGATTGAGTAACAAATATTTGATGATTTACAAGATCGATCCATGCATACCCAATAGGTAAGGAAAACCTGACCGAAACTAGAAATGGTTTAGCAGTGGCGTAACATTCGGAATGTGAGCCAAAGACATGGAAAGTCTAGAACTTCTAGCAATTGCATCTCAATATATAGAAGCAAAATACCTCCAATTCATATTACTGTACCTCCAAATAGCTGTATTGATCAGATATTCGACATAGATTTTTTTACTGGTAGAGGCGTGAGATAAGACACATTTTTCCGATTTCTCTTTCTAAGGGAAACACTTTCGAAAACTCTATTGAACTTTATATTTCAGGAATTGAAAGCTTTCATGAATATATTCTCAAAATATCCAGTTTCCAGGAGTATAAAACTGAAAGAAGCTACCTATAGTCCATATAACAGGAAATGATAATATAACATGTTCTCTCACAAGATCAAATAGTGATGAAGAAATGGACCTAAAGAAATTCTTCCAACAGAACACCCAGTATTTATTCTATTCATGATGGCCTCCTAATATACTGTATTATCAGAGTAGCACGAAGTAACAATGAAACGGAATACTGGAAGGTTAATTTCAAAATTATAATTATCCAAGTTTTTGGGTGGAGGGTAGAGAAAATCTTTCATGTAGTAGGTAGTGTGGACGTTCCTGCCCAATGAACTATATAAGTAAAATTTACGTCATTTCGACCTTCGAATAGATCAGCGCCCAAATAGGTGAAGGTAGGTACTTTGTAATTAATTTAAATTCACCAAGTCGAAAATTGGCAATCAAGACATTTTGCCTAATAAGTCGAAGGCATAAATAGCCTTCAGACTAGTGGACTGATGCTGAAATGTCTACTTATTTCAGATTATAAACACTATAATAAAACAAACAATCGAAGGTTAGAACAAGATGATACAAGTTTAGTGTATACTGTGTATCTTAACCTACATGCTCATTCGTGAAAGCTTCGAAGATAAACATGGCGTATGAAAAAAGAACTGCCAAAAAACGTACAGCAGAGAATGCTGTATGCGAGTGATGGTTTCGCATTCACATCTAGTTCGAGTTTTATTTGTGATACAAACTTTTCTGTGATAATGTTGAATTTTACTCATGTGAAACAAGTGCCCCCCTTCAAAATATCAAATTTTCAGGGAAAAAATTCATAAAATAAAGTGTACTTCCTCAATTCTTTTCATCGAACATTGCAAAAACTAATTTCATAGATGATGTATGTATACTAATCATATACATCAATGTTTGTATTATATATCATCAAAAACTTTTTAACAAAAAATTAAACCGACGAAATAAGTAGCTGAAAAGTAAAAAATAAAATAAATCTTCTTAGTCTCAATAACTGAGCTCCTAAACTAATGTAAGTAACTAATTTTGAGTCGGCGACAAACAAACAAGCAAATGAATTGGGTAAGGCGTAAAATGATGGCATCGAGTTGCGCGGTGACATTCTGATAATTTTTTTGAAGCAATTCAATGATCTCCGTTGATTGTTTGTGTGGCGCCAACTCAAAATCAGATTGTGACGGATGTGGAACAAAAATAATGACAGTAGCGATCTGTCATTGTCAACTACATATGTGTGTGCCAATGTTCACAAGTGAAAAATCAATTATCCCCTATTTTTCCATCCGCAAGGGTGGATGATTCCATTTGAAATACAAAAATGAGGTATATCCTATCTATTGAAGAAAGAATCATCCAAATCGAAGGACCCAGTACAAAGTTATGCCTGATAGAATCGGTTAACGGACCAGAATTCAGAGGGTGAGTGATCATTATCCTTCATTTTGCTACCCTTTGGGGTGGATTTTATCTTTTTAATCCAAATGGGACCAACTTCGAAGTACACCCTATTCACTGAAGGAAGAATTATCGGAATCGGACGTCTTAGTGAAAAGTTATGCGTGATCATACATAAAAAAAAACGAATATATCCGTCGACTAGAGAACCTCCCCCTTTTTGGTTTCGTCGGTTGGAAATGTGGTTCATTCGAGAAAATTTTGGAATGGCGGAAACGGTTTGAACCAAAAAATATGGCGTCTATCCCATATGGGACTTATAAGTCGCAATTTCCTAAAATTTTAACTTTGGGAACACATAGGTTTAAAATCAAAAGTAACCTTTATTCCTGACTTTGAAGTCCATTTTCCTTATCTTGATATTTCAGACCCTTCCACATTGTGTACACATGGTGCAATACAAATTCGTTCCGGGATGTTTTTTCATGCAATATCCCTTTACGTTCCGTTCTCTGGTTGGATTGATGAATTTGAATTGTCGTTATTCGATATTCTGGGCAAAAATACTTAAATTAGCATTTCAATTCCCAATTCGGTATTAAAACAAACATTATTTTCCACTTCTTGTTGATGGTGAAACCGAGAATCTCTATCTAGCTTAAACCTAGTTACTTAATGAAAACGGCGTATACTTAAAAACCCGTTATAATTGTTTATTCTGGAAAATGTTTATTCTGGAATTAGACATCAACTATCATCAAGTATCAGTGATGTTGAAAATAGTACGAGACAATTGTATTCATTGCACATTTTGCCATGATAATATCCATGATAATGTTATCCCGGTGTGAAAAGGGAATCTCTTCAGGAAGAGAAATAACCAATCATATCATTTTAAATATTAGATGGTGTGTAGTGATTAGCTCGAAAATTCCAATTTCCGCATAGTCTGTGTCATAGCTGCTCGTTAATTTTTTTTTATAGCTATGCCTTATCCATACTGAGCGTTATCAGTCTATTGACCAATAACTGACCAATATCCCAGAGCGGCTTGAAATATTGGCTCACCCAGTATGTAATGGAGCGGGGGACTTAATTTGACAGTACAATGACCAATCTCAGGTTGTTTCGAAATGATAATCAATCAGGACTTGTATAATATATATATATATATATATATATATATATATATGTATTTTCTAAAATTAAAAACAACTATTGATACACCTGGTATAATTTACTGAGAAATGTATAGAAAGTCAAAATGAGATTGAATAAACAATAATTTAAAATGAGAAACAATATGTGCTGACAATTTTCGCTGTATGGGGTCGGCTTTAGAATAGCCCCATGGTAAATCCTGCCTGTCGTAAGAGGCGACTAAAAGAATAACCGTAGGTGGAAGATGGTCTCATCGCCCGGTGAAATACCACCATATCGACTTTGTGTGCTGTGAAATGGATCATTCCATGTTTCAGTGTTCGGTCGATACTTTCCGGTCCTCTTCCTTTCCCAACCTCCTTCATTTCAGGTGCATCCTAATAGTAATAATGATGAAGTCTCTGATAAAACACTCCGAAGCAAAATACCTCCCATTCATTCCGGGCAAGGTTCTCGAGGACTCACATTAAGATTAATTTTGCAACATCCGCGGACTCAACAAGAACATCAATGACGTCCACCATCACTCAGACAAAACCGGATATTCGGCTCTAACAGAACACAGTAAACTCGTCCACCAACAAGGTCCATATGCTTTGTCCTGGTTACGAACTCCATTCTCGATTCAGGTTCAAAGGTGGAGTCTGCCTTTACGCTAAGGCTAACCGTGAAGAGAGTTTGGAACCGAAAGACTTTGATGTGATGTGGTTCAGGCTATCTGATACCAAACTGACTAAGTTCGTCTGCTGCCTTTACCTATCACCTAATGAACCACCATATAACGACCTCTTTGAGTTTTTATCACTCAAACTGGACTACATTCAGGAGAACCATCCAACAGCTGAAACCATAATCATGGGAGACTTTAATGTACATAACGCTGCCTGGCTCAAATTCTCTAACAAAACAGATGATGCGGGTCGTCAAGCCGAGGCCTTCGCCATCACTCATGGTCTAGAACAACTGGTCGAGCTACCAACCCGCATCCCTGATATCAACAACCAGTCTGCCAATACACTAGATCTTTTCCTCACCACCAATCCTGACCCGTATAGAATAGAAGTTTGTGCCCCACTTGGAAACTCTGATCACACCCTCATCTCCACAACATGCTCTTTCCATTCACCATCGAGCTGCACAATACCACCACAGGCAGCATACCATCGATGGCTAAAAATTCCGGGCCCTGAGACCAGAGCAGCATATGTCGAGGCTAGAGGCATATGCAAAGAGACGATAGAATGCTCAAAAGATGCCCACAATACCAAAATAAGATCTAAGCTTGCTGAATGTCCTAACGGATCCCGTTCATTTTGTTCTTTCGCCAAAGCTGTGGAAAGAAACTCCACTTCCAGCTCATTTCCTCCTCTAACCAAAGAAGATGGAACACTAGCAACGACTGCCCAGGAAAAAGCCAATATATTTGCGCACCTATTTGCTGGAAATTCCACTCTGGATTCATCGGGAAAACAACCCCCGAACATTACACCTATTGACAGTCACATGCCCGAGATCACCTTTCGCCAACGTACTATCAGAAAGATTTTGCTGGGTCTCAACACCAACAAAGCCTGTGGATCTGACGGAATCCCGCCGATTGTTCTCAAGAAATGTGCCCCCGAACTAACACCTGTTTTTGCAAGTTATTAACCACTCTTACAATTTGGGGGTATTTCCGCCAATTGGAAAATTGCAAGAGTACAGCCAGTCCCTAAAAAAGGCAAAAAGGCCCCACCTAGCAACTACAGACCTATCGCACTGCTATCTATTATTTCAAAGGTCATGGAAAAAGCCATCAACATTGAGCACATGACATATCTGGAAAACTCAGGAATTGTCAACGATAGGCAATATGGCTTCCGCCATCAGAGATCAACTGGTGACCTGCTCGCTTACGTCTCACATATATGGCGCTATATATTGAGAAGTATGGAGAAACTTTAGCTGTGGCATTAGATATCTCCAAGGCGTTCGATCGAGTTTGGCACCAGGGACTCCTCGCCAAGCTTCCGTCTCATGGCTTGCCCCCTCAGCTGTGTCCTCTGCTAGTTTTCTCTCAAACAGGTCTCCCCATGTAGTGGTCGATGGAGTTTCATCTGACACTCTACTCATAAATGCTGGTGTTCCGCAAGGATCTATTCTCGCACCAACACTATTTCTACTTCACATCAACGACCTTTTGAAAGCAACTTCATGTCCAGTACACAGCTTTGCCGATGATAGTACCCTCCATACCGCTTTCTCTTCCAGGGCTCCTATATCAGCCCGTGAAACCAGAAATGAACGAGGAAAAAATTCTCGAATGGGGATCTAATAACTTGGTAGAATTCAATTCAAACAAAACACAAGCATGTCTTTTCTCTAGAAAAGCCGATCTCACTGTGCCTAACATAACTTTGTCAGGAGTAACCATACCACTGAAGTCATCCATATCGATGCTTGGTATTACTATCAGCAATAACCTTTCCTGGGAAAATCACGTGAGGTCCATTGCCAAAAGTGCATCCCAAAAACTTGGTTTTGTTTCGTGCCAAGAGCTATTTCACCCCCACTCAGCTGCTTATGATCTATAAGGCACAGATCCGACCTGTCCTGGAATACTGTTTCCATATTTGGAGCGCGGCACCTAAACATATCCTGAGGCTATTGGATTCTGTCCAAAAAAGGGCAATTCGTCTCGTCGGTGATGCCTCGCTTACAAACTCGCTCACTTGTCTGGAACACCGTAGAAAAGTTGGCGATTTGTCTCTATTTTATAGATATTTTCATGGGCGATGCTCTTCTGAAATATCAACAATCGTTCCTGCTTTGGTAGTCTCTTCGAGACTAACCCGTCAAGTTCAGTCATCACACCCCTTCGTCACTTTGGAGACCTGCAGAACATCACTTTCCAAAGACTCGTTCATCCAACGAACAGCGAGGCTTTGGAACTCATTGCCTAGGGAGGTGTTCCCCGAGGCATACAACCTCCAGAAATTTAAGAAGAACACCAACTCCTACCTTCTTTCCCTTGGTTCCCACGATGTTCTCTGAACATTAAGGATATTCCTTTCGTGGGAACCAGAACATAAAAAAAAAAAAAACTTTCTTCAGTTATTTCAAACAATTGATAATAATTTTACTTTTGTTGAATCAATAATTCTTCTACTATGAAATCAATACTGAAATATTTTTTATTACACTATACATATATACCTTGCCAAATAAACAGTTTCATGTCTTACCCTCACTGAAGAGCCACTGACTTAATTATTCCGTTTTATTACCGAATTATGTTATGCGTTCACTTGTTGTACTATGATTATTTAGCTTCTTGATGAATATTAATTCCATTCATTGGGTTATTACTGAGATGATTTCTGATGGTTACACTTCCACTGGGATTCTGCATATGTTTGAGTTATTGGCTACTTTAGATAAACTTTACAAAGTCTACGCTTATTTCGCGTAGGAAGATGAGACTGCATCTCCTCTAATTGAAATTCAACTTTACTTTTATTCGCTTCATAATGAAGCAGAAATTGCTCTGTACTGACTGACTCGTTCGACTACTGGATTCTGAATGAATTTTCTATTAGGGAGAATCTTATATATATATATATATATATATATATATATATATATATATATATATATATATAGCATTTGGTATCCAAACGATACCGCAAGAAAACAATAAAATATACTTTATGAGTCGGCGAGTCGCCTTTGAGTTGACACGCCGCCATGATATATCACCACACCTATTATCGCTTCCAAAAGACCGCGGGTCATTCATCTGTCGCGACGCACTATTAGTTATGATTGTCTGAGAATATGGTTGGATATCCGTTTGATGTGCAACGCAAGTGATAGGGGAAGTGTCGACTTTATGAGTTGTCATATTAATTTTACTATTAATGCAACCGCCTTTGATTTCGAACGAAAATTGATTCATTATAATGGCATTTCAGATGAGTGTATTACATATGGCTCAATTTGAAATACTTGAGGTGGGGTGCTTATGACATCTGAAAGCACTCTTAGAATGCCAACTTTGCAGAATTCTGTGCTCGAAAATATCCAGTTTAATTTGTTTGCCAATTGTGATTACTTCTCAAGGAATTGAGATATTATAATTTGCCTTGAAACTTTATTTCGACGTTTGCGGACGCTGCAATGATTAGTGTTGAAATTTTCGAAGTCATCGTTTCAACACTTCTTGCACTTAATTCAATACTATTTTTCCTACCCATTTGCGTCAGCTGGACCACTACATTGAATTTCATTTTGTCGCATCATTGAAAACGTCATCGCAGTAGTTCACCGCTGGCCACAGACGCAGCTTGCTGAAGGCATATTATCTATGTTTTCATTCTGTCAATCCATCCATTACCGGGATAACCTAACATCACCATGTTTTGTGTTGCCTCCGTCGATGGGACACACTCATTTGCTTCCATATTTTCATTCATAAAAATGGATGATGAGTGTTTTAAAATAGTTGCCGTCATAAAGAGACGTGGAGCCCATAGTAGAATATTCCTATGGACCTCATAAGTCGGAACATGATGGCTCTGATTTTTGGACTTTATACGGAGTGTAGGTTCGGATTATATTTTCATTCTGGCAGCTAATCGTCAATAGTTGGTGGTGTACCTGTTTGGTTTGTTCTATCCAAATTTGTACCAGGCATTTCATAGATTTCTGAAATTCAGCTCCACAATAAATTATTTGAAGAGAAAAAATTGTAACATGTCATCCTCATTCAGATAGATTGAAGCTTCGATATCTGATAATGGATCAAGTTACTTTGAGGATTCCATTTTTGGTAACTTTGACTTCGTTGTAGACATTCAGTCTAATTAGACAAATATTGTAGTAATCCCGCTTTCATTGTAGTACAGTAGGTATAAACTAGGACAAAGGATGCCCAAGCAACCTAATTGGCGCCGAAATAGGTAATGTAGAGTATGTAGATCTGTTTATCGACTTGTTCATTCCCTGACTATATGAACATACATGAGGTAATAATTAGGTGAATATTTGAAAGAAAGTTTTTCCTGAAAGTTCAAGTATTTTCAACACATTTTGCTGGTTACCTGTAGGTAGAATAACTCTATCGACCCATGAGGCTGTGAAGGTATATTTGAAGTTCATAATATGTAATTCCATACTATTCCCTACGCCCATTGAGCTTATGGTTGTTGAAGGAGATTCGGTGGCCTCAATTACGGTTTTCATAACTCGAATTATAGCTTTAGAGTTAGTAAGTAGTTGGAGGTAGAATATTTGGTCAGAAATGGGTGAATTTGGACTTTCTGGAGCCATTCTACTCCTCTGCTTGGTATAATTTTACCTGATGTTATACAGGTCCAGGAGATCACAGTTGATCTGCTACTCGGTAGCTCTCTCCTTGTCTCTTCCAGACCTTTCGTTCCACCATGGTGTATCCATGGTTCCTGTTCAACGCAAAACGCCCAACACTTTTTTTTTGGAACGAAGTTCCTTATCGCGCGTTGCAAAAGGGGGCTAGACGGAATAAATTAAGACCAAAAGTTGTGACGACACTTTTTGCTGTAGTTGTAAGCCGTGCGGCGTGCGCGTGTTTCTCTGTCTCTCTCTCTCTCCCCCTCTAGAAAACCCGTTATTTTCGTCTCGTCTTTCTATTTCGCATTGAACAGTGTGGTGTCGCGACGATTATTTTGTGGTGTATACAGGTTTTGTACATAATGAATAATGAAAAATGATAACAATAATGAATCCTGACAGTGTTTCTGCACAAGTTCCGGATATTGCTGATGAAGTTAGGTAAGTAGAGATTTTATACAGACAATAATAAATGCTTATGTATTTTTAGCAAGTACGCATTATAACCTTCCTTTACTATTGTACGTACCAAGTCATACACGTTATAATCTCGCCATTATTGTGTGTTTAGCAAGTGTACGCGTCATAACTTTGATAAATTTGAAAGCAAATTATATTTTAATATCACAATATCAATGCGTATGTACTAAAATTGAGCCTACAAAAATATTATTATAACCTAAAAAAAAAAAATTTCATTACAATTCCTTCACTAATTAATCGAAAGGAACTTCGTTCCATCTGGGTGTCCCTTGACACCTCTCAAATTTTATTTTTTTTGAAAATTATGCAAAGTATACATATAATTAGGATAAAACAGTTATCTTTTGGATGAATAATGTTCTAGAATACTCAGAATACCCTGATACCATATGCTATCAAAAAAGTATTATTTTCAGAAAATATAACAAAAAAAAGGGAGAAATTGTAAAAAACAAGGAATAAATAGGCCTACATCACATTTGGAGCACATCGTTTTTCCGAATGATTTACAATTTGTACCTGCAGAGCGTCATCTGTTGCATGGAACAACGTAATGTAGCATACCATCATGGCGAGTATCGGACAAAACTAGACGAGGAATTGACGTTTTTGCAGGTCCTGATGTTTTTGATACCACTCCGTGTCGCCACAAGTAGACTTGTATAAGTTCCCTCCTAAACTCTAAGTTTGATGTTTTGGGATTATTCTTCCTGTTCAATAACCACGCGTTATTTATCGAAATGAACAATATCCAAGTGAATATATTGACCAATACCATTTTTAGCTACGTATTCCGATCCTTCAGGTAGCAACACCTTTATTCATGAGTTCTGTTCCACCCGTATTATGGTTATTTTTGACTATACAGTATGGACGATTCACCATCATATATTTTTTCTCTGTTTGCGAGACCCGTTTTACCGGCCTGACAGAAGATACTTGTTGAAGCTAAAGTTACTACAGAGTTGTCTAGCCATCGTACAAGAAAAATTCCAGAGTTTTTTTCTAATACGTGTTGCATTGTAAAACGCCTTTTTTTTTGAGAATATTTTTTTGTACAGGCAAAGGATACGATTAAGGAATCCGATTGTCTCTTATGGTCCCTGTGGTACCATATTCATGTAGCGAAATAACCTGACAAATTCATTCCTGTAAAAAGATTATCCACATATATATTAAGTGGAAGATTGAGATGTGTCAGTTCTTCTAACATAGAAACAAGTGGTGAAGCAGATTTACCAAATAATACATCAAATTTTCCGTTCCCTCGAGGATTTTTTTCTTGATAAAGGTAGACATTTATCAAATAACCATCTGAAGAATTCAAACACGACATTTTGTAGCCAAAATCGATTTCTTCTCATCGAATTGCACACAAGTAATTTTTTTGCATCATCCTTTAACATACGCTTGGATGGCAAAGAATTATATCCGCTCAAAATCATTAGGCACAGAAAACATTTTATTTCTGATTGTGTAATTTTAGGATCCAGGCTTGTTAGTGAAATGAGCGTACTTTTTCACTGACGAAACCAAAAAGAAGGAGGTTTTCTAGTCGACGCGTATATATTTTTTTTTGTTATGTATGACCACGCATAACTTTTTACTGAGAGATATAACAGATGAATTCCACCCTTGAGGGTAGCAAAATGAAGGATATTAATCACTCACCCCCTGAATTGTGGTCCGTTAATCGATTCTATCAGGCATAACTTTGTACTGGGTTCTTCGATTTGGATGATTCTTTTTTTATTACATAGGGTATATCTCATAGTTGATCATATTTGGATTTTGAATGTTATTATCGACCCTTACAAGTAGAAAAATAGGGGAAAATTGATTTTTCACTTGTGATCATTGGCACACATATGTAGTTGACAATGACAGATCGCTATTGTCATTACTTTTGTTCTCCTACATTCGTCACGATCATTATATTCTATGAGAGGATGGAATGATATTCAAAGTGATGAAATAAACTAACCAGAACAACAAAAATATTTTATATTACAACAAATAGTAAAAGTAGATAATCGTTTGATTTGTTGAAAATATAAACAGGATGTTCATGAAATCAGATGTGGAATCATCTGCGACTGAAAGATAAACTTTAGTCACTATCTTCCATCGTCAAGATAACCTCTTGTGGGGTATTCATGTTGAAAAGGGAAACATTCTCAATTGAATATTGATAGAAATATTTTTCTGTGGATTGAAAAATCCACGATTAAAAAGAAGTTATTTTTTGTGAATGTCTAACAGAAAACAACTACTTTCCCGGCTAAAGCCACGCTGAATGAAAATGCGAATTTTCAATTTCAGATTTTTTTTTTGAGTTAGGGCCTTTTTAGAATATCTATCAGATGTAGTTCAATGTCCAGCGGGCTCTATCCGGGGAAGTAGTTGTTTTCTGTTAGACATTCACAAAAAATAACTTCATTTTAATCGTGGATTTTTCAATTCACAGAAAAATATTTCTATCAATATTCAATTGAGAATGTTTCCCTTCTAGATAATCGTATTAGTTGAAGTAAGGTGGGTAAGTAAGTATTTTGGGAATATCAAAAAAAAAGAAGTAGGTAGTAATTAGTAGATTTCAGCCACAAAAAATTGAAAAATAATAACTTTTAACAAAAAATTAAACCGACGAAATACGGAACTGAAAAGTAAAAAATTAAATAAACCTTATTAGTCTCAATAACTGAGCTCCTAAACTAAGTAAGTAACTAATTTTGAGTCGGTGCCAAACGAACAATCAACGGAGATCATTAAATTACTTCAAAAAAGTTATCAGAATGTCACCGCGCAACTCGATGCCATCATTTTACGCCTTACCTGATTCATTTGCTTGTTTGTTTGGCGCCGACTCAAAATTAATTACTTACATTAGTTTAGGAGCTCAGTTATTGAGACTAAGAAGGTTCATTTTATTCTTTACTTTTCAGTTCCGTATTTCGTCGGTTTATTGTTTTGTCAAAAAGTTTTTATGTTTCATAATGTACGAGAATATCACATTTTCAGTTTGCTCATTGATGTTACTCACGACTTCCATGACTTCAAAAAATTCGTTCTCACGTCATCTTTGTCGGTGCAGCAAATCACATAAGTTTCATATTCCGAAACTTTCACTTTGGCACTATATCTCGCGCAACTTGTTTGGAACACACTGTCACACTTTTTGTATTTTAAACCAGTAAGAGATTTCAGATATACATCGTTTGCACACCACACGGGAGCACCGCAACCGTGACCGGTCTCGGCGGCCATCTTGACTGTTATTTGTCAAGAAGATCAAATGAAAAAATTGAACTCCATGACTCAATGCAGTCCCTTCTGGAAATATTGAATCGGAAATCAACTGGACTCGTGTATTTCTTCTACACTTTCTAAGAAAAAATACCCGATCTATAACTTGACGATCTTATTATACCAAAAAAAATCGTCAACCTCGTGATATTTTACTAGCAAAACATTGAAAAAGGTGTGACTGTCGTTCGTATTGAGAAGCAAGGGAAGTTATTTCTAGGGAATGTTTATTATTTATTAGATGATCAGGCTGAATCATAATCAATAAATTAATTTGTTTGGTTTTTTGAGGAGACTTTCAGTAGACTGACTTCTATACTACATGGAGAGATATCACTCCATATAAAACTTTTTTCAAAGCTAGATTCTCACACAATTATATAACACTCCCTTGTGTGAGTTCAATTCTTGAAGAATATTAGCGATTAACGAATACTCCCTACCATAGATTGACTCGACTTAGCATTAATAAACTGACTCAAAATTTCCTTGTTTACTGCTCAAATCTGTGTAAATGGTTGGTTGTTATCTCAGCGTATACCCCGGAGAACTCCTAATAACATATATGGCTACATACCTCCTCATAATTGCCTGGGCTGTTTCTGTTTTCTGGGATGACGACGTCGTCTTCGATACACCTTGCATTCGCTATCACCGGGTTTCCACGTATCACTTTAGTTTCCCCTAATGGCTTTTAGAATGAACTCCCCAAGATCCCAATTATTCAAGAAAACGAACTGATTTCTATCATTGGCTTTTATTGGAGAAAGTAATTATGCTGATGAAATGAATAAGTGAATGCTCAGACAATAAATTGGGTGAAACTTCGTGAACAAGACTAAATTAATTGGAATAACACTCTGCAAACAATAATCTATGGTACTAAACAACACGAAACTCAGCTAACTTTCGATAGTGGAAAAACTTGACTCAGAAAAAAGAATCCCACAATTTATAGTGAATGAAATTTTGTAATTATCCGAAAGAACCCTCGTGGAACAGACTAATTTGAAAGATAGGGGATCACTCACTCGAACGTAAACACTTTAACCCGATACGGAACTAATGAATTCTGACTTTTCCTAGACCCAAAAAGGAACTACTGACTTGAATGAAATTTCAGGTAGTTTAACCCACGCCACGACGAAATATTAACTGACTATTTTAACCTTACCATCATCCTTTTAGAACACCCCACTTGAGTTGAATTTCGATAAATAACAACAATTTCAACCCCCATTTGTACTCTGAATGAATAATCTAACCAATGGGGTGGGACTTTGAGAAACTCTAAGCAAGATCGTAATGATCGAGTCGACCCCACCCCGACTAGAATAGTGATCTTCTAGTCGGGGGTGGGGCCGTTGCCTCAATCTCCGCCACCCGAGAACTGGCGCTCCCACTTATATGACCGGTACTACTTGAAACTATGGAATTCTTTGTGATACTTTAGTGTTCTTGAACAATTATTCTACTACTACTAGTGGTCACACTTCACAAAAAGAACCTTCGAATAATCAACTTCTTATGATAAAATGACCAAAAACTCCATTTCGAGACTCATGGCATGTTATTCAAGCCACTAACAGTCTTACGAACCTATTCATATGTGTGTCGATTCATTTGCTGAAGAATCACGATATCGCGCATATTCGTATGTAATCTAGGTTGTTCTGTAAAAATTGAATATTTTTTTCAAACATGAACTTTGCATACCCTGTCTACTAACAAAACCCCGATTTATGGCCGGTCATGGTTAATTTCAATATTTTCATGGGAGTTTATTACTCAGACAAAAGCAACTGCTTGAAGGGCTCAAGGCTCTCGCTGAGTTTATTTCTTGTAGATGTAGAAATTGGTTTTCAAGAATTTCGTCTTCGACCCAGACCACTTCCGACCCCATAAATTTCTGAATTATCGCACGGCTAAACCGCCTTAAAGATGTTATTTTTCCCAAAACTGTCATTGTTCAAATTCACTCAAATCCGTCTGTTATGTTCAGTTTATGAAGTGCACAATTCATATTCAAATCTGCAACAAACAACAAGTTGTGGCATAATTTCATGTAGAAATTGTATCTCAGTTAATTTTCGTATTTTTATTGTGGTAGTTCTCACGTGTTCGATGAAAATGAATCAATACTTTTTTGAAGAAAAGCAATGGACATTTTTGCTGTAGGGGAGTTTATGAATACATAGTAGAATCTGATTCCACATAACGTTATTTGATCAGTTAAAGTCGAAAGAAAAATTATGTCATCTCAAGCATAATTCCCCTACTGGATCACAATTAATTGTCAGTTCCCAATTTCATAATTATTGATGAACACACGTGTTTTCGATTCGACGTATGTTTGAAATATGGTAGTTTTAGGAAGAAACATTCCTGCAGTGATTTCATAGGGTTAGTAAAGAGTAATGTCGACTTTTCCATTTGAAATACCAACCAGTATATTTTAATCAAAATCACTTTTGATTCTATAATCTCTATTCACGTGGAAAGGTGTATGTATTCATTGTAATCAGAATACAATGCTATTTCTCCCAAAAATTACCATTGTTGAGATTTTATTGAGTTTCTCTTCAAATATTGTTCATTTCATCGTTTGTGTCTTCAAAATGGCTCCTTCATGGAATATAAACTTCAAAAATGGGATCATGCAGCAGTAATTTCAGCGGTGAATTAAGGATTTCGTCGAAGTTTTCGGGGAAATCAGGCAAGAGACAACTTCTAGAAAAAAATGTGCCACAAATTATTGTTTGTTGAGAATTCAACTAAATAATTGACATAACATGGTGTTTAATAGAAAAAAAAACTTCTGAATGCCTTCAATCAAGTCCTACAATAACGAATGTAATGTTGATTGATACTATATGTGTTGTCAACTGCAATATGCTCACTGCACACTTTTGAATAGTGCAAAGTATGAAAATGATCCTCGACAAACCTGGAACAAAAGAGAAAGACATATAAATTTAAAAATTATTTATATCGAAGTTTGCACCTACATCTATTTATCACCAATTTAAATAAAAATATCACCCTGGCATTAACTCGAAACCATTATACGGTGTATATACGATCTGTATGAATCGTTCTGATAGACACACACACATATACATAACATATTTTTCCTAAGATTTTTTATCGGAAGTTCTCAACAAGCTAGAAACAAAATAACCTACTTAACTTCATTTTTTGCGGTTTCCAAAATTTGGACTAATTTGACAAGAACCTATATATATATATATATATGAATATACATATATATATATATATATTTATATATTTATATTTATTTATTTATATAAATAGATATAGGTGATGTTTCAAGTATGCGGTCTGTGACTGATAAAAGTTATACGTTTTTTATATTCCTCAATATTTCGTAACTATTCATTAACTTCTTTAGGGAAATGCTAAGGAGTACGTTTTATTGAAGTTATGCGGAATTAAAAGATTCACTTACAAAACATAGACTCATTCGAAAAGAAAAAATGTAACAACATTATTGGTGTATTCGCTAGCACATTCAGCCTGCAAAAAACGTTGATATATTCCCAAAGAAGACAGAAATAAGCTGAATAAAAAAACAATAATTTCTTACTTCCTATTTTTTTAGAGATAGAAATACTCTTATTGAATGTTGCGTCCTCTTGCTCATAGAATAAGCCAATGCTTCTGCACTTACAATGGATTTTGGTGATATCGGTGATATTCTGGAGTCATTGTACTCGAGCCATGTGCATAAGGGTGCTTACGTGTAGTGTCCGCTATAAATTGTTCCACTTTGGTTGGATACAGCATACAAGTTGTATTCACATGGAGCTATATTATCTGCCGCATAATCATTCATATCTGATCCATCGAGAGGAAAGTCAATGTTGACATTCAATTTTTCTCTTGATCTCTCCACAGGCGAAAATCGTTTCAAGTCAACTACTGTTTTGGGGAATTTATACATACGTAATGACTTTGTGCATTTTATTCTTTCCTTACATTTACAAGTTGGTATCTCTTTCCATCTGAAATTTCTTCTATAATAAACAAGTCTAAACATTGTGGCTGACTCAGCTGGCCAGATCCCTGTGGAATATGAAGTGAAAGGTCCCCGGAAGGGTCAGAAGGGAAAGAACAATGACCACAGGAAGTACAGAACAACGATGATTTTAGTTGACCAACAAAGTTATCAACGATTTTCAAGTTGCCTATCCTTAGATTTTTTGACCAAGACTCCTGTGCCTTTTTAAGATCGCTCAATTTTTCATCAATTTCTATCAAAATAGGTTTGGGCTTTTCTATCTTCATGAAGAATTTTCAATAAACTTCTGGGGAATTCTTGGGCGTCCTGTTGATCGCACTTCCTGGAGCGAGGTTCGAATATTTGGCATTTCAAAGAAACAGTATTCACCACCCTATCAGACAAATCTTCCGACCAAAGTTCTTTCATCGCAACCGCAAATGCTTTCATCAGATACTCGAGCAACCATCTGGTATTCGATAAACATTGCATTATACTATCCATGAAGCAGGTGTTGCCAATGTTCTTCAAATCATTTAGTCAAAGTGATCTTATAGTGTTGTTGGATTGAGATATGCCTGAACATGTAATTTTTTGGAAGAGCAAGACCATTCATTTTTCTTCTAGATGTATCTTCAATTTCGTCAGAGTTCATCTTTTTTACTTGCGGTGATGGTGAGCAAGTAAGAAGTGATACTTTAGAAATGATTGAGGAAGTGCTCATAATTCTCAATCTTGGAGGATGGATAGAAATTTCGTCCAAACTTTTAAACGTGGGAATAGAGCCTAGGACAGATGCAGCAATTTTTCTCTGGATTGCAATAATAAAACGTTGTAATTGGAAAGTCCTTGCTCTAGGATCATTTGTTTTATGAGTTTCTAGCCGATAATTTTGAAAAATTCCGATGCATACCTACCAAAAGAACCGTAAGTTTCGATGGCTATTGGATAAAAATCATATTGATCAATCAAACCGGAATATTTTTCGATCTTTAATTTTTTAGCAGAATCTGCAGCACCACCGCCATACTTTGATGTTGAATTTATATGTGAGGGAGCAACAGTATCTGCACACGCGAAGTCCCATACTAGTGGTTTTCCATGGCGCTAAGGGATGAGAGACATCCCATCTGGACGTTTACCATCGTCAAGACTTATTCCTAAGGGTTCCAAAACAGAAGGAATGTCAGCAAGTGGCAAAGCACGTTTTATTAGATCGTTAACAGTGGAGTGTCGTGAGAAACGTGCCGAACTATATTCACAACTCAAACCATGAATACTGTCATCTTCGACGTTGGATCCAGATCTGCTAACAATGGCTAACACAAATCGAACAACCCAAACGTAGACCAACAGATTCATCATCCAATGATGTTCCAAGGAAAGCAACAGAAAGTGCGTCAATCCAAGCTCCGGATTCCTTTGTGCATACTGCCTTGAGACGAGCCTTTTCAAATTGAGAGTTAGCAGCTGACTCAAGGAGTTTTGTAGATGACGATTCAATAAGAGGAATATTCCAGGATTTCTGTGAGAGTTTCCAACTAGGTGTAGAGCTATCTGTTTCCAAGAGTTGAATAGATTCGCATTATATGTAGAAAGAGTCTGGTATATTAGTGAAGTAATTGGTGAAATCTGGACAATAAATGTTGGATGCTGTTGAATGAGGAGAGGAAAGCTGGTAGAGCGAGTGAAGATGCTTGACGAATTCCTAGACCACCTTTATTAAATGGAAGCGTTACTTGGAGCCAGGTAAGATCGTTGAAATGGTTATTAGTTATCTGCTCCAGAATCTTACGGAGTGTAGAATCAAAATGAATGAGATCCTCCATGCAGCGCCATGTTGCGCAACATGGGTATACATCAATTCAGGTATAACCAAACAATTCTTCGGGATTACCATCAAAATGAGGGAATTTGTTTTTCGGTTTATGCAGTCTATCACGCCCGTATGCACCGTAGGCTAATTTCGCGGATTAGTTACGGAAACCTGGATTAGACAGTTGTTTATTATGCACCGCAAGAAAAATCTGGTTTAAGCTTCAGATTTTCTAATCGGTCAACGAAGCGTGGTTTAGCGAATTACGTCTATTATATTTTGACACCGATTTTTCGAGTGTTTAGTTTTTTTGCAAGTTTTTCATCAATTTGGGATAATGGAGGACGAAATATCATTGATGATGACCTAGATATCCTCGATATCAACAACTTTGGTTTTACTCGCAGAGTCTACGAAAAGAGTGATTATTTCGACACAATGGACAATCATTCATTTTTGAAAGATTTCGACTTACAAAACCTATAGTTCTCAGTTTCCTGGGAAACATAGAAGACGAAATTGAGTTCCAAAATGATTTGTAAGTTGATAATTGCAAAGGAGTGTCTTTCTTTGGGTTACGTTGCCTAGTAGATTACCCCACCTCATGCACCTCCACCCAAACTTATTTCATGGATATTACTCCTTGGCTACATAAATACTTTTTCGGTGATTTGAGGTGTGGTGGTATAACGGCTACTCGCAGGTATCTATCTACTTGTTCATTTTCAGCAAGTTTCATCCTCAACTCTTTCTATTTTTATTTTCGTAGAGCATTTTTCAACTGCTCGACGGTCGTATATCAGAGTATAGGTGAAGTGCTGTTGAATTGTTCCGTAACTCGCTTCCAAGCTTGAGACTTATCATCATTGGAATCTTTGTTTGTTTTTTGTCTTGATAATATCAGCATGTTTCAAGAGTATATTCATGACTCTGCTTTTCTTCCGGGAAAAAATTGGGGATTTTTTGTGTTTTTACCATCAGTCATTTTGAAAAATCGAAACTGACAATTTTGACGTTTTATCATCTTCAATTGTCAAAAAAAATCTTGCGAAACCAACGTTGTCAGATTTCCAATCTGGATTATTCAATCTGCTGACGGTGCATAGCTACAGGCCAAAGATTACAAAAACGGGATTGGGGATCTAGAATCAGAATTGACAAACGGTGCATTCAGGCATCATAGATTCATCCGAAAGTGGAGCACCAAGGAGGATCCAATTGTTTCTGTCCACAATTTTAATGCCAGGGGCAAAATAATATTGAATATTTTCGGAATGTTATCTTATAACCATTTTCCCTACCCTGTGGGAGGAATGTTACGTTCCCGTTAGCTATGGTAGTCGGTGAGTTACGTGGTCGGGGTTGAATCCGTTCAGTCAGTATCTTACTGAAAAAGAAGTTAATTTGTACATTAAAAAAATACTCTAGTTCAAAACCTTGTTTGACTCGAGAAAACAAGGATAAAATTGAAATTATTAAATTTTGCAAATATAAAACATCAATTTTTAACACATTTGCATAAACAATTACCAATGTTGAGACTTCCTTGAGTAAAACAACACCTAACTAAACCCATATATTGAAACTCAAATATGTACAAATTATATACAAATATACATGGTGGAAATGGACTGTGCAGATTCATGACCCTGTATAATGCACAAATTGAAAACAAATGGTTCATCAAGTAGATACCTGTGGCTAACTGGGATATTTGACTAATAGTTAGCTAATGTTCAGTACTGTACGTGGCCTACATAAAATGTGTAATATTCAAAGGAAATGTGGGTTAATCATATGATGAAGAAATAAAAATAAATGATCAACAGGCCTGAATCTATGGTGCGATAGTACCACTCTCACGATGTGTTCTACGCTGTTCAGTTTGATTACCACTAGGACTGCTGAGTTGTATACTGATGAAACTTCTGCATACCGCTCGTATCTTGGTGAAGAATTGAAAGTGTGCACCAACCATTTCTTCGGAGGTAAGACATCCAAACTACAACGCAGGCATGGCAAACTACGACGTCATCACGAGGTCACGCCGACTTTAATCCTTGAAAATCCCATTAATGATTCTTCCAACAAAATCAAGCAGCTAATTTCCAGTGAGCTACTATGCTCTCAAAACTACAATGCAGAACTTGTAAACTACAACGTCCATTCCAACATTTCGAATCACGAGGCTGTTCGTGAACCTAGTCCATAAAAAAACTAAAATGGACTCCATCCTGGAACCCTATTCAAACAAAGAAAGAAAGTGAGTCCTTTCAATGAATAAATACCCTAAAACTTACCCCACACGGAGGGACGATCACAATCGTGGAAATATCAAAAACATCATCGATGTATTTCCGAGGCAAAACCCAAGATTATCAAAACTCTTGACAATGGTCAATCTCTTGGTATCTCAACTCGGAAACGAACCCTCGAGCGCAGTTGCAAGAAGTCCCTTTTGGACGTTCCTGCAATCGGCGATCTTCTACATGGTCGCCATCTATCGACGATTTGAATCAATTCAATGGTGTTAAAAGCAAATACAATGTTTCAGTAGTGAAACCACTTCAAAAGCAAAGAAAATACTATATACATGTTTCAGCAGACAACCACTTGTAGAGAGATACTTCCGTATGGCGTTCAAACGGAACAAATGAACTGAAAATGTATCACCTCACATCCAGTGACTGTACTCAGTGAATGAATGATAATTCTCATTATCATTTTATATGTGACTCCTATGGGAGTGCACACATCCAACAAGATGAACATTTCAACTCTAAATTCAAATATTATCTTGTCCAGTGGACCTTAGGATCGGTGGCGACATCTTGCGAAGATAGCAGAAACGCGCTGACCCTACTCTGGGTAAATCCAAACGCTACAATTTCTATGTTCGTTCAAAACCAAAGTTCGAATTTTTTTATATTAAACTTGGGGTTGACTTCATCGGAAGACGAAATAATTTTTTGGAACTGTTCTAGATTCAAATCTGCATTGGCCCCTATGGCGTCATCATCAAGATACCAACACTTGAATTCAGCTACAATCGATATCGATCTTGTTAGGTTCCGATGCCTAACGAAAGCGAGAGGAGCGATGGAACTACGTTATTTCAAAATTCAAAAAACTTGGCTTCTAATGACATGACGTATGAAGGAAAAGAGATTGGGATCGTATTTCGACTCTTCTAATACAATATTTCTGTGAATAATAGTAAATGCATTTTCATAATCAATTTTCAGAAATACAGTAGAAGAAAAATCTGGATGTTGGTTTCAAAACGTCGTGCTGCATGGGCGACGGCTTCGTATCCTCCTGGAGTACCAAGACCAACTTGTATGGGGCGGAAAGAGTTACCTAATGATTCCTTGATTTGTGAACATAATAATTTTGAATTGAAACGTCTAAAAGTAGCCTCGGCGGCTATTGGTCTGATGCCACCGCATCTATCAACGATGTTCCATATAGGATTGGGATCACATCTTGGTTAACTTTACCGCTAAGCATAACATTGCAGAGATTGGTTAAAGACCGAAGAAGTTTCTCGCCCAAAGAAACAGAACTTTTGAACAACAAATCTTAAAGATGTGATGCTCTCAAAGAATCTAGGTCTCCTGCAATTCCAGTACGAAATGACTTCATTGCATTCAAAACTTCAATTTCGTTAACTCTAATGGGTTAAAGATTCCACTTCAGGTATGAATAAATTCCATGTCAGTTGGATGACTTGATTTGAGCACCAACAAAGTTGTTTCGTCAAAAATAGGTGTTGTGTCCATTAAGGCCATGAAATAAAGGTTCACTGAGTAATGGATATAAACGTGTTTATATTCAGCAAGTTTCAAGTAGCTTATAAAGATATAGAAGAGAAATCAATTTCAAATTAACAACAATAATGGTGGCTAACAACTGAACTCTTGTTTTGACAACTGTCTTTTTACGGAACATATATTTCATGAAACGGAATTCAAAAGTACCAACCAAACATCTTTCAAACTGAGAAATACCCTATTCCACTACTCCCCCTTTTTGAAAGTTCACAAAAAATAACTTGAATACAAGAACAAGATTCATTTTACATTAATTTCGTTTTTCTTTTTCATTCCAATCAGGTTTCTTAAATTCAGGGAACTTATTCTCGGAAGGGCTTTGGTAAGTAGATCGGCTTCTTGTAGTTTAGTTGAAACATATACAGGCTCTATCTCACCATCTGAAATTTTCCTCGCACAAAGTGGAATTGGATATCAACATTTGTTGTAAATCAGGGTTGTAATTTGGCAATGTTTAGAGGAGTAGCCATACTCACACTTTCTCCAATATCATTCATCAATCTGCGAATCCAAATTGCTTCCTTTGTTGCCTGACATGCAGCAACGTACTCCGCCTCAGATGTGGAAAGCGTAACTGTTGTCTTCTACTCGACCAAGTTACAGCACCATTACACAGTTCGAAAATATATCCAACAAGTGATTTACCAGTGTCTTTATCACTGACATAGTCCGAATCACTAAAACCAGAAAGTTGTAGATGTTCTTCCTTCGAGTAGTGAATTCCAAGCTCACTTGTGGCATTCAGATATCTTATGATTCTTTTAACAGCATTCCAATGAGTCTTGGATGGATCATTAAAAAACGGCTTGCCACTCCCACTGAATATTCAATGTCGGGGCGTGACACTACTGCTGCAAACATTAGTAACCTACTGCCTCTCTGTATGGTATGTTAGTGAGTTTTTCACAATATTCTCCACTTCAATCAAAATTGTATGTGGATCAGCTGGAATATCCACAATTTTGGCATCACTCTGTCCGAATTTCTGTACAATTTGTTTCGCTTCGATTAATAAAGATTGAACCACCACTTTTCCGATTAATTTCAAGTCCAACAAAATAATTCGGATTGTCACTTACAGTAATTTCAAAGTTCTCTCCAGGTTTACACAAAACATTGTTAATTGCTGTGAGATTTGGTGACATTATGAGTCCATCATCAACGTACAATATTATTAGTACTTTTTGACTGTTTACAAGTCCTTAAACACACATGAGTCTGCATCAGTCTGAGAAAAACCAAAAGATTCAGAACACCAGTGAACTTTGCATTCCAGCACCGTGGAGCTTGTTTTAAAGCCATACAATGACTTCTTTAGTTTGCACACAACATTATCTTGACCAGTTTCGGAATAAACACCTTCAGGCAAGCTCATGTATACTTCTTCATGTAGATCCCCATTGAGAAAGGCTGTTTTAATATCGAATTGCTTGATATAGTAGTTATTTTGTACTGCAATAGCAAGTAGAATACGAATTGAATCATAGCGAGTTGTGGGTGGAAATATAACCTCTCCCTTTCGATTAGACCATTTTGTTGGGGAATGTAGGGAGCAGTTAGTCCTCGTTCAATGCCTTCTTTGTCCGAGTATCTCTTGAAATCCCAGTTTGTATATTCTGTACCATTGTCAACATGCAAAATTTCAACTGAATGTCCGAATTTTGTTCTCACTCTGTTGTTGAAGTTTATAAAGCAGTCTAGAACATCACTTTTTTACTCAACAAAATAAGATACGATGGTAACTGTCTTTGAATAAAACAAAGTAGCGAGCCCCAGAAACAGATGATGTTGACATTGGACCACAAACATCGCTATAGATCAAGTCACCGGGTATATTTATAGCTTGACAAACACTCTTTTTGTACGAAAGCTGATGTTGTTTACCCAAGAGACAGTCTTCACACTGAAAATTATCAGAGTTTTCAAAATTGACACCATTTCCTTCAAGACTTTCATATTTACATGTCCAAGTCTGTAATGCAAATTTCTTAAAGTGTTTTTGGCATCTTTCGACACGATGTTCACATTCTGAGTAACTGTCTCAAACTGCATTTTATACAGATTATTTTCTTCACGAACACCACTGGCTACTAGTTCATTTTAATGATACACTTTGGTTTCTTCCTCTTCTTGTCCTTTGTCCATTGTCAATGTCCTTTTATCAGTTTTTTTATTTTCACAACTCCTTTTCCTTCCACTGGCAATGATTTGTTGTTTCCTAAAATAACATTTGATGGGGAATCCAGTTCATCAAATCCCCAGAAGTAATCTCTTTTGAAGCACATATGGGCACTTGCACCGCTATCCATAATCCAGTCTTCTTCCAGACTTAATTTCACTTCCTATGATGAAAGCAGTCTTCCTATTTCCTTTTCTGTGTATCTAACCTCCTTCATTTTTCTTTGGAGCCCTACCATCCTTTGCCATACGACCTTCCTTCTGACAATTGTAACAATTGAAGGGAAATCTAGATTTTCGTATTTGTGTGTCTCATTCTTCTCAATAAACTTTCCTTTTAAGGATATTGCAGCTAGTGCAGTTTCTTCTTCCTGAATTGATGTGAGACTTCTTCTATTCATCCAAAAGCCTAGCTGTCATGTTTTTGATGGTTTGTTTGGATCCATCTGAAGAAAGCCAAGCCTGACGCACATTTTTATATATCAAGGGTAGTGTGCTTAACATTTTTGTGATTATCGCAGCATCACTGATTTTATCTCCCGATTCTTCGAACTCTTGAGCAAGATTTTCTACTTTTGATACATGTTGTGCAATTGAATCACTGGAGTCCATTTTATATTGGTGGAATTTTTATGCACCAACATCTTGTTCACCTCTGATTTTTGTACATAGATTGAATCTAACATATCGATAATGTCCTTTGACTAGGTGCAGTTCTCAATGGGGGTGATCTGTCCTAAATCCATTGCTGCTATTAGCAAAAACATTGCTTGTGCATCTTTCTTGCACCAAGCTCCTGCTTCTTGTGCTTGATTCAAAGCGGGCTGGGTTACTGTACCATCTGCCAGGCCATACAATTCTGTTGCTTACAGTGCAAACTTGATTTGAAATTTCCATTGATGATAGTTTTTACCATCAAACTTCGCCACTGACGATACATCGATTTTATCTTCCATGGCTGTCGTGCAGTTGCAGAGAATCTCGAATAAACTGACGCTTAGACTCACAAACTTTCAGTGCCTTTACTTTCAACTTTCTTGTGATCTGGGCCCATAACCTATTAAGGCCATGAGATGAAGGTTCACTGAGTAACGGATATGAACATGTTTTTATTCAGCAAGTTTCAAGTAACTTCTAAAAAT
The DNA here is from genome assembly GCA_018342105.1 of Gonioctena quinquepunctata. Classification (NCBI taxonomy): domain Eukaryota; kingdom Metazoa; phylum Arthropoda; class Insecta; order Coleoptera; family Chrysomelidae; genus Gonioctena; species Gonioctena quinquepunctata. Next base: position 114,559 of record JAFIRS010001413.1, read on the forward strand.
GTAGAAGAGAAATCAATTTCAAATTAACAATAATGGCGGTTAACAACTGAACTCTTGTTTTGACAACTGTCTTTTTACAGAACATATATTTCATGAAACAGAATTCAAAAGTACCAACCCAACATTTTCAAACTGAGAAATACCCTATTCTAATAGTGTCAGTACACGTCAAAGTACGAATAGCAGATGTGAGATCAGAAACTTTATTGAAGATACGTTTAGAGAGATTAAATTTCGATGTTGAAAGCTTAGTAATTGTTGTATTTTGCAGAAGATTGGGACTCTCGACGATTTTTTTGATGATTGTTGTTAGATATTCTTCGCGATTTTGATTAATTGGTGGACGACAGAAGGACTTGTATGCGAAACAAAGTAGATTTTCCCATGCCTCTATAGAGTTGGAAATGATACAATTGTCAATTGATCTACTTAAAGCTTCAGCACCAGTCACTCTGGCCGATACCAGTCACTCTGGCCGATTTGGGTATACTTTTGGCAATGAACAGATTAAGTTTGTGATGCGCTAAACGATTATTCAGTTGACTAGAAGAAGACTCGTTTTCAATTCCATTCAATTCCATAGAATCATCAGGTGTTGGAGAAAGAAAACATGTACTAGAGGAGTCCATCTTCCATTTGATGGATATTCAGACCTAGTTTTGTGTTGAAACTTCCAATGCGAAGTTCACAATGGAAATCCATTTGATGTTTTGGATCATCTCAATGAAGCTTTTCCATTATATCTTTCTTCTTTGAAGTTGAACTTGACATTTATTGGTAGTTTTGGTAAATTGATTTTCATATAATTTCTGAATAGTATGAATGAATATCATTTGAAAAAGCAGTAGGGTAGTGTAAAACTCTAAAAAAATGTAAAATATAAATTTTTAGTTTGTCAAAATTAGGTAAATGTTCAAATATACATAATATTTTCGTTATGCCTAAAATGATTGCAAAATATAAAAAATATATGCTCCTGCAACAGATTTATAATCGAACTAATTTTTTTTTAAACTGTACCAAATGATATGATTTTCGAATTTATTGCAAACATTAACAGAAAATAAAATCATCTGATTGACGAAATTCGCTTCAACAAACCAAAAACTCAAGTAACGAAGCGTTTCATTTTAGAAAATGTGATAACATAAAAAATATATCAATGTCAATGTTGAAAATATTCGAAATGCATGCCTGGAACACCTCGACTGCATCCTGATCGAAAATAAGACTGCCTTCAAACGGTTATCAATATCTGAGTTGTGGCCGACCTGATCGCAAGCGTTAATTATCCTTCTTCTTGAGTAAGTTAGATCGCGGTTTTGTTTTGTATATTATACTGTTCACATACTCCCATGAGAAGAAGTCTGAGGTCATTAGAGCTGTTGATCGTGTTGGCCATTCCAGCATCCTCTCCTCGCTATAAACCGATTTGGAAATGTTATATCGAAGTTCTACCGTATACTGATTTGATGTTGTGATAGTGCTCCATATTGCTTGAATTATATCACATCAGCTGGAACTTGTGGGTTTTCTTGGGCATAATATCCAGTTCGAACGATTATTTTGGAGCAGTTCAGAATAGTTTTCCCCAATCAAGTTTCCATCAAAGAAAAAGGGTTCATTGACATAGTTTCCAACTATTTCTGCCCAAATATTCAAACATCCAGGCATTTGCGTATGGAATTTTTTTATCCGTGACTATTATCTCCACACTAGTTCTGAAAATTAACATGACCGTGAAGTCTACAAGTGCACTCATCAGGAAACAACATATTTCCTAGTTGGATAAAATTGGTAATCAAATCATTTGTTCATAAAGCTCCTTAGTTGGTATCAGTTTATTATAAGGATGTATGTTATTCTCTTACTAGCTGGTACCCGCCTGAAATTTGTATTTTGTCTTATGTTTTTCTCTGTGTTGTTAAATCTAGCTAATGCGTGTGGCTTTGATCGCTTCCTGTTATTCCATATCACGTGATCCCATTCTTCCGTTTCCATTTCATCCCGTTTCCTGTCATCCCGTTATCCTTCCATCTCCTTATATTTATATATATATATATATATATATATATATATATATATATATATATATATATATATATATATATACAGGGTGTCAATTTGAGAACTTCCCACCCTTAATATCTTCCTTCCAGTGAATTGTTTTTAACCGATTCCTTAGTTGATTGACCGACCCTCAGAAGTTAATGAGAACTCGGGGGCCTCACTTTCCATAGTGGGATCCGAAACCACTCTCGAAGCCGCGCGGAGTGGACACAAGACCAACGCTCGTGCCACTGAGCCACAAGCCCGGATGAATAATATAAGGAATCGGAAAAAACAGGTCAATTTTATTTTCAAGAGGGACACTTCCGCTGAATATTTGTAGCCCTCGTGGTTCAACTCCCTAGAAACTTAAATGGGAAAGGAGGTCAAGTGGCACATTATTCCAAAGGCGTTCAAGTCTCTTTTCAATGGTACTCTGACTTACTTTTTTTTGATGCGCAGGTTCCGAAAAATAGCGGACTAAACTTACAGAAGTAATAGGAACTTGCCTGCACTGAGATTCATTATTGTATTGACTCTCCTTTCAATAGAAATGGTTAGGAGAGTAGGTGAATCGTTCCAACCCTTGAATAATTGGAATTAATCTATTCTACACGTGTGATTTTCTATTTGTTGGTTATTTTCCTTTTACGAAAATAACTTTTTATTTGCGAGAAAGAAATTTCAAACATGGGATCTACTTACGCCTGTCTTATGAACTGTTCAAAATGTTGTCCATTTTTCTCTAAACAGTGATAAAGTCTATTTTCGAACACCTCTTTAACATTTCGGAAAACTCCACCGGGAATTGACCGGCATGCTGCTGTAATTCGTCTTTTAAGTTCATCAATATGCTGTGTTTCATGAACATCGGATTTATGATGTCCCCAAAGAAAGAAATCCAAGTGAGTTAAATCCGGTGATCTCGGAGGCCATTCAACTGCTCCCCTTCTACCAATCCATCTATTCGGGAATCTCTCGGTTAACCACTGTTGGACGTTGAGAAAATAATGAGGTGTATATATCAGGGTGTCAATTTGAAAACTTCCAACCCTTGATATCTTCCTTCCAGTAAATGATATGAGGAATCGAAATAACAGGTCAATTTTATTTTCCAGTGAGACACTTTTGATGAATATTTGTAGCCCTCGTGGTATAAATATATATAAATATATATAAATATATATTATATATATATATATATATATATATATATATATATATAAAATATATATATATATATATAATATATATATATATATATATATATATATATATATATATATATTATATATGGAAGGAATTTAATGGACATAGCCCTCAGAGGAAAGTGTTAACCGTAGACACGTGTTTCGGGCTCTCGGCCCTCATCAGTACGGTGGAGAAGTGCAAGGATGAACAACACTTGGTAGAAAACGACGAATCAACGGAGTCAACAGACAGAAGCCAGCCGCTCATTTGTGATTTCGGTCAGCAGAACCTGAATTCCAGGGCAACAACCAACTTCACCACGGAGGCAGCTATAGCTACCTGCGTGACATCCGAGTCCAGGAATATGAATATGAAAGAGAGTAATATCGGGGGGACGGTTGAAAACAAAATGGATGGAATTTAATGGACATAGCCCTCAGAGGAAAGTGTTAACCGTAGACACGTGTTTCGGGCTCTCGGCCCTCATCAGTACGGTGGAGAAGTGCAAGGATGAACAACACTTGGTAGAAAACGACAAATCAACGGAGTCAACAGACAGAAGCCAGCCGAAACACGTGTCTACGGTTAACACTTTCCTCTGAGGGCTATGTCCATTAAATTCCTTCCATTTTGTTTTCAACAGTCCCCTCGATATTACTCTCTTTCATATTCCTGGACTCGGATGTCACGCAGGTAGCTATAGCTGCCTCCGTGGTGAAGTTGGTTGTTGCCCTGGAATTCAGGATCTGCTGACCAAAATCACAAATGAGCGGCTGGCTTCTGTCTGTTGACTCTGATTTGTCGTTTCTACCAAGTGTTGTTCATCCTGCACTTCCACGTCCTGATGAGGCCGAGAGCCCGAACACGGTCTACCGTTAACTTTCCTCGAGGGCTATGTCCATTAAATTCCTTCCATTTTGTTTTCAACAGTCCCTCGATATTACTCTCTTTCATATTCATATTCCTGACTCGGATGTCACGCAGGTAGCTTTAGCTGCCCTGGTGAAGTTGGTTGTTGCCCTGAATTCGGGTCTGCTGACCGAAATCCAAATGAGCGGCTGGCTTCTGTCTGTTGACTCCGTTGATTTGTCGTTTTCTTCCAAGTGTTGTTCATCCTTGAACTTCTTCACCGTACTGATGAGGGCCGAGAGCCCGAAACACGTGTCAACAGTCGCCTCGATATTACTCTCTTTCATATATATATATATATCTATATTTATATATATATATATATATATATATACATATATATAGAGAGAGATAGAAAGATAAATTTGTTACGAATCCAACAGAGCCCCCCATCCGCCAACAGCTGTTTCATGGTTTCCCAATCATCAGGACAACTTGTGGTCTCTTTCAAATTCGTGTTGAATGTCTCATAGTGCTAATACCTACCAACAAGTACGAAAATGTGAAAAGCATCAAATTATAGATAGTGACACCTATAACACACATATTATAGGTGTCACTATCTATAATTTGATCTTTTATATATATATATATATATATATATATATATATATATATATATATATATATATATTGTTATAATGTGTTGATTGCGGTTCGTTTTTAATTTATTTTATATTTGTACATTTGCTTTCCACAACCAGACATCAAAACAAAAATATATAATTTTTTTTGTTTTACTAATAATTTTGTTTTTTACTGATTTTTTTACTATTTTCGAAATCTTTGAACTAGTTCCCTTTTGAATTCAATTTGATATATATTGACAAATGAATACCCATATAAATATTTAATATCTCTGGCTATGCATTTTACCTTCTTTCCATCTACTCTTTTACCTCATTTCCTTCACCTCAGCTAACTCAATCGGTACGCCTTTGGAATCTCAGAAGTCGGTCCTACTGTGGAACCCTCTGGTCGTTCTTGAAGTAAATTTCAGAAAATGGCAATTCATTGTTGCTCAAACATTTGAAAATAATGCAGAAATTCATCAAAATAATAATATCCTTTATTCAGGAAAAACTTACTACTACCTATTCTGCAATAAATAACCTAATCAGTGCTTCATAGCAAATATATACAGGAAATGTGCAGTTATGTGATACTAAAAGTGAAATTCAACCTAGTTTTATAGGTTATGTGGTCAATATAGTAATTCATGAAAAGTTCTATCAAAAGGGTTCTTCAAAAGTGTTAATTCAATTGCACTGCAGTATCTCTTCAGGGTTTCAAAAAATACCTGTAACTTCTTGTAACGAGAATGTTCAGTGTTTCGGATTTCTCCCGTTCATGGAAACTGCAGCCCCTTTGTCGACTGTGACTTCGCCTCATACTGGTAAATCTCCAATGAAAAAAGGTAAGATTATCTCTGCATCTGGATTTTTTTTAACTGCTATTGTTCTTTATAGTATTTTCCATATTGTCTTGTCAAATAACTGTTTTATCAATACATATTGATTGATTTTTAAAATTTCAATTTTCTTCATTCGGTTTTTCCAAAATTATTTTTCTGTTCTACCTTGCTTAGCTTGTTGATTTCTTTCCCTTAATACCAACATTCTTTGTTTCCTTCTCGGATTTTCGATTTCCACGCACCTTTTTGTTGCACTTTTCATTACTTTCACCTTTTTGCCAGTTTTTATTTACGAAACATTTCTAACTACCTTACATTCTATATACAAGACATGAAAAAATCATTCTTTTGACGTTTCTGCTTTTCATAGTTTCAAAATTCCTAATTTTGCATCAAAATCTTTCCTGGCATCTCATTGGCTATTGTGTTCAGATCCAATTTCATATACAGAATGTTCGAACTTTTAACATTTTGTTATCTGCTTGTGCTCGAAATTATATTAGTAAAATTTGGTTTCTATAATTTTCAAAATTATGCCAATTGCTTGTGATGTTGAAAACATGTTTATTTCAAACATAGGTATCGATTAATATTATATAAGTTTTCAGAAAAACGGTAGAATCTTCGGAAAAACTGTAGAATAACATAGCATAGATTAATAAATACAACCATTTTTTTAATTATGGGTTTTTTTAATTTATAATTTTTATTTCAATTCTTTGAATATTTGACGTACTCCAAACCATTACAAATTCTCTTAATTTATATTCAACATTTTAATACTAGTTAGTAAAATTTGAATATTAATTTAATTATTTACAAATTATTAATACTACTTCTTTTGTTTCAGGAAACGAACTGTTTTTGGAGGTCCTTCGTATTCAAGAAAGAAAATTCTCCAATGATAACATCATTCATGACATTTGATATATTTAATATTTATATTTTATACTGATATATATTTTTCAATAATCATTCGATTTTCATAATTATTGGAATTCCTTCCAATTATACCCAATTTTCATAATTTTACCTATCTCTTCCTTTCAATATTCTCAGTATTTATATTGAATTGGATATTTTATTAATCTGAATATCTCAATTCATCTACTTTTATTTCGTCTTTTCGCTATACTCTTTCGCTATACTCTTTCGCTATACTCTATTCATATATCATTAACTTATTATATTTATTTATGATTCATTAATATACCTTCATTTCAATTATCAATATACCTTTATTATCATCATCATCATATTTCTTATTATATACTCCATCATTATTATTTTCATCACTTCCACTTTCATTTCTCACAAGCATGCTCTTTTTACACATAATATAATAATCTGTTTTTTTTTTTATTTTTCTTCAAAATTCATTTTATTTACTATCCATTTCTATATTTTTCCTTCATAATATTTTTTTGGTTTTTTACTTTTTCTATCTGATCTGTACCAATAATGGTTTCAAATTCAATGTTTTTCAGTATTATTGATTTTATTCATTTTATTTATTTTTCTTAATTTTTTGTTTTCCTATTATTTTTTAGCTTTGTATTTTTTTTTTAAAATTTCCTTCCTTTTTTAAATTTAAATTTTTTATTTTAATTTTTTTTATTTCCTAACTTTCCTATTGAATTTGTTAAACCTACAATTGATTATTCCTTAAATTTTATTTTCTTATTTATTCCTCCTATGGAAATGTACTTGTTTTATTACTACAAGCATATATATTATCTCAAATCTTTCTTGTTTAAAATGCCCACTAATATTTCCTACAATTTCTTTCTCTCTATGATGTGATCAGATATTGGGCATTGCAAACATTTGTATTGCATATTATTATAATTTTGCTTCGCTTCTCATCAAATTTTCCAAATTGTAATTTGTCTCTAATAATTAATGTGCATTTTCCCTCCAAAATTGCTTTAAAAATAATTTTTCAAAGTTTTGGAAGCTGTTAATATGTTTTTCTTGACTGTTGAACCATATACAGGGTTGATTAAATAAATATTACCTAATTACCTCTTTTAGTTCTTCAATAGAATTTATATGTCTAGTTTTATTTTTAATAATTTTTATAAAGGTTATGGAGTGTAACTTTTATGTTGCCATCAATTTGTTGTTTATTTTCATTATCTTCTGTGATAAATTTTATATTTGTATCTTTTTGTTGGGTATCTATCTTTTAATTGGGCTTATTCTTTCTTTACATTTTTATTTTTACCACTGATATCTATTGTGATATGTCTTATTTTTTGCCATTTTTTTCTACTTGATTATTAATAGTGGATATTTCTTGAGTACAAGTCTAATTCTTTTGCCATTTTTGTTTCTAATTGTTTGTGCATTTGTTTTTTTTTCTCTAATTTACCTGCACTTACTTTCATTCTCCCATGTTTTTTTCATATCCTTATATTTTCTCCACATTTTCTCTCAATCATTCCTCCATACCTGCTGTGTTTTCTTTCAACTCTTTCATTTCATTTTTAGAACTTTCTTTCATTTCATTCTTCATACTTCCCATTTTCTCTTCCTCCTCTCCTCCATTCTTCCCAATTTTCTCTCATTCTATCTTCAGTACCTGCTGTGTTTTCTTTCAATTCATCTTTCATTTCCTTTTTCATTTCTTCATTTCATGTTTCATACTTGCTGTGTTTCTTTTAAAATTCCATATTTGTTGTGACTGTCCATTTATATCCTTTCACTTTTTATTCCACTCCCTTTCACATTACTCTCTCTCCTTGTTCCTGATCACCCTTCTCTCTTCCTTCTGCACCTTCTTCCAAACCCACTTTTTCACCATCTCTCAAATCCATTTTTTCCACATTATACAAATATGTCAATGCAAAAATTCTAAAATGTCAACTTTATATTTCCCCTGTATAATATTTTTGATTTCAAATAAATGTTTTTCTTTCCAATTTCTATGAAATTTGCACTTGCTTCTAACTCTCATGTTGGCAATTCAGCTTCGCGTTGGGAATTTATTGTAATGATTATTATCTTGCTATTTCGCTCACAAATATATTCGCACCGCGTTGGGCGACAATTGTTAGATGCGTTGATTGTGGTTCGTTTTTCTTTTATTTTATATTGTTTATTTGCTTTCCACAACCAGACATCATACAATTTTTTTTTGTTTTACTAATATTTTGTTTTTTAATTTTTTTTACTATTTTCAAAATCTTCAAACTGTTCCTTTGAATTTATTAATATATATTGACAAATGAATACCCATATAAATATTTAATATCTCCGGCTATGCATTTTACCTTCTTTCCATCCACTCTTTTACCTCATTTCCTTCACCTCAGCTAACTCAATCGGTACGCCTATGGAATCTCAGAAGTCGGTTCTACTGTGGAGCCCTCTGGTAGCTCTTGAAGTTGATGACAATTCATTGTTGCTCAAACATTGAAAATAATGCAGAAATTCATCAAAATAATAATTTCCTTTATTTAGGAAAAACTTACTACTACCTATTCTGCGATAAATAACCTAATTAGTGCTTCATAGCAAATATATACAGTGAATGTGCAGTTATGTGCTACTAAAAGTAAAATTTAATACAGTTTTATGGGTTATGTGGTCAATATAGTAATTCATAAAAAGTTCTATCAAAAGGGTTCTTTGAAAGTTTTCATTTAATTACACTGCAGTATCTTTTTATGGTTTTAAAAAATACCTGTGACTTCTTGTAACGATAATGTTCAGTGTTTCGGATTTCTCCCGTTCTTGGAAACTGCAGCCCCTTTGTCGACTGTGACTTCGCCTCATACTGGTAAATCTCCAATGAAAAAAGGTAATTCCTCTGCATCTGGGATCTTTCATCTGCTATTGTTCTCTATAGTATTTTTCATATTGTTTTGTCAAATAACTGTTTTTCTAATACATATTGATTGATTTCTTGAAATTCCAATTTTCTTCATTTGATTCTTCCAAAATTCTTCTTCTGTTCTCCCTCGCTTAGCTGGTTGATTTGTTTCCCTTGATACCAAAATCCTTTGTTTCCTTCTCGAATTTTCGATTTTCACGCACCTTTTTGTTGCACTTTTCATTATTTTCACCTTTTGCCAGTTTTAATTCACGGAACATTTCTAACTACCTTACATTCTATATACAAAACATGTAAAAATCATTCTTTTGACGTATCTGCTTTTCATATCTTCAAAATTCTGATTATGCATCAAGATCTTTCCTGGCATCTCATTGGTAATTGTGTTCAGATCCAATTTCATATACAGAATGTTCGAACTTTTAACATTTTGTTATCTGCTTTGCTCAAAATTATATCGGTAAAATTTGGTTTATATAATTTTTATTTCAAACAAAGGTATGGATCAATATTATCTAAGGTTTCAGAAAAACGGTAGAATCTTCGGAAAAACTGTAGAATAACATAGCATAGATTATTAAATATGAACATTTTTTCTTTTATGTTTTTTTTTTAATTTATAATTCTCATTTCAACTCTTTAAATTTAATATAATTTATATATAATATATATATATTTTTTAAAAATATATATATATATATATATATATATATATATATATATATATATATATATATTGTTACGTTTAGAAGTACGTTAAATATTTAAAGAGTTGAAATGAGAATTATAAATAGTTTTTATAAAAAAGTTCGAGCTGATCCTAGAGCTATGGGAAGAATACAAACAACTGAAAAATAACCTAAAGAAATTAATTATTATAGCTGAAAAGAAAAACGCTAATAAGATTATAGAAAAAACAAGCACAGTACAAAGGGGCTCTGGAAACTATGATGAAATTTGCAATAAATCAAGAATAAATCATTATAAGTGAAATAAAATGAATGATACACGTAATACCTAACAAATTGAAAATTTGTATAAGATTCAACGATTATTACAGTAAGCTAGGTAAAAACGTCAACAATATCATAGGACAACTCGTGAAACTTCAATCAAAAACGAAAGACTTCCTGATGTTGATTTGAAAAATCAGTGAAACATATTTTTTTGAAATTCGAAAATAAAACTGTGGATAGTGTTTCAAAACATCGCGATATTACTTTTGATGGAGATCGGGCTAACGGTATATGCGTGAGCTCGATGGACACAAACACACACACAACCTTTTTTTTGAATTATAATGCATTTCAGGGTCTATAGGTGGTATATAATCGATTCTTAACAGAATTCAATTCGGATATTTCAACGATTACAGTAATTATACTCTCCTTTCTACAAACTTTGGACTCACCGCAACGAGAGTAGCTAGTGTGAGCGGAGTGAACTTGCCAATCGACAAGAATACAGGGCGCTGCATGCGAATCATTGTCAGGATCATGGAGCTCTTGAAACGCGGGCTAGAACTCAGCCAGTCACTTTCGTATAGAGACAAGCGGATCAGCTCACTCTGCAAGTAAAATGAAATCAAATATAAAGGCAGACATGATCTTATAGGAAAATCTCTTTCATTTTTACCACACTCATACAGACACACACTTAGACAGACACATGTTTTATTTTCTCATTTATCAATCAACATCAATCTATATGATCAATTTACATTGATAATTATGATATGAATCCACAAGGATTCAAAGCTTTCTCTATTTACTATGTATAAATAGATGAATAACTTCTCGATAATGACTATTTGAAGTATTTCATCTCTCGGGACGGAAGGAAAATTATACTTACCGCAGTGGTTATTTCATTACCAAACCAGCAGATTAAAGACAGCTGAACCAAAACACACACGAAATATTCCATTTGGGCAAAAAATTCAGGGGACGTCATTGGAACCTGAAATAATATCCATCGAGCTGAAATATATATAGTGTATGTATACTGTTATTTAGATTCAGTCAAAACCTACAACATCGATACGAATAAAAAATGAAATAATTTTGAATGTAAAAAAATAATGAAAACTTCAAAATAATCCACAATAACATTCGAAGTATCAACAGAAATATCGGCGAATTTGAAATACCTATATTGATGCAAGTTTCGATTGTATAGTTTTGACTGGAACCTGGAAATTAGTATACCCTTGAATATATTGTCTTTCCGGATACAATATCCTATATAATGAAGGAGATGTTAATCAAAATGATGGAGTTGTAATGTATACAGGGTGGGTCAGAAGTACTTCGACAAGCTTCAGGAGGTGATTCCTCACAATATTCTAATATGAATTGTCCAAATAAATATATGTCCGGAAATTTTTCCAAGAAGCAGGGTGTTAAAGTTTTATTTTTATTTTCGTTTTTTTCAATAACTTTTGAAATACTAACCTTAATTGAACCAAAATTGGTATTGAGAGGTTTTTGAGGTGTCAAATTCGAACCTGATGTTATTATTGCTCTTACACCTACACGTCTTTTTCTTTTTTGAAAATTCATAATTTTTGAGCGTACTTCTAGCACATTATTCAGTAAAAAAATCAATTCTCTTTATATCTACGTAAAAAGCTACCCTTGTTCTAGTTTTTTCTAGATATTTGGACTTGAAAAATTCAAGTCGGTTATTTGATAATCGATGCGTGTTGAAGTTATTACCATTATTTCGCAATTTTTCACAAGAATGCTTGAGAAATGAATTTGACGTTTGAGTAGGTAGTTTTTTTTTTTAGAAGGACGCCACCTATCCTATTTATTTTTACTCGTTTAGTTATTTTTGTATCAAGGGTGCGAAATCTGTGTTTGTTTTAATAAAATTTGCAAGAAATATCAACATTTCATTTCAAGAAATTTTAAAAATATTGAATAAAATAAAATGAAGGAACCTAAATTGTATTCAAATAAATTGTTCGAAGTGTGCACCTTCAGCAAAGATACAGGCATTCAGTCTTCTAGTCATTGAATCTCGTACCCGCTCAAAAATTATTGGTGTGTTTCTTATTGTTTTACAGGCGTCTACTATTCGGTTCCTTAGATCTTCCTCGTTCGCTACTGAAGTTTTATAAACTAGTGACTTCAAATGTCCCCAAAAATTAAAATCTAGCGGGTTTAGATCTGGGGACCTTGGTGCCCACGCCTGGTTAGGTTCTTCTACACCCCTACCGATCCATCGATTTGGATAGACAGTGTTGAGGAATTCCTGGCTACAACGCTAAAATGGGCCGGAGCCCCATCATGCATAAACCACATGCGGATACAAATTTCTAATGGTACATTCTGAAGTAGTTCCGGCAATTCATTTTCTAAAAAGTCTCTGTAAGTTGCGCCATTCAGTCGGAATAGAAGAAAGAAAAGACCTATCAAGTAATTATCAATTATTGCCGCCCATACATTTACAGAAAATGGATACTGATTTCCAGCCAATTTTCTCAAAAATCACTGACACATAGTAATGCGTTGGGGAACGTCTCGTGGCGAAAGAGCTTGTACCCTTTGAATATGGTTTGATTGAAATTGTTGATCGTGGATAATTCTCCAAACTGTGGACTGAGTAGAATTGAGAGCTTCAGCAATTATTCTTGTACTTGTTTCTGGATTCTCCTCGAGAGCGTTCAAAAGAGCTCCTTCCAATTTTGGGGTTCGGACTGCTCGTGGTCTTTCAATAATATCAGCTGTCCTCTTGAAGCTACCTGTTTCTGCCAAACGACGGTGGAGACTGGTAAATGTTGAAGATGGAGGCAGTACTTGATTATGAGATCGCTCCTGCTACGCGCGCATCGCCATCCGCAAGGCCATAAACGAATTGCATATCGGCTACACGAGCATTACTGTTTGAATAATCCATTTTTTCAAAATAAGTTTTTCAAAACTCACAGAAACTTCAACAAAACAACAAAACGTTTAACTGTCACATTATATGTAATTACGAGGCCGGACCTGATCGCTGGTACCATATAGACGTATCGATTATCAGCTCCTGCTAAAAGTTCATGAAAGATCATTTACCAAAAGTTTAAAAATTCAACAGTGAAGTGCGTGAATCTCAAGTTAGCCAACATTCAATATACAACTGTAAGTAAAGCAGAATTCATCAAATAACTACTTGCTTAAGTATATTGTACCTCGTGCTCACCTCCAAATAAACAAAGGAAAAACACGAGAACACTGTTCAGAGTGCCGGCGCTAAAAGGCGCACTACCAACAGACAGGACCGCACTGAGAACAATTTCCCAATGAAATCGAAGCACAAAATAAAAATATGACTGAAAATCCGAATGGAGCTCCTGACTACAGGGGCTCACGAAACATCCCAACTACCACACCAAATGAAAAAACCAATCCAAAATTATACTCTTCTGCAGTAGCACAATTCCAATTTCCTTCAAAAGAACAAGCAATAATATTCAACTCAACCGACGGAATCAAACTTCAAGAATACATATTTGCCCTAGGAACTATAGTCGGCCCCAGAATCATCATATTCACATCTAGAATAGCTAATAATAGAATCTAAATATATCTCCATGATAAAAATCAAGTTGAAAATTTCATGAACCAACATGGATCCATACAAATAAATGAGCAAACCATACATGCTCGTAAACTGGTAACTCCAGCAATACGACTAGTCATGTCCAATGTGTCCCCAACAATACCACACCATATCTTTGAAGACGAACTCATCAAACTGGGTCTCAAATGCGTATCGCCAATAACGTTCCTCAGAATAGGTGTTAACAATCCAGAATACAGCCACATACTGAGTTTCCGGAGACAGGTATATATTGCTCCCCCTGGAAATATCACAATCCCTGACTCTATTCTCATAACCTCCGAAAACACCTCGTACCGCATATTCTTCTCAAGAGACGATATATCCTGCTACAAATGTAAACAACCAGGACATATAGCAGCTCAGTGTAACTTTTCCCAAAACGTAGAAACTGAAATCAACAACGACCCACCCACTCAAGGAGAATACCTGGATAACTCGATAACCACAGAACTCATAAATGAAACTCCAGATATAGCTGACAACGCTACCCCCGAAACTCCCACGCAATCTTACTCGAAAAGGACTTTATCTGATATATTGACTCCACCCATAGATCCCAATTCGAACCAAACACCTATAATATTTGCCAAACCCAACCCTATAAGAACAGCAAAAAAATCCAAACACTCGATTAACACTAGCAAACAAACCACTACAGAAAACCTGATATTGCCAGCCAAAGATTTCATCGACTCCCAGAACCCCCCCTTCATTCTGAGCTTCCACCAAGTCGTAGATCTTTTCGAAAATGCATATGGCTCATCAGATCCAGTCAGTATTGCACTCACTTATACCAAAGAGCTACTATCCCTCTGCAATATGCTTGAAAAAATTTACCCACACCTCCAGGAGCATTAAATCTCGTAGCACTAAACTGCGAAAGAAATTGCTGAACCACCTAGACATGCAAACCTCCGAAGGCGAAAGCGACTCTTCACAAGATATCTACTAGACCAATGCCTATCAGAAATATTATTCAGTGGAACATAAACGGCCACTACAGACATTTGGAAATGCTCCAAATTCTTATTTCAGAACACACTCCACATATAATCTGCCTTCAGGAAACCCATTTTCGCACCAACAAAGAACATAACCTCCAAAACTTCAACGGATTCTTCAAGAATAGAGAAACTCACGAAAGGGCTAGTGGGGGAGTTGCTTTATACATATCCAATAATTCAGAATCACACTCTATCCTCTTAGATACAACACTCGAAGCTGTAGCTGCATCAGTGAATCTGCCTCGGAAAATCAATATCTGCAGTATTTACATTCCTCCAAATCAGAGTGTATCTTTCAACGAGTTACATAACTTATTAAGACAAATACCTCCGCCTCGACTGATCATGGGAGACTTCAACGGACACAACGTCATCTGGGGAAGCTCTGATACCAATACAAGAGGACACATGATAGCTGATCTTCTGAGTCATACCAACCTAACATTACTTAACGACGGACAACACACACGATTCCACTCTTTCGACGGAAACACATCAGCCCTAGATTTGACCATGTGTGACCCATCACTACTCACATGCATGTCATGGGAAGTTCTGCCTTTTCTATACGGCAGCGATCACTTTCCAATAAAAGTCACCTACACCCAAGGAAACTTTGATCAAATGACACCCATACAAAAATGGAAATTAAAAATGCAGACTGGACACTTTTCCGGAACATGATCGAATCCGAACTCCACCCTTCACAATTCTAGATGAAAATGCTGATGCTCTTATGGAGGAGCTCTCCAAAACTATACTGAATGCAGCAGAAATCGCCATAGGAAAAACATCCCATATAAAAGACATCCACCCGTCCCGTGGTGGAATGACGAATGCAGAGATGCTATCAAACAGAGCAAAAACGCATTCAACAGGTACAAACGGAACAAAACACAAGAAAATTTATTAGCCTTTAAAAATCTTAGAGCCAGAAAAAGATATATTCTCAAACACAGCAAACAAGCCTCCTGGAGAAACTATGTTTCAAGTATCAACTCATCAACACCAGTTACCGAAATCTGGAACAAAAGGATATCTGGGAAAAATGTATATAACGGCATACACTCTCTAAACCATAATGGAAATATTATAACATCTACCAGTGATATAGCCAACTATTTCGCAAACTTCTATAATACACACTCAAGTAACGAAAATCTCGACCCAGCCTTCAGAGAGAAAAAACTCTTGGAAGAGACAAACCACCCAATTTTAATAGTTCCCAATGACGATTCCCCTTTGAATACAACTATATCTATGAACGAACTCAATGAAGCATTACGAAGCATGAAGAACACTAGCCCCGGTCCAGATGTTATTCCGATTATATTCCTTCAAAATCTCCCGCAAAATGGCATGGAACATCTTCTCAAATTCTTGAATTATATTTGGATGAGCGGAAAATTTCCCACCACATGGAGCGAAGCAATAGTCATACCCATCCCGAAGACCACCAAATGCAGATCTGATCCAGAATCATATCGCCCAAAATCGCTCACCAGCTGTATATGCAAACTTCTGGAAAAAATCCTATTATGGTACCTAGATACACACAACCTCTTGTGTAATGAACAGAGCGGCTTCAGAAAGCAACGATCCACAATCGATAATGTCATAGACCTGGAATCAGAAGTGAACGAAGCATTTGCGAACAAGCAGAAATGCATAGCGATACTTTTCGATATCAGAAAAGCATTCGACACTGCATGGAAGCATTATATTCTGAAAAAACTAGTGAATTGGGACATACAGGGACACATGGTGGCATTCATCAGCAACTTCCTCGCAAATAGAACCTTCCAGGTTAGAGCAAACGGCGAACTATCCACCAAATACCCCCAAGAGAACGGCATACCACAGGGATCAACCATCAGCGCCACACTATTCCTGATCGCTATCAACGATATATTGGAATACATTGAACCGCCCGCGAAAGCGAGACTGTACGCTGATGATATGATCCTGTATATCAAAGGAAGAAATACAGAATCTATGGGGTCAACACTCCAAAAGCAACTGAATGGTTTCAAGATTGGGGCAACGAAACAGGCTTCAGATTTTCGACGCAAAAAACTAAATGCATTATGTTTTAAAAAAGACCGACAACGAACTACCCAGAATTGAAATTATATAACCAAACACTCGAATATGTTGACGATGCAAAATTTTTAGGGATGATATTTGATAAAACACTGAGCTGGAAATCGCACATTAAGTCCTTTATACAAACGTGCCACAAAGGACTCGATATGCTCAAACTATTGAGCAACACCACGTGGGGAGCTGATTCAACCACCCTCATTAGATAATATAAAACCCTGATTCGATCCAAAATAGATTATTGCTCTATAGCATACAGCTCTGCCACTACATCAGTTCTCTCTCTCCTTGATCCAATCCATAACTCTGCACTTCGTATTGCCTTAGGAGCCTACCGCACTAGTCCAATAGAAAGTATCTGTTGTGAAGCTGGTGAACCTCCACTGAATCTCCGCAGAAAATATTTGAGCTTATCATATGCCAGTGCAATCTCCGCACTCCCAAACCATCCCACCCATGATAACGTTATTTCCAATCGCTTCATGGATATATTCAGAAACTCTCCACGTACTCGTCCACCTTTCTATCAGAGAATCAACGTAATCCTTGATGAACTACATATCTACATTCCTCCCATATTCTCACAAATCGAAACTTTCCCTCCTTGGCTCATCGAATTTCCAAAAAGTGACTTATGCTTGACCTCCTTCAAGAAAAACGAAACCAACCCAGAAATGATCATTAATCTCTTTCATCAACGGCTGAACATGGATGAACATTTTATCCACCTATACACTGACTGCTCAAAAACAGAACAAGGAGTTGGCGTTGCTGTAGTAACACCTAACTCTACCCTCTACTTCAAAATACCCAACATAACGAGCACCTGCGAAAGGAACTCTACGGAATATACCAGGCTCTAGTTTACCTGAGAACTGACAACAGTAGTAAATATATAATTATATCAGATTCATAAGTGCGATTGAAAGCATCCAACAGATATACCCAAAGAACCCTATCCTTCTCCTCATAAAAAACGAACTCCATAACATCGAGATAATGGAAAAAACAGTAAAGCTTATGTGGGTCCCTTCCCACATAGGTATACAAGGGAACGAGGAAGCAGATGCAGCCGCACGCTTTGCGATATCAAATCCACAATCTCATACAGTCAGACGATCAGAACTATCATATACAAAAAAACATATGAGAAACATCATCCTGAACGAGTGGCAGAGCAGATGGGAACAATCGACTTCGAAACTTGCAGAAGTAAAACAATTCGTGAGACCCTGGCAGTACTCCCCAAACAATAGAAGACATCAGACTACATTATCCCGCCTCCGTATCGGACATACAAGATTTTCACACGAATATTCAATGCTTCGCACCGAACAACCGAAGTGCGACAACTGTCAAATGGCCCTGACCGTAAAGCATGTGCTCACAGAGTGCCCAAGATATAGAAACCCAAGGAAAACATTCCATATTCCCAGAGACATAGGCAACATCTTAGGAGAGGGCTGTCACACAGACCATCTAATATCTTATCTACATCAAATAAATATTTATAATAGAATATAACAAATTATGATGAAAATGTACCACACGTATATATTCATGTATGTATGTGTGTGTATATACGTATGCATATCTGTACACATATATAACCAACTTCGCGCTAATAACCTTGAGGGTTGATGCGCTGTTTTCTGTAAATAAAAAAAAAATAAAAAATATGTAATTACCAAAACGACTTACTTAAACGTCAAATTCATTTTCTACGCATTCTTGTGAAAAATGCAAAATAATGGTAATAACTATAACACGCATCGATTATCAAATAATCAACTTGAAATTCTCAAGTCCAAATTTATAGAAAACGGTTGCTTATAGCGACTTGTAAAAGGGGTAGCTTTTTTACGTAGATATGATAGAGGAATTGATTTTTCCACTGGAAAATGTGCTAGAAGTACGCTAAAAAAAGTTATGAATCTTCAAAAAAGAAAAAGACGTGTAGGTGGCGCCCTCTACGAGTAAGAGGCAATAATAACATCAGGTTCGAATTTGACACCTCAAAAAACCTCTCAATACCAATTTTCGTTTGATTAAGGTCAGTATTCCGAAAGTTATAAAAAAACGAAAATAAAAATAAAACTTGGAAACGAAGCGTTTCCGGGCATATATTTATTTGGACGATTCATATTAGAATACTGTGAGGAATCACCTCCTGAAGTTTGTCAAAGTACTTCTAACTCACCCTGTATAAAGGACGAATATGATTTCAAAAACGAAATGGTAAAATGCAATTTATCGATCACCAGCATCGAATGTCTCTCCGATTTCAATCAAAAACTTCAAAATTGTTTAGTTTGTCCACAACAGAGTTCTATTTTCTCGTAGGAGACATTAACATCGACCTACTAGAAGAAAACGAACATCTATAGAATATCTAAACACACTGAACGAATTTGGTATATATATATATAAACAATGAACCCACAGGATGAAAAGCTCCTGGACCACATATTCAAAAATCTAAATCTGACATATCGGACATGACTATACCTTCAATTATTGAAAATAGCAATTCTGATCACAAAACCGTTATACTGCAAATTGTAACGTACAGAAAACCCGAAGCCAAATAGATATTTGAATTACAAAAAAATTTAACAACGAATCCAACGGACATACTGGGAAACTGTATATTCAAATCTGGATCCAAACTCTGACGAATTCATCGGAATAATAACTGATAGAATTCGCAGAATTGCAGTGAATTATATCGATATAATCCACTGCAATTCTGCGAATTCTATCAGGTTACGGGCCCAGTGAACCCATCGCAATAGAGAATTTATCAGCCGAATTGAAGTTGTTAAAATGTCTGACGAGGAAGTGAAGTATAGAATCCCCCTGTTCGAAGGTACTAACTTCAATAACTGGAAGTTCCGTATGGAAACGCTGTTGGAAGAGATGGATTTCTTGAGTTTAGTGCATGAACCCTATACGAGCATGGTTATTGTGAATAGCGCAGATAACCTGAAGATAGAACAGAGAAAGAAAAGAAACTCGCCAATCTACAGAAGAAAGATAAAAATGTAAGTCGCAGATCATTCGAAGGATAGCTGATAGCCATCTGAATACATCAAAGACAAGGAAACTGCTCATGGCATATGGAAAGTTCTTTCGGACACATTCGAGAGAAAAGGCATCGCAAGCCAGCTTTTATTGAGGAAATCCCTTCTAACAATGAAATATAGCACATCTGAAGGAAATTTGTCAGAACACTTTTTGAAATTTGACAAACTCATTCGTGAACTGAGATCAAGTGGAGCAACTCTTGAGGAGACAGATATTGTGTGCCATTCGTTACTGACCATGCCTGCAGATTACGAAGTGGTAGTTACTGCCCTGGAAACATTATCATCTGAAAATTTGAGCTTAAATTTCGTCAAAAATCGACTATTAGATGAGGAATCGAAAAGAAAGGGAACAACGAGAAAATACAAATATGATTTTCAGTCTTCGGCAGCCTTTACCGCACCAGTCAGCCGAAATACGAATCCCAGTTCTTCGAAAGAATTCGAAAAAGGAAAGATTTTTCCATTCAGATGTTATCAATGTGGTCTCAATGGTCATAAACGAAGCGAGTGCAGAAATCAGAAATTTCACCAACATAACGTTCATCGGAAATCTACTTCAAAATCAGCACATATTGCAGCAGAGGGTTCAAATGAAGAAGAGGACAACTTCTGTTTTCCTGCAACTACCAGTGGACAAATTTCGAGTTGGTATTTGGACTCGGGTGCATCAGAACACATGGTCAATAAAGAAACATTTTTGAACAATATAAAAGAAGTAGACGAACCTATGAAAATAAAAAGTGCAAAGAACGGAGAAACCCTGATAGCCAGAAAAACCAGAAGTATCAATGTGAAGACCTATATCCTAGGGAAGTCGCGACTCATCAATATGAAGACAGTATTGTATGTTCCTGGACTAGAATTCAATCTTTTGTCTGTAAGAAAACTAGAAAAAGAATGGTTTCGAGATCAAATTCAAAGATGGAAAAGGGTCATTTCGAAAATGGAAATCTTTGCAGAAGCGATAAGAAACAAAATTATATGAACTCGATTTTGAAATAATTCCGGGACCTGAAAATGCGAAAGTATGTTCTACAAGGGATCTGAATTGTGGATCGGCGAATGGGTCATAATCACGAAGGACTAAGAAATTGTCCAAAATGGTGAAAGGTATCGATATTGGCCCCAGTACTACAAAAAATGTCAATATGTCAGTATTGTGTTGAAGGAAAACAAATCAGTCAACCGCACAACTGTGAAAGAACTCGCGCAAAAAGGCCCTTGCAGTTAGTTCATAGCGATCTTTTAGGTCCAGTATCTCCAGTGTCTTATGATGGAAAGAAATATATTCTCACGTTCATCGATGACTACTCACATTTCACTGCAGCTTATACCTTAAAATGCAAATCCGAAGTATTTCAATATTTTAAAATTTATGAAAAAATGGCAACAGCTCATTTCAACCTGAAGCTGAGTCGTTTCCAGATGTGACAATGGAAAAGAATACATATCCAATGAGATAAAGGAATATTTTGAAGAACGTGGAATACAGTATGAATTTACAATCAGATACACACCGCAGCAGAATGGAGTCGCAGAACGTATGAACCGCACAATCATGGAAAAGAGTAGATGCATGTTGCTGAATTCTGAGTTGAACAAAACATTTTGGAACGAAGCTGTTATGACATCCGTTCATTTAATCAACCGAAGTCCAACCAAGGCCTTGGTAAACAACGTACCTGCTGAAATGTGGTTTGAAGAAACACACAACTTGAGAAAGCTGAGAGTTTTTGGATGTGTTTCATATCTTCGCTTTCCAGAAGAACTCAATAGTGGAAAATTCGACAGTAGATCTAAAAAATGTTTCCTGGTCGGTTACTGCCCCAATGGATATCGTTTGTGGTGCCCTAAAGATGACAAAATCATTTTTGGAAAAGATATAATTTCCGATGAAGAGAAGTTTGCTTTCGAAAATTCAGATTTTCATGATAATGGAACTATTGATGAGAGTGAATCGTTCAGGGAAAATGAAAATGGCGGATCGAGTAATGAAAACGTCCAGGAAAATGAACGAGAAGAAAGAAAACCTCGACGAAGTTCTTGATTATCAACGAAACCAAAATATCTTGAAGACTACAGTGAATTAGCATTGAATGCAGACCCTCTCATAGATGATGTGCCAGGAGACTTCGATGATATTCAGAACAAAGACGACAGGAAACAGTGGTATGAAGCTGTACAAGATGAAATTGAATCTTTGAAGGGAAATCATACATGGATTCTCACACATCTGCCAGAAGGGAAGAAAGCAATCGATTGTAAATGGGTATTCAAAGTCAAGCATGATGAAGAAGGCAAGATTGGTAGTAGAAGGGTGTGCCCAAAAACAGGGATTCGATTATACTGATACTTATGCTCCAGTGACTAGACTAACAACTCTGAGAACCCTACTGTCAGTGATAAACAAGGAAAATCTCTTTGTTTTACAAATGGACGTAAAAAATGCATTTCTTCATGGAAATATTGAAGAAGAGATTTATATGAAACAACTCCAAGGATTTAATGGAAAAGGAACTAATATTGTATGTGAACTCAACAAGTCTCTTTATGGTCTCAAACAAGCACCAAGAGCTTGGAACCAGCGATTTGATAGTTATGTGAAGAGAATTGGCTTAGAGCAATCTGAATACGACAAATGTCTCTACATTAGAACTGAAAGAGGGACGAAAACTTTTCTTTTATTGTATGTAGATGACATCATCTTGTCAGGAAAAAGTGGAATGGAACTCAACAAAATAAAAACAGAGCTCATGGGAAATTCCGTATGGAAAGATCTTGAGAGCTGAAGTATTTCTGGGTATAAAAATTCAACGAGTTCCAAATGGAATATTTCTAATTCAATGCCAACTACATCCAAAAATGAACTGAAACGTTTCACGATGGAAAACTGCAATCCCACTAAGACCTCCTATGGTAACTTCAACTAAAGAACTGACGAATAGTGCAGTCCAAGGAGACTCGATTGTGGAAAAGAAGCCAGATCGACAACTAGTTGGTTGGTTAATGTATTTCATGTTGAATACAAGACCAGACTTGAGTTCAGCTGTGAACTACTTCAGCAGATTCCAAAGCAAATTGAACTGGAACAACACTGGAAATGGATTGAAACGTATATTGAGGTACCTGGAAAGGAACAGTTGACTATGGATTGTCTTCCCCAAGAATGTGGATGTTGCATTGAGCGGATATGCAGATTCAGATTGGGCTGGAGATGATCGAAAATCCACAAGCGGATTTCTCTTCGAAGTATATGGAGGGACAATTTGCTGGGTCACAAGAAAGCAAAAACTGTTGCTTTATCTTCCACGGAAGCGGAATATGTTGCACTCTGCGCAGCTGCAGGTTCTTTGGCTGAAGGGCATACTTTCAGATATGGGTGTACAGTGTTCCAGGCCCATAACTATGTATGAGGACAATCAGTCCTGCATACATCTTCTGAAGAAATGGGAGCATGGTCGACTGAAACATGTGGATATAAAGTACAATTCTGTTCGAGACTTATACAATTCCAAAGAAATCGACATCAAGTATATTGAGTCCAAGGAGCAAAAAGCGGACATATTGACAAAGGCTTTAGCATTGGATCAGTTTATGAAGATGAGGTCGAGTTTAGGTGTCTTCAGTGCTGATTTCGTCATGCTGAATTGAGGGGGAGTGTTGAAGAGAGCAATTCATCACCCTGTGTTTTATCTCTTGTTGTTATTGATATAAATGTCATGTTCGAATGTTATTTTACTTGTCAGTAATATATAGTTATTGTCTGTTTTTCTTCTGGAAATATCGATATAATTCACTGCAGTTCTGCGAATTCTATCAATAACAATAGAAATAAATGATTGCCTTGAAACAAAAAAACAACTGAGAAAAAACTCTGAGCTCTCACCTTGGATCACAAATTCACTATAGGGTCAATAAATGAAAAAAGTTATATGTTAGGAACCAAAGAAAAACCCAAATGATAACCAACTACAAAATTAATACAAAGTATACAAAATAAGTAACCAATCTAATAAAAAGTTAAGTTTGTTTATTATGAACAAGAAATAGAAAAAAATTCCAGTAACGCCAAATATCTGTGGAATAAGTAAAATAATTAATTATTTCGATGATAACATATAATGGAATATCGGAAATTCAGAATCAAAACGGAGAACTTCTTCGTGAAAGAAGAATTGTAAATGAATTCAATCTGAGATTCGTTAAATGGGTAAAACACTCGCTGAAAAATTAAAACGAATTCGAATCATGAAATATCTGATACTGTTTTTCCGAACCCAATGCTCTCAACATCAATGGAAGCTAATGAACCCTTGAATATAATAAAGAAACTGAAAGATGGGAAAGCCGTTGGTTAGGACGGAATAAGAGCGGAAACTATAAAATCTATCGCAGACTACACCAATGCAATGTTGATTAAATTTTGTCCAAAAGCTGAATCGCTGTGTCTGAAACTCCATTTATGACTACCAACCAATCATCAACATATTTGTAACACTCGAAAATTTCAATATTATTGTTAGTGACAATTATTCATGAAGATATCAGCTAGGGAAGGCGGAGGACAACTCCCCATAGCAAGCCCTATATTTTTGTAATAGACATAGACTCAGAAGAGCTCAAATTGTGCGATCCGTTCTTCATTCATATTAGTTGATCTCAATACTTCATTTACTAATGGTATAGTTTCTTTTTGTAGGACTGAAGTGAATAGGTTACTTATAAAAAATGTAAAGTTTTCAACATCTATTTCTTAGTTGTTTCACCAACCCTCAGAAGTTAACGGAAACTCGTACGAGTTGAGATCACGGGGACCTTACCTTTTACAGTGGGACCAAAAACCACTCTTGGGGCTTTGGAAAATTTGTCATCGGAGGTGGGAGTCGAGTTTGCGTCGGGTAGAAATAATGGATACAAGAATAACTCTCATGCCACTCAGCCACTGGCTTAGTGGTATGGACAATATAAGGCAGTGATCAGAAGGAGGATTCATAGAAAGTAATTTTCCAATTGAATCTGAAGTGTTTGTTATAGAGTGTGAAATTGATCAATCTTTTAAAGACGGACGAAAGGGAGCTAGGATGGAAACAGGAGTAACATAAATCTGAAGCGCCTATTTTAATCATGATTGCCATATTCGCATCTTAGTCCACGAGTAGCATGCATTATTTTTTAGAACTATTGCTCTAAAAGTTCCTTTTGGGAGAACTATAAAAATACATCCATGTACTTAGTTATAGAGAGTGGAAGTTAATGAAGTAACTGATCATGATATCTCATTACTACTTTAGTAAAGTGAAGTTCAATCTCTACAGTCCTAGCGTACTTTGCGCGCTGGTGTGGTAAAGTTAAACTTATAGCCATGTTACTTTTGTTTTCATTTTTATTATTGTTCAATGTTAAATATAGAAGTAGTTCACGAAAAAACAAAAAAAGACAGATAGTAAATAAATATTTTCAAGTTGACAGGTTTTGACATTTCCTAAAAAACAGAAATACTATTAAAAAAGCCTTTCGAGCCGATACTAAAGATATTCTTCCAGGTAAGCAGTAACAAGCCAAGGCTGAATATATCGGGCGCTGCTCTAAAATCACTGACTTTCAGAGCGGGTATTGGAATGTGACTTCAATATTGAGTCCGATTTCATCTACCATATTTTCACTTGTTCATCAATTTCATTGAACAAAATGTTAGCAGCTCTATATAGATTATAAAATGGAGCTCAAGTCATTGGGAGATGGAAGCAATACTTACAGTGGATGCCACATACAAACAAGAAGCGAAAATTAGCAGAGAAGCAAGAGTTTGACTCAGTGTGACGAATGTGAACATGTTTTCGAGATCATCTCTGACCCTGAAAAAACAAAACAAATGATCTGCCTGCTAGACCATAATTGAAACCATTTTTTAAAATTGTATGTTGATCACTCACACCAACAAAATCCTCAGATGCTCGGTGCAATGGGTGAGTTGACGGTATAGCTCTTTCTCCAGAAGCAAGTTATCTCTATCATGAAGAATTGTGTAATTTTGAGGTAAATTGAGAGCTTGCAGACTTCTTTCTCTCATGCTTCTGAATACATCGCCAACTATCAATAGTTGGGTTTTGAGGCAATTGAGAAGGCTGACAAAAACTCCGTCGTGACCTGAAAACTAACATTTTCAACAATATCTACTGAAACATTGTTTGACGACTAAGGTAAGTGATAATATTGTGTCACTGAAAGTAATACTTCCATAAATAGAAACAAAATTTCACCAAAGTCCAACAAGAATTACAGAACAGCTGAAATTCTGGAATCAGGTAGTTAACTGCATGAAGTATCCATCAAGCAACTATTCACCATGCCATAGCCCAAAAATAAAAAAAAATCCAAAAACATTTTGAATTTTCTTATTTTTAGCTGTAACTGCAAAAATAATGGAGAGACAGTAAAATATTCGGAACAAAAGTTGTAGCTCGTAATTTTTTCTACGAAAATATCATCTATCGAAATTCCGAACTCCAATATCAAAATTCATAATTTCTGAAAAGTATGTATTCCTATGTATTTCGCTTTGGATGACTGGGAAATACTCTTTCGTTTGATGTTAGAAGTAGAAGAAGAATGTAATCGAAATGATGAGGGCGTTTTTTAACTTAGAGGTCGAATTATAATGAATGTTTCGTAGGTTTGACATGGAGAAGATTTGTAAAATGTGGCCGAAAATTTCTGGAAAGTCTTCAGTAACTCACCATTGTCTCGCAACATGCGATTTCCATTTCTCCTGCAGTGTAACGAGAAGAGGTAGGAAAGGGTTGGAAAAGAGATGGAGATCAAACAATTCAGATTTCGAAAGTTTGATTTTTTTTATTAATCATCATAGAGCGAAAGTTTTGCAAGTTTTTACACATCTAAAAAAGAGAAAACGATCATCGACCAAAGAACATGGTTCCTACTCATAATAGAACGGGTTTTTATTATTTCAATAATTTTACCTATGATCATAGGGATAAAATACCTATTAATGATTTATTCACGTTAGCCGAGCGGAAAACTATCAGGAATCCTGTACGCATGGATAAATTCTACTTACCTTGATGACTCAGAATCTTGAATTTTCCATTTCTCTGGATGGCAGCTACCTGGCAGCTTGTGTTAGCTCTATATGATTTTTTAAGGTAATCGCGTCACAATCGTGACTCTATAGATTTGATTGTGTAATTTTTTTTTATTGTTATTTATTATTAAGTTTTCTAATGAATCCAAATATTCAGCTACCACTTGCCTCTCAATTTGGAATATATATTTAATTTCTATTATTGAAAGAAGAGTTTTGCCCTAACTAAAAGAAAAACTAATATTGGTTTTCGTTAATTAATAAAGAATTATAAGAAAAAAAATACTTTTTTCCAGTATATTGATAATATTGATTCCCTACGCGGATATTCGAACAATAGACAAATTCCGACAAACTAAACAGAGAATAGATCGGTATAGTAGTGATGAATTGAAAATTAAATTTACTATCTTTTTCAATTATGTGAAATAAACTAACTGATCATTTAAATCTGGAATAAATGTTGGTAGAAAATAAATTCATTCAAAAAATAACCTCGATTGATTGATGAACCACCCTTAATCTTTATGAACAAAATAAATTTGTGAAAGAAAATCTGAGACAAACTTGAAGCAAGCTGAATTCCAAACGATACAAAAATTACAGAAAATAAATCAAAGTTACCACAAATTCCACCATGAACACACGTAGTTTATGTTTCAAAAAACTATCGAATGAAAAACTAACTAATTTCCGACTCATTTGATTATTTAAGACCTCGGTCCCCCTCCATCTGACATATTTTTTCAAGCAACGCTACCACTCTGTCAGCCAATAAAACAGATTTTTTCTCTCAACCTATATATTCTCTTTACATTACTCAATAGTTGAATTCTAACCACAACCTTTTTCGACAAAGACATATATTCGAATAGATGAACATATAGGGTGTACGAGGAGTATTCTATAATTTTTGTATCACCTATTCTCAAGTTCATCATCCTTTTAACTCTTCGTGTGAAAATAAGAAAAAGTGCGATTGGAGCTTCGTTCCCATGGAAATTTATATGTGAGAAAATCGCACCAAAAACATGTCAAAATACCTTCTTCCAACAAAACCGACAGTAATCCGGTTGGAACAGGGCTAATATATCCAACCTGGAACAGCACAAAACCTCAAGGAATTAACGTGAGACTGATTCCTTACGAATTTATCAACCAAAATGTGTACTCACTCACATTCAATTGGAAATCTTTGAACACTTTTTGTATTATGAATGGATTTTGTATGAACTTCGAAACTAGTCTCATGTGAAAGATGGGAGTTTTTTGTACATTTCATGTTCTTTGGCTTCTTTCGAAGCAGCTCTTAATAGCGAAGAACATTTACTGACTAGTCCGGTTATATGAACAATAGGGCCTTTGAGTACAAGTGGAGAATCTACGGAACATATTTTTGTAGAAAAAATAAACGAGATACAACTTTTATGGAACATTTTTCCATATGTACAAAATATTGAAAATCGTAGAATTTTCGGATGTTTTCATTTCTAGCGCCGTGGCATGGTGAATGATTTCTCAATAGAAATTTCATACTTTCGAATTCCTGAAAACATAATATCAGCTGTTTTGGAATTATTGTTTGGTTTCTACTGATTGGATTATATTGTGAGTCAGCATTATAGCCCGTTATCATCCTCCCCTCTACACATTTTAATAATTTTGTTTATAGCCACAAAGGCAAAAGTCAGTGTTTAGTTTGGCAGTGGTATTGGTGAAAGTTCAGCTACAAATCTACGGTTGCTTTAGTTCTATGAAAATAGTTGAATAGAGGAACTTTGTACAACGATAGTTTTTGCGAGTAATTACCGGCTATTACTTTGTAGAAAAATTTCCCCCTTTCTCAGTGATGTCCCAATTATCGACGGTGTCCCAGTAACAAGATGGAAATTTTCATTCGACAAGTTTCTAGTTTATAGTTTCCTGAACATATTTGAATTCACCACCAATTTCTCCTAAGCATCCCTACCATAACAACAGCTGCTGATCATTCGAGAGTCAGTCGTCATCGAGTGAACACTGTTTTCCTTGATGATCTGGTGCCCACCCTTTAGCTATGTTTCCTTTAACCCACAAAATATTAGTGAAGTATACTATGTTGAACACGAACATACTTCTATATGGTTGATTATCTTTAGTTCTATGGAAAATGTATTATTCATATCATATTCTATGAGAAATTACGGTGTCGATAATAGGTACATCTGAAACATGTTGTGTCCTAGATATCGACATAAATGTCGATGAATGGGGCACGCAAGATATTTTTGACTTGCTATCAGAAACTCAAATTTAATGTTTCTCGAAACAATTGTTTTGTAGTTAATATTCAATTTTCTGTGTACCAATTATCGACACACTGTTTTCCGTCGAATTATCACTCAGTACATACGTTTTTATTACCAATTTAACGAAAAACTAGTTATCATTATTTCAGTTCAGTTATGATAATCAGATCAAAAAATTTCGAAAATCTCCCTCAGCATCAATCGACACTCGATAATAAGTCAGTGTGATGATTTTATTATCCATTCTGTCACGAATGTCGATTATCGGAACATTAAGGTGACGGCAATTGGTTATATTAAATTTTCAGTCACCTCCACATTTCAAAAATGCCCAGAAGGCTGTTCCAGTACCTCAAATGGAGAAAATGGTTCCTAGAAATCGGTTCTGTACCAAATATTTTCTGAAGTTCATTCAAGAATTTATATTTTAGTTGTTTTTTTAATTTTTTGTGAATATTTGTATACTGTTCTATGTATTAGAGATATGAATATAACTTTTTTTTCAATGTTTCATTCACAAAGGATATAAATATAAACATAGCATTGATCCCGCTTTCGATTTCTCAGTGTCGAACATTGGTTGTACATGTCGACGATTGGTTATTTTTCAGGAGTCGAAAATTGGGACATCTGCTTTGTGTTTTCATTTATTTCATTTACATTATTTCACTATTTTATGATTAGTTTATTGTCTGTTTATTCAAATTGAAGCTACAAAGATTTAGAAACTGAATATTGCAACCACATAAAAATTGACTTTGAAAAGTATTCGTCATTCTCACGAACACGCTATTGTGTCCATAATTGAGACATATACCTTATGGTGTAATTATCGTAATGAATGTTTGATATGCTAATATTCTTCAACTGTGGGTTTCCCACTTGAAACTCACAAGCAATGACCCATGCAAAAATTCCAAGTCCAATATCCATGAAGACGAAGGCTATACCACAGTCTCCTTTAGTTTCAGTGGAGAATGGAATATGAAAGTAGTAGGGCATGTAATCATAACAAGTTTCGTTCGTTTCGTTGAAGCTTCGTCCCCTCATTTCTTTATTTATAGTTATGAGCGACGATATGTGAGCTGATACACCAACAAAAGTATACAGGAAGAAAACCTGCGAACAGAAATATATTTCACTTGTCGGTATGAAAATAAAGTATAATACTTATTTATGTACCAAATGAATAAGGTAGATGTTTATGCCCTGTGGGCGACGATCTCACAAACCCGAGGGTTCTGTAAGTCACCCGAGAGCATACACATCTATTGAAACCTGCGGTGCGAATAAAATTGTATGTCATACTAGTTTGTTATTGCATCCACAATATAAATATTTAAAACAAAATCGAAAATTCAATTTTATTCTAACAAAATTTTCATTTTATCATATCGTTGCTGGGGCGATGCTGTATTTACTTGTTGAAAAAACAAATTTTGCTAGCTGTCAAACTTTAAATGTCCAAATGCAGGATTTCAAATTCCTGACAAAATTGCCAAAAAGCGGATTAAGCAACACAAAACTTAGTAAACCTTCAGCAAAGTGAAATGTCACCGATTTTGACGAAATTTTCACAGATACTTCAGAACACGATAATAAAAGTAGATCCATCGAATTTTTTTCGCGTAAATAGTTAGTTTCGGAATTATGACCCAAGAAGATTAGAAAAGGTCTATTTTCAATCATAATTTCCACTTACTCGGGACGGCTTAATTTCTTTATTTTTTCAGCAACACACCGAAAATAGCTAGGAGACTTTTCTCACGTGTTTTCGTCCCCTAAACACGAATCCGGAAGAAAAACGCGCCCCTCTCATACCCATTCCGAGTTAGAGAGCTTGTTTTGGTCCAGAGTACGTGTTTTCCAAGCACCATTTTCTCGCCCAAAATTCACTCACAGTGTCTCCTTCTTTCTACAATGTAAAAATATCCTTGATTTTGGTGATACGCAAAATCTCCCTGAACTTCATTTTTGCCATAACTTATAACACATTTGCTGAAATGTCTGCTCACATTGAAACCTAATTCAGTGTACTTGCATCTCGCTACTAACTGTCACTACTGTGCCCAAACATTTATTCGTAAATAGAAAACGAGAAAAATAATCGCTACCGAAGTGCCCGCGACCGAAGCGAAGCGTGTTTTGAAAAAGTTGATTGGCTGGCCATCAACTTGAATAGCAAGGTTAGCCAGGTTAGGTTAGATTGTGTTCCCTCCTTCTGCGTAATACATTGACTCGTAAGATTAGATTTATAGAGGGGACCGAGACACGCTGAACTTATAACGCATTTATTGAAATATCTGCTCCTGTTGAAACTTAATTCAGTGTACTTGCATCTCGCTACTGACTGTCACCATTGTGCCCAAATAATAATTCGTACGAACGAGGTGAATCACTGCTACCGAAGTACCCGCGAGCGAAGTGAAGCGTGTTTGGTCGCTCTTAAAATCCCGTAAGATTCGATGTATAGAGCGAGCCGAGTCCGCTGAAATTATCACATTTGTTGTAATATCTGCTCCTATTGGAGCCGAATTCAGTGTAATTGCATCTCGCGACTGACTATAACTATTGTGTCCAAATAATAATTTGGATAAATCGAGATAAATCACCGCTACCAAAGTGACTGGCCATCAACTTGGATAGCAAGTTTAGCCAAGTGAGGTTAGGTTGTGTTCCCTTCTTCTACGTAAGACATTGACAGGATCCGACTATATTCTTTAACCGACGAAACCAAAAAGGAGGAGGTTCTCTAGTCGACGCCTATATTTATTTTTTTTTATTTTATTTTTTATGATCACGCATAACTTTTCACTGAGACGTCCGATTCCGATAATCCTCCAGTCAAAGATAGGTGTACTTCGAAGTGGTCCCATTTTAATTTATAAGATGAATCCACCCCTGAAGGGTAGCAAAATGAAGGATATTGATCACTCACCTCTGAATTCTGGTCCGTTAACCGATTCTATCAGCTATAACTTTGTACTGGATCTTGATTTGGATGATTCTCCTTAATCAGATAAGGTATACCTCATAGTTGATCATATTTGGATTCCAAATGGAATTATCTACCCTTACGGTTAGAAAAATAGGGGATAATTGATTTTTCTCTTGAACATTGGCACACATATGTAGTTGACAATGACAGATCATCATCATCATTATCAAATCAATATTTTCTTGAGAGGATGAATATTACAAAGTAATGAAATAAACTAACCAGAACAACAAAAATAATTATATAACAACAAATAGTAAAAGTAGATAATCATATTATTTAACTGGTAATAGTTGAAGTAAGGTGGGTAAGTAAGTATTTTGGAATAATAAAAAAACAAGCAGTTAAATAAGATAAACCTTCTTGGTCTCAATAACTAAGCTCCTGAACTAATGTAAGTAACTAATTTTGAGTCGGCGCCAAACAAACAAGCAAATGAATTAGGTAAAGCGTAAGATGATGGCATCGAGTTGGGCGGTGACATTCTGATATTTTTTTTCGAGAAATTTGATTATCTTCGTTGATTGTTTGTTTGGCGCCGACTCAAAATTAGTTACTTACATTAGTTTAGGAGCTTAGTTATTGAGTCTAAGGAGGTTTTTATTTTTGAATTTTTTGTGGCTGACATCTACTAATTACCAACTGCTTGTTTTTTTATCACCTCCGAAATACTTACTTACCCACCTTACTCCAACTATTACCAGATAAATAATATGCTTATCTACTTTTACTATTTGTTGTGATATAAATTATTTTTGTTGATCTGGTTAGTTTATTTCATTACTTTGTATATCATTCCATCCTCTCATAGAATATAAGGATTGTGATAATGACACTTGCGATCTGTCAATGTCATCTACATATGTGTGCCAATGTTCACAAGTGAAAAATCAATTATCGCCTATTTTCTACCCGTAAGGGTGGATAATTCCATTCGAAATCCAAATATGATCAACTATGAGGTATACCCTATCTGATAAAAGAAAAGTCATCCAAATCGAAGATCCCAGTACAAAGTTATGCCTGATAGAATCGGTTAACGGATCAGAATTCAGAGGGTGAGTGATCAATATCCTTCATTTTGCTACCCCTAGGAATATATTTCATCTCTTGAATTCAAATGAGACCAACTTCGAAGTACACCCTATCCATTGAAAAAAGAATTATCGGAATCGGACGCCTAGGTAAAAAGTTATGCGTGACCATACATAAAAAAAATTAAAAAAAAAATATACGCCATCAAAAAATGTGTCCGGTTCAATTTAGAGAAAAAGAATCGCAGACAAGAAATTATCATCATGTTGGATAGCCAAGCAGCCATTAATGCTCCTAACTCCCACATTATCAACTCTAAGATGGTTTGGGAGTGCCTAGAGAAACTAACTGAGTTGGACAAGAACAACACTATTACCCTCCTATGAGTTCCGGGACACACTGAAGTGGGGGTGATGGAATAGCAGACGTACTTGCAGAAAAGGAGACTAAAACACCCTTTCTGGGACCTGAACCCTTTGCGGAATAAGTATCAGCACAATATATGATGAACTTGTTAAAGAGGAACATAACAAAAGATCCCAATACTGGATATAATCACAAGGAATGATGCAGCTTAGATACTACTGGAAAACTACAACCAGAATGACTTCACCAATACGAGTAAAAACAAGCCCAGAATACTAACGGAAATTCTAACAGTGCCCTGCCGGTTGAGAGGGCACCTGCAGCTTCTGCGAAAGAGAGGACGGAACCTTTATCCACATTCCCTCAGAATGCACAACCCTGCAAAATCCAAGGGCACGATACATCGGAGAACATCAAATATGACCTTACCTAACCAAAGCTAAGCTGACCTAACCTAACCTAACCTAACCTAACCTAACCTAACCTAACCTAACCTAACCTAACCTAACCTAACCTAACCTAACCTAACCTAACCTAACCTAACCTAACCTAACCTAACCTAACCTAACCTAACCTAACCTAACCTAACCTAACCTAACCTAACCTAACCTACCTAACCTAACCTAACCTAACCTAACCTAACCTAACCTAACCTAACCTAACCTAACCTAACCTAACCTAACCTAACCTAACCTAACCTAACCTAACCTAACCTAACTACCTACCTGACCTAACCTAACCTAACCTAACCTAACCTACCTAACCTAACCTAACCTAACCTGACCTGGACCTGACCTGACCAACCTAACCTAACCTAACCTAACCTACCTAACCTAACCTAACCTAACCTAACCCAACCTAACCTAACCTAAGCTAACCTAACCTAACCTAACCTAACCTAACCTTACCTAATTTTATCTAACCTGAAGCCATCCGATATCCTGAACTTTTTGAAAGCCATATGAGTGGAGGAATGCTCTGATCGTTGACACATCCTGAACGGCTGGGCAGCAGAAGGGAACACAATAGACCTCGTAGGTCGCAGTGTATTGACACCCCACAAAAAACAAAATACAAAATAACCACGTTGAAGCGCCATTGCTGAAGGATATTGTTGATTGCTGAAGGATATTTGGAGCATATTATATCTGAGATTTCAAGGATGCTGGCAGACATGCTTCCTGGATCCTACTTTTTCTACAGAAACTTAATATTGAGACAATGAAACATGAATCAAGGTTCACTGCAGGCAATATAATTATCACCGGAACCGTCAAGAATTGCCAATTTCATGTGAATTCGACTAAAAAATGATCAGTTTATATTGACATAATACTTTAATTTCATATTTTGTAATTTTATAAATAAAGCTTATCAATAAGTCAATCAAAAATAAGTTTTTGTGTCTTTATACTTTATCGCGGGCATGGAGTAGACTATTAAGTAGTTGGCAACTAATTTTATAATTCTGCACACAACGTGAAAAATAATCCAGATATTAGATGAAAACAGGATGAAACTGATACTGAAATGTTGAATTAGGAAAATGCAAATGTGAGAGAAAAAGTCTAGCGAAATATATTTTCAACAATAAAATTTATTGGCCATTTTTTTTGCTGAAGAGAACCCTTTTAGATGAATTCTCCTGAATATTTTCAAGAGGAGCTAGGTAATTGGTAATTTTCTATGAAACATTTTTTATTGAAATGCTTTAATTCATTTTTCACTAAGACGCTTTGTGCGTTATTCAAAAAAAATATATTTTTTAAAGCGTTTCAACTTTCTTCACATAATCTAGAAACTCTCAGAACTACTTTTCTGAAACCATTTGGCATAATAATTATATTTGTTGCTCTCGGTTGTTGGATTTGTAGGCCACCATAAATGAAATAGAGAATATTCATCACGGATTCTGCAACAAAAGTTATTAAAATACTTCATTGATAGGATGTTGGTTTGTATTGATGCGCAAAATTGAAATTTGAGTTCGACCTGGAAAAAAAAGATGAATTTCAAATTGATATTACATTGATTTCCATATGACGGGTGACAATGGTATCTGATGACCATTTCTTCAATAGTCAAGACGAATATTACAAATTTATATGTTCTGCTCAAATATTGATATTTTCAATTCTCAATGCCATCTATTGAACAAATATCAAATAATTTATGTTCTTGATGGAGAAGTTGAAAGACTCCGAGGAAATTGAAGAAATATACAAGTTGTATTAGAAATGACTCTTTGAATAATCTTCAGGAATGTCTTCCTTTGATCTGAAGACTTCAACTCTATGTCTCTTCTACACGAACCAATGAGGAATTGCTGAAAATTCTTGTTTGTAATGTATTTACTCTTTCAGTTGGAAATGCAAATCCTATCATAAATTGCCAAAAATAACATTTTTCCTTAAAAATCAAATGTTTCTCCTCTCATTCTGAATTTCTTGAATGATTCCTATTTTCTTACAAGCTTTTATTTAGTTTCACCTGTCCCGGTGTTTGTCTGTCTGTAATCAAATCCTACAACTTAAATTTGACCCCACTTCTAGTTGCCCGATTGACGTGAAATTTGGGAGGTGTCCATAGTTCCCGTCACAATGCATTAGGGAATTTTTATTAGGAAAAAAAAATGGCGGCTCTAAGATGGTGGACGAGATTTGTGTTTATGGTTCAATTCGACTTAAAATTGGTATGTCGGGTATCCGTGGTCGAAAATTATGTTTTTTTTTCAAAATTCATGAAATAAAAATGGCGGCTCCAAATGGCCGACGATTTGGTCAATTCTATTCAAAATTGGTATGTGGGGGTTTTTGGGGTCGGAGATTAAAATTTTTTATAAATTGAAGATGGCGGACGAGTTTTGTAATTATGGTTTGATTCTATTCAAAATTGGTATGTGGGGGCGTTGAAAATAATGATTTTTTTTGTCAAAATTCACAAAATCAAAATGGCAGCTTCAGGATGGTGGACGATCTCTGTGATTATGGTCCGATTCATTAAAATTGGTATGTGGAGGTTTTCGGGGTCGGAGATCAAGAATTTATTGTCAAAATTCATAAATTCGGGATGGGGCTTCAAGACGGTGGTCAAGTTTTGTGATAATGGCCGTTTCTATTCAAAATTGGTATGTCAGGATTTTTGGGGCAGATTATGAATTAGTCGAAAATTATTGATTTTGTTTAGGTGGTCTCCTCATTGAACTAGATAGCTCAGAACTTACAGAAAAAAAGGCCTCATAATGACGATGCATCAACAAAAATGCATAGATTAAGGCTATTCAAAGACAAGCTTCCATTCAAATGCGCTAAAAAGTAAAAATAAATGGTTTGAATGTGCAACATACGTTATTCCGTGAGTTAAATATAGATTCTAGAGCTTGTCGCGCAAAGTTTTCAGTTCGAATACAAAAGCGACAAGCTTTTGAATCTATAACGTCGCACATCCAAAGCAATTATTTTTTACTCTTTAGCGCATTTGAATGAAAGCTTGTCTTTAAAAATGTTTTTTTATTTATTGGCTTCGAATTAATTTCAAATGATACAGAACATAAAAAACAGCAAAATGAAGAGAAATAGTTCGAAATATCGGTTGAGCTGTAGAAATCTCCATTGATTGAGAATGTCCTTAAGGCACTAGACATTTGCTCAGATTGCAATGCTTCAGACAATGGAGTTTGATCCTATTCAGTTTTCTGGTGAACATTTCATAACCTGAGTAGTTTTTATTTGGGATGCATGTGGCGTTATGCATTAATCAATTATTCGAAATATGTCGTGACACATCAACTTTCTTTGGAAATATTTTGTTTTGGAATCTCGGCTTCATTGGAATTATATTATCTTCAGAGAATCGCAATGAAAAAATACCTACCCTAGTATGAGTACTTGGCATGATTCTGGTAAGGTATTACAGTAGGACTGATAATCGTCGAATCGAATCGACGAATAACATGAACTGATTATTGAGTTTAATTCACATAGGTACCGTCAAACGGGGTTAAGTCAACCATAGTGGGTAAAATGAGTCAGTCGGGTGTTTCCATACAAAAGAGGGCGCTGTTTGCTCCAGCTGCAAGATTAAAACGTTTGCGCGTCCCGGTCATAGAGCAACTAAAAATAAAGAGAGTTGTCAACCCTGCAGAAAAAGTTGGCTTTTTGAATGTATTACTTTTATATGGTTGATATGGTATATATTCCATAAGTGATCGATTTGCCATTCCTGTATTTCATATGAATGGTTGTATCATATGAAATACAGGGATGACAAATCGATCACTAATAAAATATATACAGTAATCGATTCGTAGACTGTTAGTTCATGGTTGAAATAAAGTTTCAGAATAAATCTTTGTTTCATGATAACAAGAACAGAATAAAAGTTCTTATAAAATAAGAATAATAAAAGAAACATTTTAAAGTACAACAAAAAAAAAATAATATTTTTTGGAAAAAAAAAAAAAATCTGAAAAACAGCAAAATTAAAATATTCTTCAGTCTTATCATGAAATCAACCAAAATGAAAACAAATTACATTTACAACATACCTTCAATAATTTTGTTAATTTATTAGCACAAAGGAGAACGAGAGTAGGTATAACAAATACTCCAGTTTGATGATAATCATTAAGTAGACCATGTACTCCGTACTTCCTCAAATGGTGATAGGAAATGGAAACTTCTGGATGGAAATAAGTACCAATTTGTGAAAAAAATTCTGCAACTGATGGATGAAAATGAGTATCAGTTTGTGAAAAGCAGCTTCTATTTTACCTTGTGAAAGACTATTTCTAGGAATTTCAGCGTCAACTCGAATAACATTCTATTTTCGATGTTGGATTCCGAATTCAAGTCCATAATATAATTTCTATCATTAATTTTTCGATGACAATAACAGTAGAATTATTCTGAAATTATTACGTGTCTTGTCGTTTTCTGACAAACGTCGAAATTGGAAAATTAACATGTCATCATTCGTCTGTTGATTGCGGGCAGCGCCTCCATGCGCGACTGGCCGTACCAAAAACTTGGTGGTCAAGATCGCCAATGTTTCAAACAGTCTCTTTATTTTTAATTTGTCTATGGTCCCGGTCGTCTCGCCAGTACGTCTAAGTAAGTGAAGGAGGGTGTTTCGCCGCGCTTAAAGAAATACGTGAGTATCACGAACACACTTTAAGCTCTAACAGTTTTTGTTATTTTTACGAAACCGTTTGAACGATTGATTGTGGGGGCACTAACTGTATAATTTTATTTACTTACATGCTCTAAATGTGTTTAATAGTTATCACTGAAAATACATTTGATAAAATTTTTGTCTGAATGTTTTTAGTTGAATTTCAGCATTTTTTTCACTTTGAAGTGGTCACTATAATAGGTAAAATGAATCATTCTAATTTCTATGAAAGTGGGGCAATATTTTGTGATTGGGTATTTTTTATGTTACATTTTGGTATACTATGAATTAATTTTCAATTTCTAATTATTTTATTTATTTTTAGCATGCCGAGAAT
Organism: Gonioctena quinquepunctata; assembly: GCA_018342105.1. Taxonomy (NCBI): domain Eukaryota; kingdom Metazoa; phylum Arthropoda; class Insecta; order Coleoptera; family Chrysomelidae; genus Gonioctena; species Gonioctena quinquepunctata. The sequence goes on from JAFIRS010001413.1 coordinate 154,068, forward strand.
ATATAAAAAAAAGTTGAGCCCACAAGGAAAATGCAATTATAACAAAGAATTTGTTTGCAAAGCAGTAGCAGCAGTTAAACGAGGTGCTTTGACCATTAGACAAGCTTCAGAACAGTATAGTGTACCTTATTCTACAGTTCAAAGAAGGTATCATGGACATCACCCTTTGAAGTATGATAGGCAACCTGCACTCAGTGACGCACAGGAACTTAGACTGAAGGAAACACTCCAAATTTGTGCCGAGTGGGGATTTCCTTTAAAAAGTACAGACATCGGGACAATAGTACAGCAATATCTTAATAAACTTGGAACGAGAGAAACAAAATATAAAGACAATATGCCCGGAATGGATTGGCTAAAGAGTTTTTTGAACAGACATAGAGACCTTACTGTGAAATTGGCTGAAAACACAAAACGAGGAGCATTAACTTATGAAGTTATTGAAGAATACTTTGAACAGTTACGGATCACATCAGCAGATATTCCGGCACAAAATATTATTAACTACGATGAGACGAATTTTGTAGATGACCCTGGGTCAGCTAAAGTTATAACTAGAAGAGGTGCAAAACATGCACATCGGTTAATTGACGCCACAAAAACCAGCACGACTGTGATGTTTGCAATGACTGCACATGGCACATTACTACCTCCCTACGTAGTTAATAAGGCAAAACACTCCTATGAAGGCTGGACAGAGGGAAGAATTGAGGGAGCTAGATACAACAGAAGCATGAGCGGATGGTTTGACTCAGAATTGTTTGGAGACTGGTTCAACACTATTGTTATTCCTCATTTCAAAAAATTATCTGGTCGAAAAGTTGTAATAGGGGATAATTTGAATAGTCACATTACTCCAAATGTTATTCAAGAATGTGAGAATAATTCCATGAAATTTGTCCTTCTGCCCTCGAACTCAACACATCTACTCCAACCGCTTGATGTTGCTTACTGCCTTTAAAAACTTCTTGGAGAGCAGTCTTAGAAAAGTGGAAACTAAAGCACCGGGGAGTGGTTCCAAAAACTATGTTCTCAAAGCTGCTTAAAGAGGTTATTGAAGAGATTGGCTTGAGATCTAAAAAAAATTCAATTGCAGGTTTTAGTGCATGTGGAATTGTGCCCTTTAATCCCAACAAAGTTTTACATAAAATTCCAAGGAATGTTGAAAGAGACACTGTAGAAAATGATAACCGTGCATGAACTCAAACAATTGTAAATCACCTAGAAAATTTGAAAACTACACCTAATCAATCGATAAAAAGAGGTAACAAAACTAATATCCAAGCGGGAAGGAGTGTCTCAAGCGAAGATTTATTATCTACATTAATAGATCCCCCAACCAAAAAAGAGACCGTCCAAAAAAATGAATAGAAAGAAAAACGAAGAGCAAAATGAAGAAATTGCCTTAAGCGATCCGGAAAATATTGAAGATGACTTGGAAAATTCTACCCCCCAGCATTCAACATCAAAAGCTACCAACAATGACATGATGGTACAGCCTTCCATAGAACCAGCCGTTGGCGAATTTGTCATAGTAGAGTTCACCACTGAGAAGCGAGATAGACTATTTGTTGGCAAAATAGAAAATAATTGTGGTGATCAACTTACAATAAATGCCATGAGAAAAAGAGGAATTTTTGAGAAATGCTATTTTGTTCATCCGGAAATTGAAGACGTTTGTTTGATTACCCGTGACCAAATAATTGGAAAACTTCACCAAATATCAGTAAAAAGGGGAAAGTTTGCTTTTAACATCGACAACGATGAATTGAAAAGGTTAGAATAATTGTTATTTCTTGAAGTTTTCATTATTTGAGAATTCCATATTTTTTTGTGAAAAAATAATGTTTGAGTTCATTTCTTACCTTACTGTGATGTATTGTGATGCAGAATAAAGATTTTGTTACTTTTTTCGTATTTTTTTTCAAGTTATAGCCTCGATTTTATTTTTTTTTTATTCACTTTACCTCTGAGTATTTTGAAATGGGTTTTCACACGTTTTTAATGCCTGATTCATTTTACCCCAAAGTGGTGGGTAAAGTGAATCAGATTTTACAAAAAAAATAATTAAGGCTTTTTCATCATTTTTTTTTTAAATTCAGCTTGGGCCATTCGAAAAGGGTGCCAGGACCTACATAATTTTTTGTATATTTTTTGTCCCAATACTTTTCGAAAAAACGATAAAAAACGCATTTTTTTGATTCACTTAACCCCGTTTGACGGTACTCTGTTGCTTCTTGTTTGTATTTGTGGGGATTAATGTGTGATCAACAGAGTTCTCCTTGTTTCATCGCCTCATCCTAGCAAATCCCTTGTGAAGAGTGGATAGTTATAGGACCAGAAATCTTCCTTTGAAAATACCAGCATAAATCAAACATGAACTGATTTCCTTGGTGAATTCCGAATAACCTATGTAAATGAGGATGGAATTCCATTATTCTTGTAATAATTTATTAAATAACTGCGACATCTTGAAATGGGAGAGAAATAATTTTTCAGTACTTTCGCTGTCTGTAGTACCATATACCTGATTTCTTATTGAGAGCTTTACTTTTTTTTTAGTCTATTTCTATATCAAATACTGAAAAATATCTCTTAAAAAGCTACTTTGTTGAAGGTTTTAAATTTTTTTTAAGATAGGTCTATATCATTTGATATAGTTGACTGGTAAATCTGGTTTGGGTAACGTGTTTTAGAGAAAATGTCCCGTTTATGTAGTGAGTATGCAATATCATACAAACATTAACCATACAATCTTCACTACCATTCGGGAAACATCTCTCAGATGGAATATTTGTCATTATAAACGAGTGAATGGGTATTATAAATGCAATGATTCTGCGAAATGTTTCGATGGATGATACTGAGAATGAAAAAGATGATATATATATGAACATCATTCAGTATAATTCAATTGTAAATACACTCCAAAATCTGCAATGTAATACCATAATTTTGTCAAAGAAAATATCAATGGTATTGAAATATCTCACAAATAGAAACAAAACATTTCACCATATGATTTTCTCGGAAGTGAATAATTTTTGTTTAGTTCAATGAAATATTTTTATCGAGTATCGATAACGTCAATCCAAACAACATCTTACCAGAATGGAAAATCCTGAGCTGACGAATTTTTCTTCGAAGAATCTCAACCCAGGGTCTGAGTTTTTCGATTTTGGGTAATGATAGTTTTCATCTTGCAACGTGTTCATGATTACTTGAATTTTCTTCCTCCCAAATATCAATATAGACATTTTCAATATTCCAACGACGTGGGTAAATAACATTCCAATGTGACTGACGAATTTGCTGATTCCCGTGATGGTATCGTGGAAAATTAGAAATTCGCAGATGAAGAAGGCAAAACCGGTGCCGTACAAGAAGAATACGTAAAAGAAGTATAACACCCTCAATGAAATAGGATACTCTTTTCCTGGCAGCCAGATTCCGGAGATTTTTCTGATAACCTCGTTGGTATGGAAAAAATTGCTCGGGTAACCAAGATGGTTTTCTGAAGGAGACATTCTTGCGATTGGATTCGTTTTCTCATGTGGGGATATTCGAAAATAGGATTTCGGTAAATGTCACATTAGGTGAGTATTGAATATTTGATGAATTCTAAGATCGATTTATGCATATATAAAACGTATGAAAAACTTGTTCGGGATTTTGGTTTAACAGAGGCGTAACATTCTGAATGTGAGCCAAAGACATGGAGAGTCTAGAATACCTCCAATTCACTGATTGATTGATTGTCTCATTACAATATCTTCAGAAAAGTTGTATAGATCAAGGATTCCACATAGATTTTTTTCTATAGGTGTTAAGACGAAGTTTCTCGAAACCTCTTCCGAGTAGTAACTCCAAACATTTTAATGTTCCCTATTAATTTTTCTCAAGAATCTTATATTGCTTACAAAAATGTTATCATTTCAATTGTATGAAAGACTCTAGGACGAGCTCCACTATTGCTATAACAGTGATAAGGTAATATCATCGAATCGTTTCATAACATTATGATTGAAATAGGTAAGACTCCAGAAAGTTTTTTTGTGTTTGTATTTAGAATTGACGTAGACCTTTTCATATTCCTCATTCAAGCATTGTGAAAACAGCAGTTGATTTTTCACCAACACATGATTTCTCAATGTCTGTTTTTTTTTTATAACTGAAAACCCTAAGAGTATTTGACGACATAACAATCCAATCTCATCAGATCAGTTTTTTTCTTTCCTAATTCAATAAATGTAGTGTTAATCTAATGTTCTTCTCACTAGTGTACCTCAGTGTTTATTATTTTAGATAACCCTAAAATAACGTGTAACTATCGCACTATGCTTCGTTTTTATTTCCTGTCACTGAGTCAATTCAAAGGGTTCAGTCCTTTTGGGTCTTCTTACTAGCTGGGAGATGTCGAGGAGCTGGATTGCCTCAACATTCACAAAATGGAGAAGCTGTTGTCCATGGTTTCTGGCGAACGTGTAGATAGTCTGATGAATTGTATCCATTCCAATGTCCTCATGGAGATTACTGTTATGGAAATACCAAGGCGCATCAACAATATCTCTCTGTACATTGTTCTGAAAGCTTGAATTACTTGGGTATTTACTGGCGCATCCCCAGAGTTGGATACCGTAGGTCCGAACGGGTTTCAGTATCGGTTAAAAGAGAATCAGTTTATACATCTTGTATTTTATATGAAATTCTTTTTTTTTGTTTTTACATGGACAGCGTAGGCTTGCATAGAGATGCATGTGCAAGTACTTTGCTATATCAGCAGGTGTAATATGGGTGTCATTAATTCTGATAGGTGAATTTTGCTTCTGTTTATTGGTGAAATCTACATGTAAGGATTGGGTTTCGTTTAAATTGATACGCCATGTTCCAATCAATATGCATTAATTTTGTTAATGGAGTTTCAAAGTATTTCAGCAGCCTCTCCATGATTTTTTTTCGACTGCAATAACTGCAGTATCGTCAGCAAATGTCATAATAGATTCATGTTCAAGTTTTGCGAAGTTATTAGTAAATAGTAGATAGATTATTGGACCCAATACACTACCTTGTGGCAATAATGATATGATATGGGGCGTACATGGGGAGACCTCGTTGGGTTGTTTTCCGGGTTTGGGAATCATCATGACTTCCAATATTTTCCATATTTTCAACCGACGAAAAAAAAGGAGGAAGTTCTCTAGTCGACGCGTATATTTTTTTATGTATGACCACGCATTGAGATGTCCGATTCCGATTATTATCTTCTCAATAGATAGGGTATAACCCGAAGTTGGTCCCATTTAGATTTGAGAAAATATTGCACCCCTAAGGGTACAAAAATAGGGGATGATTCAGTGATTTCACACCTGTGAACCGATTCTGTTGAAACTTGGCACACATATGTAGTTCTGATGACCCTACAACATAATGGAGGCCCGGAGTTGATCTGATGATGGAGAAGGAAGACAGTCGAAGGATCTTTTCAATGGTTCACAACAGCTACCTCTTGTTTGGAGTAATATGTACGTATATAATTACATGTTCTGACTAACTGTCTCACTGATATACAATCAACGCCCAGACCAAACCGCTGGGCCTGAGAGATAAACATATAACAGCATAATTTTTTGATATTCCGTCCCTAAATGGGTGAAAATGTGTGAGAGGAGGGGAGAAGTGAAAGTACAGTCACTAATATTAGTATTTGGGCTCTTCTTCACAATTAAAGATGAATGTGTTTCAGGGTTTTTGAAAATTCAACCCCAAAGGGGTAGATGGATAGATAGATAGTTCATTTTACCATGTTACATGATAAAATGTTTGTAGCAAGTCAAAAAATAGTATAAGTAATGATCGGATTGAACAATTAAAATAGTATAAAATGATCTGATTAACAATTAAAATAGTATAAAAACAAGCAAGAAACACAAATACAAAAACATAAAAACAAAAATGACATTATAAACATTCAAAGTTATTCACGTATTCTTTGACAGAATAGAAGCAAGAACTCAAAGGATAATTTTAATTAATCCATCAAGGTTTATACTTTTGAGATTTTTTCTCTCTGCCAATGTTCGGAAATGCAATTATCAAAGTGACAATCATACAAAAGTGTTTGAAGTATCTCAATTTCGTTAGATATACATTGAATGTTTATATGGAAAACACTTACCAAGCTAACGCGATTCACAAGATTGAATATATCATAAAAGTTTTGTTCATACTCTATGTCACATTTTGAACTAAGGATTTTCTGTTGAGACACTGATTTTCTGAAAATTTTCTTTAAATCTGAATCGTCTGATTGCCGTAGAATGGGTGTGATGGCTTGTATAGTTAGTTCTGAAGTTAGAATAATGAAAGTTGGTATTTGAGAATCTTTGATACGAATAAAAATCGGTTCCGGTGCTTTTGGAAATTCAACCCCTAAAGTTGTGAGATGGGATAAATTAGGATTGCAAGGTTGTATACGAATTCCGTAAGTTTTCAAGTTGGTACTCGAAGTCTCTGTTACCAATAGAAGAAAAATATATTACAGTATTTTTAGAAATTAAACCCCTAAAAGGGACAAGTTTGTATGGAGGTTCCGTTAGTTTTTAAGTTAGGGTCAGACAAATTGGTATTTGAGGTTAAAAAATGCGTGTTTCGGTATTTTTAGAAATTCCGTCCCTTGAGGGGAGAGTGAATTTGTAATAGAGTCACAAAAAATACAAAATTCAACGTAAAAAAAGTCGCTGGTACCAGCTAGTTATAGTTTATAACAGTTAATAGTTAAAGTAGGTGGTAAGTGAATATTTAAAAAGTAATCCAAATCAAGTAGAGAGCAATTAATAGATTTTAGCCACAAAAAATTCAAAATTAAAAACTTTTTAACAAAAAATTTAACCGACGAAAAAAGAAACTGAAAAGCAAAAAATATTTGGTGCCAAGTATGAAGCTAGTGGTCAGCGACTGGAGAACTGATAGGTATTCGTTTTATCTACTACATTCAAAAAAAAATTACATCAAATGTTATCGAAACTTCTTGTTTATTTTTGGTTTTGGGAAAACACTATTCAAAAAGAAAAATATTTTTGGGTATTTAACTCCTCTCAAATAAATTATTGCGAAGAACCATCCAGTAAACAGTGAGTTATCGACTACATGCGTATTTATATTGAAAAAAAGATGAAGATTTAATTCTGAGAAATATATCACGTATTTGACTCAATATATTACACAAAACTCTTACAATCCTAGAGACATGTTCGAATGTAATCCAAATACTTGGGAAAAATGAACAAAAAGGTTCCTTGCAGTTCTTATCATTCATGATGAATATTTTCGATATCCTGAAAAGATCCTTTCGAACGAATATCAGCTGGGCGGAATATTTATAGTGAGCAGCTGTGTTGAAAATACATTCATGAATATTTTATCATGCATATGTCGTGTGTCACACAATTATTATAGATTTGAAGATGATTTGGAAAATATTCACATCTGGAGTGAAGTTGATAAATGTCCAGTCGAAGATTACAATGTGGACTCTTCGAAAAGAGTTACCCTATAATGAAGGAGTCAAAAAATACTCCTTGAGAATATTGAAAATACTTGCTATTATTGAATTCTCATTTATCAAGTTGAATTCCCCAATTTATTCAATATATTAGTTATAATATATTAGTTTTTAACTTTACATCTATATAATGCGGATTTTGCAGAAATACATCATGAAATATTAGAATCAAATAAATTTGCGGGAAATAAAAATATGTGAGAAAGTTATTCTGTTCTTATTCAACCTATTCAGCAAAAAATTGGGAAATTATTGAGAAAAAAAACCACTTAAGAACATTATGCAATAGAGACAGCATCTTGATATCTTAGTTGATGAAATGTTCAATCGAAGATTACAATGTGGACTCTTCGAAGAGGTAACCCTAAAATGAAATTCAATTTAGTAATATTGAAAATACTTGCCAACCTATTGTTAAATTTTCTTTGTCAAGTTAGATTCCAAAATTTCTTCAAGCTCTCTTATGAATTTATGCGGATTTTGCAGAAATAATGTAATTTGCGGGAAATGAAAATATGTGATGAAAGTTATTCTGTTCTTATATCAACTTATTCAGTAAAAGATTGAGATATTATTGAAAAAAGAATCGTGATCCAAAATTAAAACTTTACTCTTCGGGATATTTTTTTCCACTTACATTTTGGAAATGGAGACAGCTTCTAACATATTTTCTGAATGAATGAAATCAGTTTGTGACTGGTTATTTACTTTCTACATGTGTGCAGATTCCTTATTCCAATATTTTGATTGTTTTTGGGTTATGGTAGGTAATAATTATGGAGGAATTCAAGATGACTGTCGTGCAATCCATCTCCATGTATCTCTAGAAATGTAATCCGATTTTGGCTCCTCCGATTTTCGAAAGGGGGCACAAAGAAAAATGCTCATACGTATGGCGGTTTGATATCAAAAGTACATAAATTCATTGAATTCGCAATTTCGTACAACCACCCACTATAGCCGGGCTGTCGCCATGGTCCCTATATCGCAAACAGATTGAAGCTGCGGCAACGGACAATGGACTGTACAAGAAGAAAAGGCTACAACACATTTAATGGCTTGAGGAGATCTGCTTTAGCAATGTTATGAAGCATTTCGGAAGATCAGCAGTTGGAAACACGGGTGCAGAGATCTGGCGAAAGTCTCCAGGAATTTGAAACAGATGCGCAGAGACTGATCCAGCTTGCCTGCCCAGATACTTCGGAGTATTTCAAGAAAAGATCGGTGGTGCAGGTAATCTCTGATCGATCGAGAGATATTGAAATACAGAGGACCCAGAGATTAACACATTTCAAAAAATACGGTGAAGTTCTAATTCATTCCTGCTGAAGGCAGAAAAGTAAGAGTATATCAGCATTCGAATCACCGGGACTAGACGGGATTCATCCAGAACTACTGCAGAAAAAAATGGACTTACTGCAAAATACTCAGAGGCAGCCTGGCCCTGGGATACATAGCAAAGCCATAGAGGAAAATATTCATACCAAAACCTGAAGAAACTGGACAGAGTCCCTAAGACCTGTAAGTCCCATGTCATTTGGACTGAAAACATGGGAGAAGCTGGTGGATAGGCATATAAGGGATGGCGCACTGGTATCGAGCACACTGCATCGAGAATAATTTGCTAATAGGACCAGCTGCTCAACGAAAACAGCACTCCACAAACTAGTAGAGAAAGTGGAGAATACACTGAAAAAAAAAGGGATATCAATAGCGCCCTTTCCTGACATACAAGGAGCTTTCAATAACACTTCTATGGACTCAATATTCAGGCATTTTAGACGGAGAGGGAGCAAAGAACCCTGCGTGGCCTGGATAGACCCAATGCTGAGAAACAGGATGATACACGTAACCCTAATGGAGGAGACTGTAGTGGCCCGGGCGACCAGAGGATGCCCGCAGGCGAAAGTTCTTTCTTCAGTACTGTGGAATCTGGTCATGGACGGACAACTGGAGTTTCTGAGAAAAAAAGGTCATTAAATCCGGGACGCTGAAGATATAGTCATCCTAGAACAGGGGAAATTCAACACCACGGTGAGGGATCGTATGCAAGAGAGCCCAAACTTGGTAACCAAATGGACGGACTTTGAGAGATTGAACATCAACCCTCAAAATGCCACCATAGTAACATTCACTCGAAGACGAAAACTAGAGGGACAAGGACCATTCAAACTCCAAGGAAAAGCTATACAGATCAAGTAAGAGGTCAAATATCTCGGGGTGATATTCAACTCAAAATTGACCTGGAACCAGCATCTGATGAAAGTGACCAGAAAAGCGGACACCACATTAATTGGGGCGAAACGCTCTTTTGGAAAGAAATAGGGGTTAAAACCTCACATGGTACACTGGTTGTTTAACATGGTGGTAATACCTACGCTTTCCTGGTGTGGTGGCCAAAGACACAATAAATGAGCACCGAAACCAAACTAGGCAAGGTGCAGAAACTTGCCTGCGTAGGCATTACAGATTACTCCCCTTCACTTGATACGAGGAGAGGCAGGCAAGGCTAGGTGCCTTCAGACTGAGAAACACACTGGACAACATAAACGTTGGGACAGGACACATGAAAATCAGGCAGGGCAGGGCAGGGACGTGCTAGACACACATTGCGAAACGATTTTTTTTTGACAAGTCATACAGGGTAGCTATACCAGATGAAACTGTATGGAACAACACAGATCCCAACACCATTCTACAGAGCAAGATCTGGTACACAGACGGATTGAAGATTCAGAATGGTGCGGGAGCGGGAGTGTATTCCAGAAACCTGAAGACTGCATTTAGCTACTCACTGGGTACTCACACCTATGTTTTCCAAGCAGCAGAGGTATACGCAATCCCTTCAATGCGCGGAGGAAAACAATAGGAGAGCAATGGTAGAGGAACAAATCCACATTCTCTCAGACAGTCAGGTATCTCTGAAGGCTGTAAGTGCCAGGAAGTGACTTTCCAACTGGTATGGACCTGCAAATTCTAGAAGAACAAAGCCGCGTTAAGCTGATTTCGGTGCCAGGACATCAGGAATTTACAGGGAATGAAAAAGCCGACGAACTCGCTGGAAGAAAATAAGAAAACAAACCAGGTCCAGGACAGACCCTCGTGGTACCGACGCGCACGGCACGACGCGTAGAAGCTGGACCAGGAAAGACCAAACAATACTGAAATGACATCCCAGGAAATAGATACGGAAAAAAAACACATCAAAGACCCGCGCCGAAAAAAAGACAGACCTTAATTAAAAAAAACTGAAAATATTACGGGGCTCATGACGGGACACGTGCCAGTAAAAGAGCACCTCAATAAAATGGGACTGTTCAACGGCGACCTAACATGCAGATTATGCGGCAAGAAACCAGAAACAGTATCACATATACTGTACAACTGCAGGGCGTCGGATCGCAGAAGACAGTCAATATTTGGGCAACCAATCGGTGAACCTATACTGTATAGCACACATCCAGTAATGGACCTGTAAAAACTTGTGCAAGGCACGAAATTACTAGAATATGTGCTGTAGAAGGGAACAACAGGAGAGGTGCAGTGGGCCAGCAGGCTCGAGTGTCATCGGAGGCTCGTCTTGTCAGACGAGCCAACAGGGTGGAGTTTTCAGTGGATAACCCAGAGGAAAGGGAGCATAGGGACCTGAGAACTCAATGATCTTGGGAAACAACCTGCATCCTGAGCTTCCGAACAAAGTCAAAGAATTAGATGCCACGAAGGAACCGCCAATACTGAACGAACGAGACTATGCACTGGAGACAAATGGACTAGATGCGACAGGACCGAGAAACCATACAAACATATGGGATTTGGAAAGATGACGAAACTGGCAGATTTTCCTGGATATATATTCCGGATAGAGATCCTACCTTCGGGGCGATGTGGGCACGGCCCTAATTGTGAAGAATTGGAGGGAGTCAGGAGATGGGATGTCGTCAATTTCCTCAATTGGTTTTGCCAGGAAAAAGGTAGGGGGTGTTTTGAAAAAAAATCATTGGGGAAATCTGAAGGACAACTGGGAGAACGGACTTGAACAAGATTAGTCGGAGGTTCCATTGGGTTCCATGTCATGACGATGTAGAAGGCTGGTGCATAATATATCCAGAGTGTGCAGCAACTAAAGTTCCTTGAACAACGTCTAGGGGCGAAATGAAGCAATTCAACGTTGTTGCTCATTCCGAACGGATTTCCATTGATGTAAGCGAAACCATTTTCTGTTACCGATGATAAAAACAAGTTCATCTTTGTCGCCACGGACTAATCCAGCAAATGGGAAAATGTTCAAATTCCAGACCAGGAAACATGCACAATAGCAATGTTATTTATAGAAAACATGTCCTCTGGATTCAGAGAATCGATGGAGTAAGGAAGGAATTTATTCAAAAAGGTTTGGTGAGCTGATGGATATCAGCAAGACCAGAACGACTGAGTTCCATCCCCAGTCGGATGGCATGACTGGAAGATCCAACCAATCAATGAAAGAACATCTGATGTGAGAAAACATCAAAAAGACTGGGATACACACCTATCATTATTTCTGCTGATATGCAGAGCAGCTATTCACTATTAAGCCAAGCCTATCCCGGCTAGCATCACCTTCGGAAGGGAACTCCAATTGACCTGTGACTTGGTGTTTGGATCACCGAGCAATCGAGTGGTTGAGGTGCAGGACATTTTGAAAATTCACGAAACAGCTAAGAAAAGATTGATATTGGCCAGCGACTGGATGAAAACTCCTTATTATTCAGAAGCTAGCTCGGGAGGATTCAAAGGAGAGGACCAAGTTTGGCTGTACAATCTACGTAGGAGAAAGTGTATCTCCAAAACTACGGTGTTGGTTGATGTTGGAAAGGACCGTTCGGGGTGGAAGAGAGGATCAACGACGTGATTTAGAGAATTCAGCGCAGTCCTTGGATAAGAAGAAAATCAGAGGAGGGGCAGTGTTATGAATACAGTACGTCACGGCCTGTTGTTTGTCCAGACAGAATCCCAGGAATATGGTGTGACTGACTAGTTGACGTTATGCTGGGCTTCCACACCGAACAATCTCGATTCTTCTGGGAACAGGTGCGAGAAATTAAGAGTGCTAGTGACTTCACATATTGAAGGCTGAGTGGATCGCGTAAGCGTAGTTGATTGTTGTTGTTCGAAACAAGTGGGGTATATTACAGTACGGTCGAGAAAAAACAGTGCGCGATTTCTCAGTAGTGAACTGTGATTGAATGATTGACAGAGTATATCCTGGTGCTGTCTTCAGTGAAGTGTTAGAAATGAACGATCAATAATTAGTCTCGGATTTCAATAGTCACGCACCCCAGTTTCGTATGAGTATCCAAATCATTGATTTTTTTGGGGCACCATATGAAGCAATCCCACATTCAGCCCGAATTTGAGTACAAGCTATCCTAAAATTGTCAACAAATGCAAAATCGAATGAATAACTCCACTGGTTATAGTATCTACCTTCAATCGTACATTTTTGTTAGCACCACCACTTTTTGCTACGTGCTCTTTCCCACTACGTACCTTTTTTGAATACCTGGCATTCTTGAAAGATGTATTTCAATGTCCATTTTCCTTAAATGAGTATCAAAATTAATAAAAAACATTACTTGGAATAAAAAAACGGCAATAACAGAAAACTAATAATGAATACAAATTCATTACACAAAAGGAACTACAATTATTCATTGAGAGTAATTGACTCCCTAGGTGTGCCACTATAAGAGAGCTATAAATATTATATTTTGCAAAGGGCTAGTAGATGAATAAGCTTACAGGAAATCTGAAAAATTGTACAAATATTGGTACTTTAAAGCAGGAACTAATAAAACAAATCATACTGTAATATAGATATAATTATGAATATATTATTTTTATATATTTACTGTTGCGTATTTTTGTATATATCTAATCGGTTAGTGAATTTCACAATAACAAACACGGTAGATACCCATGGTGAAATATCACCACATTTAATATTTTTTTTCAGTAAGAATTCATCCGACATTAATTAAGCCCAATATGAGCCTTCTGGGGTTTCCGGATCATGAAAGGAAATACATTAGGGTTTCAATCCTTGTCTGAATCACTGAAATAAAGTGGGAATTATCATTTTTTGTGGACAGAAGTTTTTCAACTCCCATCAGTTTGGAATGGGAACAGGAATAGTGTTTTCCCATTTGAGAACTTCTTAGAAAAAAATAATTATCGAGGTTGTGCCCATTGACTATTGAATAGAAGGAATAAACTGCATAATGTCGTAAGACGAATGAATTTAACCAAAATATTTTTTCCATATGGTGTTCAACTCCTTTGCAGTTGTAGAATTTTTAACAGTAGTCTTCTTCAAAGAAAATCAATAGAAAATTCACATATCTCCTTTATCCCGGGAGATGGCGATACATTGATGATTTCAAGCATATAACACGATTACTTCAAACCCAAATTCTTGTGAATTCATAAATTATTTTTGTTCTGAATGACGAATTCAATCCATCCATTATATGTTTGATATAATATGGAGGAAAAAAAATATTTTATCGATGCTGGAAAACTGATTGATTTTATGATTCAGATGCAGCCATATATGTTATTTTATCACGTTTCCAGATGGAGTAGCAAGCAAACGTCTTATACGTAAGTTTCGTCCTGAAAAATAATGTTTTTTTCAGAAAGTGTCGAACGAATTGGGTTCACAAACATAATTATTCATGGTGATAAGGGAAACATTCTCAATTAACTGTTGAATAGAAATATTTTTCTGAAAATTGAAAAATCTACAACGATATTGAAGTTCTTTTTTGGAATATCTAACAACTACTTTCCCGGCTAGAGCCACACTGGACATTGAACTGATAGATATTGTGAAAAGACCGCAACTCAAAAAAAAATCTGAAAGTGGAAATTTGCATTTTTATCCAGATAGTTATTGGATTGAATGTTTTCACAGAAGGAGTACACACGAGAAACCATTTGTAACTTCAATACATTTTCACGCTTCTACGATCATCAGAAAGACCGGAAGAATTGGGAAACATATTTTCCTGAAGCAATTTTACTATGCAATGATGGAAAAATGTCAGAAGATAGTGACTAAAGTTCATCTTTCAGTCGCAGATGATTCCACATCTGATTGTATGAGTATTCTGTTCATATTATCAAACAAATCAATGATTATTCAATTCTCTATAAACTTCCATATACAGACATCACAATATGAACATGAACATCACCTACACACATCCATACCAACAGAAATTAGTCGCATAGATTAATTAATATTTCTCTATCAGAGGAACATTTTATTAAAGAATTTGAAATTATTGAACAATAAACGTTGTTGTTCGAACCTCATGGATAATCACGAGAAGTGTTTCCTACTCAGAACGCAAAATATTATTTTGAAGTCATAACATTTTTTGGCAATCCTATAGAAACAATTTCTACAATGGAAATAAAACGGAAATATCTTAAAAATCTGGAGTATACACATAGGACGAAAAGGAAGACCATTTGAAAGCGAATACCAGAACATAGTAACTGTTTCGTTAATGGTAAAACAAATTCGACTTCTGCTACTGACCTCTTGACTGAAAAACAATGATTTGCTAACGAGCTTGGAATATTACATAAAGAAAAAAATGGTTGTACATACGACCATCTAGAAAGTTTGGGAATCAATGAATGCAAAAAGTCACAATCCTCTCTCAATGACTGGATTTACTTGAATGATTCTCCTTTATTGAATTTGTTTCACTGATGATTAAACAGGTAATGCATATAATCCCCATTTAACTTAGTCTCTTGTTCAGTTGATTATCCTTGATATACTCAATTGAATTTACACTACCTGCTTTTGTTAATCAATATGATAAATCGTGATTGTTGGATTAATATTGTCTCCACCTGAAGAAGCTATTGTATAGCGAAGCACATGTCGTGGTATCATAAACCCAATCCAGTAAAAATTATTTGGTGAAGCGAGTGTATTTTGTTTGCTTTAACGATACATTGAAATAGTTCCTTTGGTCTGAATATAATTTTGACATGGATAAATATAAGATTTCAAAAATATTTCGAAATGACAGTGATTGAATAATCTTTTATTTTAATTTTTGTCAGCCTAATATTTTGAACATTCACCGAATTGACGTTTTTACAAATATCGGGTTATTCACCTAATTCGACACAAAGCTAATGGCTAAAGCATTTGATTTAAAAAAGTTTTTCCCTTAGGATGGTTAGGGACCAATTAGCGCTACATTTTGTAAGTATTTTCATGTTGTACGGAATGTGTCAGAAACACGAAAGGTATTTTAATTTTTAAATAGAACACCCTGTATATTATTCCATTTTTTGATTTTACGGTCAAAATAAATCCAAGTTTCATTAAGGTTTAATTCACCCAAACCTTATGGTTTTAGAAATATCTCTAATTTTGTGAAAATGTAGTATCAGTTTCAATCCTTAAATTCTCAGTTGGTGTTTTCCTTATTGTAAATAAATTAATGCTAGGGGCTACTAACTGTGTGTGATCTTATTATTATTTTGTTATCGCAAATGCTAGTTTATCCGAAAGAAGAAAGAATCGACATGATTTTTAAATTCGGAGAATGTCTTCAAATCTGTTTTCTGGCATCACGAATTCACGCTGAAAGATTTCCCAACAGAAATCATCCAAATAAAGGAGCATTCGAAAGATTGTTGACACTATTTAGACGAATCGGGAGTGTTCAGTATGAAAAACCCATTAAAAAGAAACCTTCGACAGAAAACGAAGGAATTGAATTTGCGGTGATTGCCTTTGTAATCCAAAATCCCCATACAAGCGTATCAAGAGTTCTCAAAAATATAGTTACCATCCTTATAAAATCTAGCTCCACCAAGAACTTTCCGAAAATGATTATGGGAAACGAGTTGAATTTTGTATGTTGGTATTAGATAAAGTTGAAGATGATGAAAACTTGTTCAATTCAGTACTTTTAGTGATGAGTGCACCTCTCATAACAATGGGACTGTTAATAGACTTAACTTCCACTATTATTCTAATTCCAATCCACATCAATTTAGAATTATCCACAATCAACAAAGATGGTCAGTGAATGTAAGGGGTCGGAATAATGGGTCAATATTTAATTGATCCTTATTTTTTCGAAGGACATTCATTGAATGTGATTACTATCGTTTCGGACGTCCATCGTCTTAATATATTCAAAAGGCTTTCACGACGTTTCGAATGCTTGTATCTGCAATCGTCTTCAGGTGAATACTGTATTCAGATTGCAGATACAAGCATTCGAAACGTCGTGAAAACCTTTTAAATACATTAAGACGATGGACGTCCGAAACGATAGTAATCAAGTTACCACATCGTCTACAACCTTCAAACAATTCATGGAATGTTGTTTTCAGAATTTTTAACAATTCCCTTAGACGTAAGAAGAACGATGTGGCTTCAAATGGATGGAACTCCCGCACATTATCATCGTGAGGTCTGTGAATATTTGAATGTTGATTTCCGTAATCGATGGATTGGAAGGAATGGATTCCAAAATTGACCCCTAAGGCCACCCGACCTGACGTCACCTGATTTATTCTTATGGGGATACATTATAGGAATCGTTAATGATACACCTCCAACAACACCAGACAATATGAAACAGCACATCAGATAAGCTTTTCTAAATGTAAGCCCGCGTATGTTGGCAAATGTTGCTGAAGGTTTTAGAAAGAGGATATGTTTGTGGTTGTTGGTTGAGTCTGATGGTTGCCATTTTGAACACTTGATATAAAATATTGCTTGTTTTATATCCACCGTTTTTTTTCTTCATAATTTGAATTAATACATAACATTTAAAATATTGAAAAATAAACGCATTTGTTATTAGATCTGGGTGTTCATTTCAATCAATTCTGATTCGTCAGAACGCCATAGGCGACTTGATGATCAGTACATTTCTTAAAATCACTTTGAAGAATGAAAATGTGCATTTTACTTGAAAACGTGAAGAGTTAGCTATATACAGGGTGAGTCAACAGGATTCCCGTGGTTCATTGCTCCTTAATGTATCACTATTTCGATTTCTTATATTTTTTTTGTCAAAAGGACCATCTAAGTCCACCTTCTGAAATCATTTTCATTCATACAGGGTGCATTAATGATGCGTGGCTAACCAAAGTTGTTCTTTTTCAAATGAAACACCCGGTATATTTTCATATATTGCAATCGGCTGTTCCATTGGCTGCTCAACGATTTTTTCAATTTTGAATTCCGTTACGGCGTTGCCGAGTTATTCAAAAGAAATCTATTTTGTAGATTTCTTTTCGAAAAATTACTTATTGCACATTTCATAATATTTAGTAAAGATAATTGGGAAATCGTTGGTCGATATGATGATGTTCATTGAGAATACCAAGAATTTGGAATAAATTGTACAGGATGTTCGATACAACAACACAAACTTAGCATTTTCAAACATCGGTATTTTGATTTTTTCAAATGGAACACCCTATATATTTTCATTCAAACCAAGTCCTTTTCAATAACTCTACACTTTTTATTCTCCATGTCATGTACCTAAAACAACTCGTTTCGAAATATTGTACATCCAAAAGATGGATATTTTTCCACAGAAAATATTGACAATGATCGCCTTTGGTATCATATTTGGAATTAAACTTTGCATAAAAATCATATTTATTTGAATCTAACCGAAAATAATGATGAATGCAGCAAATTTCAATGTGCCTGCCATTTTCACCAATACACACTCTCAATCTGTTTCGAAAATTACTATCCGCATGTGCCAGCATGTCCTCTGAAATTTCCCTGAAAGCAGTACAAATTCTTGCTTTCATATTTTCAGGAGTTGTAGGCGGAGTTTGATAGACAACCCATTTAATGTATCACCATAGAAAAAAATCCATTTTTGTAAGGTCCGGTGACCTTGGAGGCCACTGAACTGGCCCTCCTCTACCTATCCATTTTTCACGGAATTCATTATCAATGTATTCCCTCACATCAGTGTGGTAATGTGCAGGCGCGCCATCTTGTTTCAGCCACATTCTCTGCCTTATTGCCAATGGAATATCATCTAATAAATTTGATAACTGACGTCGCAGAAATCTTAGATATTCTCTTCCATAGAGATGTCCGTTGAAAAAAGGGCCCAATTACACGCCGTCCAATGATACCTCCCCAAACATTCAGTGACCAACGTTGTTGGTGATTGACATATCTAACAAAATGAGGATTTTCAGTTGCATAATAGTGCATATTATGCCGATTCACATGGCCTTGTCGTGAAACGTGGCTTCGTCCGAAAATAGAACATACTCAAAAAAATCAGGTTCATGATTGATTTTATCTACACCCCATTGGCAAAACCGCATTCGCTTTGAAAAATCTCTTTCAATCAGCTCTTGCATCAACTGCATATGATATGGATGGTAATTGCATTCTCTCACCATCCGAGAAATACCACTTTGAGATATTCTCAACTCCCTACCCAAAATACATGTACTCACATGGGGATTCTCGGTAATATGCAATGCAATATCAAGAGCATTTTCATCATTCGTTACAGGACAAGCACGTTCAAACTTAAACTTTTTGTAAAATACTTTTCCGGTTTCCTCAAATCTTGTTTTGAAGTTTCGAAATGCTCGCTGGTCTGGATATCTTCTCTCAGGAAACTTTTGTTCGTATAATCTAGATGCTAGTGAGCAATTGCCATCACTTTCCCCCAAAGCATACACCATTTTAACCATGTCCTCTAAATGATAATTCATAATGCCACAATAATTTTTAACACAACTGGATTGTAGTTTGACAGTTACCTCTATTTACAAATTCCGATTGTCATTTTTTCAGCGGTAGTCATGGATAACTAAACTAGAAGAAATAGTTACATTTAAAATTTTTTTTTGCTATGATAGTTATTCATGAGTTACCAAGAAAGCTTTTGAAGATGGAAAAAAATAATTGAAACATCATTCAGTATCAGTATTTTCTAAGAACAAACATGTAGATGAAAAAATCTATAGAATTGTTGATTTGATATTGAACAATTCTTTCAACCAGAATATTTCGGAAACAGGTTATTTGAGGTACATACGCCGGGGATGAAAAGTATAGAGTCATTTAAAAGGAGTTGATTTAAATGAAACTATACAGGGTATTCCATTTGAAAAAATCAAAAAACCGATGTTTGAAAATGGCTGAGTTTGTGTTGTTGTGTCGAACATCCTGTACAATTTATTGCAAATTCTCGGTATTATCAATGAACATCATCATATCGACCAACGATTTCCCAATTATCTTTACTAAATATTTCAAAATGTGAAATAGGTAATTTTTCGAAAATAAGTCTACAAAAAAGATTTTTTTGAATGACTCGGCAACGCCGCAACGGAATTCAAAATTGAAAAAATCGTTGAGCAGCCAATGGAACAGCCGATCGGAATATATGAAAATATACCAGGTGTTTCATTTGAAAAAGAATAACTTTGGTTCGCCACATCAATGATGCACCCTGTATGAATGGAAATAATTTCAGAAGGTGGTCTTAGATCGTCCCTTTGACAATAAAATATAAGAAATCGAAATAGTGATACATTAAGGAGCAATGAACCACGGGAATCCTGTTGACTCACCCTGTAGGAATGTATTCTAGTTTTCCAATAAATAAAATTGACATCTGCTGTCGACATGAAATACAGGGCGTTCCATTTATATTTAAAAAAATATTGCCGTTTAACGATTGTAATTATTTTGCCTTAATTTTTACACACCTTGTTTTAGTTAGTATATATTTCACAAGTGCGATATGAAAGTTGTTCAGTTAGTAGCCTCTAGCATAAATATGATAAAGAAAAAACACCAGTTAAATTTAAAATTAAAACTGATACTACATTTTCACATAATAATGATATTTCAAAAAATATGGGTTTAGGGATTAAACCTCGTTAAAACTTGGCTTTATTCTGATCGTAAAATCCGAAAATGAAATAATATACAGGGTATTCCATTAAAAAAATTACAACTTTGAAACGTTTCGTTTTTCTGGCAAACCCTGTACAATATGAAGATATTTTTTAATGTAGCGCTATAGGTCCCTATCCATCCTGAGGGAAAAACTTTTTTAAAATCAAATGCTTTAGCCATAATGCTTCGTGTCGAATAACGTGAATAACCCGGTACAAGTTTTCTCAAGATATTACATCTAAT
The DNA here is from genome assembly GCA_018342105.1 of Gonioctena quinquepunctata. Classification (NCBI taxonomy): domain Eukaryota; kingdom Metazoa; phylum Arthropoda; class Insecta; order Coleoptera; family Chrysomelidae; genus Gonioctena; species Gonioctena quinquepunctata. The sequence goes on from JAFIRS010001413.1 coordinate 174,863, forward strand.
AGTTTTCTCAAAAATACACGATTTATCCAGAAAAGATACATTCACTGAATGAAGCAAGTTTTTATTTTGGAAAAACATTTTTTTTGGAACATAATATGGCTGCAAGAATTCCAACCAAGGTACCTCCTACTTGTCACTCAATTTTCACCTTGCAGGTTTTCAACCAAAGATTTTGGTCTTCGAAAGAATAACAAAATAATAACAACCATTGAATATTAGATTTATTTTATACAATTGGATAATAAGTACATCTCAACAAAACTTCAAGAATCGGCTTACAAAAATGGCAATGAAAAATGACAAATTTGAAGATGGACCACTGCTTCAAATATGTCAGCTTTGCCAATATAACATAATTAGTTTTCATATGTAGTGGGTACATTCAATATAAAGGTCACATCGTTAGTTACTAACAGTCAATTATCAAGAAGATTCCAAAGAAACGTGGTACTCTATTTTGGCAGTATGAATTTTTATCGAGAGTATGGATCATGGGAGGGTTCATCTTTGTGTGATATAATTGTGGTCAGAAACAACACCAAATTCCTTATTTAGTAATCATCATGTTTTAGGATGTGATACTTGAATTTTGTTCTTTGGAATCTTCATTTTCATAAATCGTTTGTATTTTGTCAATTATATAATCTATCTACCTATATATGAAAAAAATATTTTTCTCCTATGTCAACACTTACCAGAGGCTTCCTATGTCCGTTCATTTTTCCTATAAAATATATATCGTGAAAAACTAGTCCTTTTCCATTATCAGGAGTGGAATTCAATTTTATTTCAACGAAATATTGTCAACACTAACATGGATCGCACATTCAGGGTGAATCTAAACTCCCGTTGGAATATATATTTTTTCGATGTTAATACCTGAAGAAACTTTGTACCTGATTGTTTTTATATTCTCAATATCATTTCAACGGGCACACTTAGTACGAACAATCTAAAACATCAACAACTTTTCGAAATATACATGACATGTAGATATGTCTAAAGAATATGGATTATAAGTGGTTGATATAGATAGTTAGTTATTGGATTGTACAGTGCCATCAAATAGAAGCAATTGCTCTCAATCGTGAAAATCTCCATTAAATAACGGAAGAAACTAGTTGGAAGTCAAGAGCTCACTTATTTGCATCGTACGTAAGAGGGAGATGACTGGCCATTTGGAGATCCCAAAAAGTTCAAAAGGTCATTGCTTTGAAAGGATGGTAGGCAGATATTTCCTTAATGTCACTGATAAAATACTACTAAGGATAATCGTATTGTCAGATGACACCATTTTGTATATAGATGACTTACTGACAAAATGTCTATAATTCTTACTCATAATGCCCATTACAAATGAGATGACTCGACTCCCCATCTTACAAAAATACTTTTAGCTCCTTTTGATATTTCAAAAAAGAAAAAATCGTTACTTTTAACCATCAGTTGAGATCATCTTCATTTTTATATGCTGATGGTAAGGCAATATGATATTCTACTTCGAAAAATGACACTGTTATCAACATTGCTATAGGCACTGGAAATAGCAAACAATTCCTTTTCTTTATTCTGTGGTATGTCATAACTATATGAGGAAGAGAAATAGTAGATTGTTCTATAAGTAAAGGAAAGTGGAATTTTCCACGAGATAGAAAACTCACTTTTCTTACGCATCGAAAGCTGTTTTTTCGTATTTTCAATAGAAAAGCATTGATTGATAAAATAAAAATCATCATGGATCATTGTAGTCGTCCCTTGTATACAACATCCGTCAGATAGATATATGTCACATAGATAAATGAATTAATAGTTATCCAATCAACTAGTGTAGTAATGGTGGCGATTAATGATCGATATATTTTAATGTTTGAGATCATTAATCGTCATTTTAATATACGAGTTGATTACAATAAATTTCCGTCGACCTCGTTCCTGGGGTCAACGTGAGATTTTCGATATCCATTTCCTTCAACTAGGAGAAAACTTACATTATTTGGATTTTAAAATACATAAATTTGACAGGTAATATGATTTGACATTTGAATAGTATTTAAATTCGTGTATGTTTAGTTGCCTATACCACAATGATGCCTTGAAAGAGAAATCGATCATTAATAGGTAATTGATGGTCGATTTCGGTGTATGTTTGGCTGCATATATCACAATTATGCATTGATAGAGAAACTGAACGTTAATAGTTAGTGGTCATTAACGATTGATTTCGTTAAAATTAAAAAGACTCCTTAATACGAGGTCGGCGGAAAAAACTTTTATTAAAGTATAGTGCATTGAATGTAAATTTTACATTGCCAACAACAAAACATAATAACAACGAGCAAACAAAATTTAATTTTTAATTAAAAAAAAAATATCAGGTAGAAGAAAAATACGAACAATGTTAGTAATCGTAAAAAAAATCACTAGTTTTATGTTTAAAATCGTCTATCTGACAGATACCTACGGATGTCGTATACGAGGGGCGATTATGATGACCTATAATCAAAGTGTTGCTCAGTGGAAAAGTGTTGCTAACCATGAAACAAGTACTTTTCTTAACGATTTTTCTTCAGTATGCCCTTTTCCATCAAACATACAGAATTATATTATCAATAGTTCATATAATAGTGGTACAAAAATATCCAGTATGGCGCTAGCGCTGCTCTCAGTAATTAAGACAGGAAACAGTTTTTCGGTACATTTATATCAATAAATAACGTTTGTAACTTTTATTCAAAAACATGTTTGATCTCAACAATTGATTCCCTAATATACTAACAGGAACAGTTTTGGTTAATTGCTCGACAGGTTCAGTTTGGGAAGAATATGTCTAGGAACGACATGTTTTTTTTCCAACATATCTCCAATATAGGATAGCTTTTATCGGTATCGGGTGGTATGACTTTCTGGGGGTTTCAAAGCCCCTATGTTATCGATATGACTAGATATATTTTTCAATAGTTCTTGAAGAAATATAGATTTGTTTGTTGCAATGAACTAAGATTCAACAGTGCTCAATAATACATACAACTGCTTGCGGCTGGATCAACTTTTAGTTCCTCCTCCAAGTATGAAAATCCACCGAATGATTTTCGATCCATTTGATTCTCTCTCCAAACTGCATCCGTAGTAGCATACAGATACCTCAGCATATTTTTCATGACTTTTCAATGGTGATTTGATGGATTCTGACAGATAATCTTATGTGTCAAACCGTTATCCTAATAATATCTTCATTCCTTCAATATATTTTTGTTTCTCCATAGTAAAGTATCATCCACATACGATACGTTGAATCATTCCACTGTTTTAATCCACATCAAACCAAATTGATATGATCCATATTTACTTTTATTAAGTTCCCTTAATGAATTTCTCGGGAATGTTCTATTCAAAGTATCGCAAATTTATGTGAACCAAATGGTATTTCCATTTGGAAGGTCCTAATCTGAAACTGGGATAAATATGCAGTAGTAATATCAATGTGATGAATTCTCCAATCTTTTTCTGAGTCTTATAGTCTGAACCATTTTTCAGTATATTTGAAAATCACATAATACCTTTGGCAACTTTCATTGAAAATCAACTTCCACTGACAAATAATCTATGGAACAACATCAATATGAAAAACATTATGCATAAAAAGTGTACCAAATATAAATAATCAATCTGATTACGTTTTTTGAAATTGCCATTTTAAGGAATTTTTTTTGCAATATTGAAGTATTAAAAATTGAATTTTTGCAGAATAGATGGATGAACGTGCCCATAGGTCATTATTCTCTATAAATTCTGTTGTTCTCTAGTTGGAGGTTTGTCAAATTGGACGTTTTTGAAAATGTTCATGGGAAACCAAATTGATAACCATTTCAACTCATATTTTTGGACCAATATTTTATATCGATCTGAAAGTAAAAGAATGAAATTTTGAATTGTCTTTTTTGACACAATCTCCACTATGCTTTCGGAAATGAAACTTTCCGTTAGAATAACTTTCAACTCTCATATTCTTTCAACTCTCAGATTCTTTCGAGTTTTTCCACTTTAAAACTGTGTTTCGATTTTTTTCATCTATTTGTGGGTTTTCGTTTGTTTGAAACATTCTTTTTTTTTCCAAATTTTGAAATACTTTTTTTACGGGAATTTGGATATGTAATCGAAATATTCATTTTCAGTCCGATGTTTTTTTCATTCTCAAAATTGAATTTTTCTGGGATTTATGTCGACTCCACTTTTTCTTGGAGTTGTAACTGAGTAACTAGTTTTTCCCTGGAGTACTCTGCTCAACTGTCTGAAGCCAGGTATAAATTCCTTGCGCGCTTGATAGTGAACGAATAGTTCGACCAGAGACCTTACAGACTCACTCACTCATTATAAATGGAAATCCTATATCCTCATAATGGCCTTTATCACGTATACTATCTCAAATATTACACTTTTATGCGCTAATTGAAATTTGTCAACGTAATTTGATGATTATGACTAATTAAAAGTTAATATTTTGAAACTTTTCATATTAGGTTTGGATTAAGTTATAAACTGATTTTCGTGAAATAAATGGGACAGAATCAATTTTCCATGCTGTTTTGTGGTTAAAAACTTCAGTTAGAAGTTTGTATTTGATCAGAAAAGAAGTTATTTGTGGTCAATTAAGTGTTGTCTAAAAATGTTCCTTCCGAGGGAAGAACCTAGTACGTCACGTGGAGGTACGGGTGATAATGGCGTCACAAGAAGAAAAATAAGTGACGAAAAATAATTAAAGCGCGATGTTTCATCAATTGACATAAGAAAGTTATATTTGACGGTTATACCGCCCTTCGTGAACGTGGATTATCAAAATGTAGTGCAGTGAAGGAAGCGTCAACCTTAACATGCAGGTCAGAAAAGACACTGTGGTCTACAGTAAATAGGCCTATAGTGAAGAGAAGAAAAAGAAAGACTGTGGTACATCTGAGAAACTGGACGTGTGATGTGGATATAATCCGTCGGAAAGTATTACTATATATAGGGAACAAAGGATCCCTACTTCAAAAACTTTGATGCAAAGATCAAAAGAAGATGACGTATGAATAGGGTGTAGCCGTGAGATCCTAAGGGAATGCATTCCACAAAACGAGTATAAATAGAAAAAAATTTGATTAAAATGGATGGCATTTAATCATGTGATTGGCCAATAAAAAAAGGTGGAGGATGGAATATTTAATAACAATGCTTGAATATAAAGAAGGTGGGAGAGATATTGTTTATCTAGATTCATCTGTTCACAGCACAATGAAACTCCATCGAACAAAGGAAAGCTAAAAATATAAAGAACTTTCTCGTTGACTATGACGACGATACTACGACAGGATAATTCGAAGACTGTTTTGAAAATGAACATTTACCAAATATACCCCCAAATAGTGTGATTCTGATGGATAAAATGAAGTTCCTTGTTCAAATGACACAAAACTCACCATCCAGGACTATATGCTTGGAATTAATATGTATTTTGAGAATAATTATACAAAAAAAAAATATAATTGCTAGAAATAATATAATCATTTTCAATGAAAACGCAATATTATTATGAGACATAGACAGAGAAAAGGGTGATATGGCATGAGCTAAAAGCATCGCTAAGGAGAAATAATGTTTCGCCAACTTTAAATTCATCTGTGGTAGCTTCGATTCAGTTAGAAATGCAGAATATTCCAAATGGAAGCTGAGAAACTTGCGTGGCAGTAAGTAGAAAAAACATATGTGAATATAGTTCTGTTGCCTGGAGAACTGTTGTGAATTTAGATGGCGACAGTGACAGTGAAACTGACTTAGGTTAAAATTAACTGACTATTTTTATCACAATGTTTTTTTTGTACTGTATTTGTACATATTAAACTCAATTTTATGAATACCATTGATTTTTCTATAGTTTTTTATATCGAATACATACGTATGTCAAAAATTCAGTCATATCTGTACCCGAATTTGCTATGAACTACCACTTTCCATAATCATCAGTAAATATATTCTATACCAGTGAAATAATTTTTTGGACCGAGGCCTCAACAAAACATATCTTGTGTGAACATTTCATTGTAGCAGCAACAACGATCTCGTCTCTGTTTGCTACTAGTCACCCAATGAGGCTTATCAGCAATGTATTATAATGAGCCTGTTAGATCTCTGGTACCACTATACAGTAACTATACATTTCCGAGTTAGAATATCAAATCCGTCAGTAGTGAATACAACCACGTGTGGTACCCCGGATGGTTACTACAACCACGTATCCTGCGACGATCGACTGCAGCCAGCGCGCGCCATGACGTCGGCTCGAAGCAAACAAGTTAAACGACGTGATTAAAAGAATTCAGTACCAGTACCTGGGGAGCCCAGCTAGCAGCGATCACATGGGGTACCAGGTAGAGAGAGCTTGGGACCATTCAGTAAGAGCATTCTAAGTTCAATTCCTGTCGAGACCAGGCAGCCCCGACCACGTCATAGACCACCTATACCATATACGTTCCAAGCAAATGGTGAAGGTCACGAACACCGACATAACCCCAATCTAGACCGCTAGGGGTCATATCCCCAACACTCGGAAAATTCGTCCAAATATAATTTACGTGAACGTGTCTCTGCAAAGCGCAGAAAGCACAAATAATGTCTTTTCAGACATTGACATCTAACGAGGAGCCATTATGTGATTTTTAATCGTCACAGACACAAAATGCGCATGCTCTAAAAGCTCTTTGATATCTTGTTATTGAATGAATTCTCATCATAGGGGATCAGCAGTCTAGATTAAGGTTATGTCGGTGGTCACGAATGATTCTTTTGTTCGGGAACTCAGCCCTAGATATCGCCACAATAGTTATTAAGTTCTGTGCCATGGACTTGGTTGCTATTCTATGCACAGATAACTGGTCTGGGTATTCTATATTTTGTGTATCCCATATTAGACAATGCAAACCACGTGACAACCAATATGGCGGTTGTTGACACACAAACTGATAAACGACATGAGAACAATGAGAACATCATTTTCAGTGTGCTCTTTGGCTAGTAAAATTGTATTTTTGGTGATTTTTGGAGCTTTCGTGTTGTTGACTATTAACCCACCCACCGAATTTGGAATGTAAACTCATCATAAAAAATCGCTGAGCTCTCTCAAAAACTGGAGGGCCCAGTGTCCTTTGGCCTCATTGAGAAAGACTCGCGGAAGAAATATGTGTCGTTTGAAGGCTAATAGTCAATGCATGATTGCATGCAAGTTCCCGTATTCAATGTGCGTAAATTATGATACGTTTTTGAAGTGACACGAGCTCTTGGTCTATAGGGAGCCTACAAAAGAAAATGATGATCAGAATATGCTGCGCCTACAGGACCGTTTCAGCAAGGGCTCAGGAGTGATACCTGGTGTACCTCCTATTGAACTTTTGATCCAAGAAAGTCAGGGAGAAAATGGTATAGACGGGATACTGCAGACACAAACCTCATATCAAGATGACAAACCAAGTTGGACAATGAAAATTACCGCTGGACACACTACTCTATTCCGAATAACTACGAATGAATGACAATTGATTGATTGATTGAATGGATATACCATAAGGGAAAGTGGATTCGTTTCTGACGCATGCTATGCATGCTATGCTGTAATGAAAAATTCAAAAATATAATTGTTTGTGGTGACATAAACATAAATTTTTTATGTGAATCAAATGATAAATCATTCCTCACCGATTTCCTCAGTAGCTATAAAATAAACATACAAAATTTTGAACCTACGAGGGTCTTTACAAATGTGAATGGCAAATCGAGTGAGAGTAAAATTTACTATTTTTTCACGAATATATGCAATTCGAAATATCTTGAAACAGTTAAAAACATGAATATTGCTGATCATTTTGGTATCATATTCGAATTGATTCTGGACATGAATCCCATAAATGAACACAGGTTTAACCATGAAACTGTATCCTTCCGAAATACAAGGGACGAGAATCTTGGCATTTTACAATCCTTTCTAGAGAAAGGAACCTTTCGGTTAGTTTTCGAATGCTCTGAAAATATTCATATAATATATGAGACTTTCCTAAATACACTTCAGTATTTTATTGACTTATCGTGTCCTACAGTTGTGAAAAAATGTGACAGAAATTCAAATGCACACCAGTGGGTGAACAAAGATATTATTTCTATGAGTAAAGAATTGAAATAATTATTCTGGGTGATGAGGAACTCAAATGATAGCCATGTAACTGAAATCTACAAGGAATCTGAAAAAGTCTATCTACAAACAATTCAAAATAAAAAAGCGCATTTTACAAAAAAAAAAATTGAAGAAACAGGTCATCACCAGAAACAAAACAAATATGGAATATGTCAGAGAAAAAATAGGAAATTCAAGATCTACATCAAATATTCAAATAAAAGTAGAAAATAAAACAGTTGAGAACAAGAAAGTCATTGCAAACGCTTTCGGTGCCTTTTTCTCAAACAATGCAAAAAATTCCATAGAGCAACACTTCGGCTCGAAAGTATTCAACGATTTTACTTCAATGTATGAAACTAATACATTCTATCTTTTCCCTGTTTTGGGATGTGATGTCCTAGATACAATAGGTTCACTGAAAAATTCTAACTCAGTTGGAATAGACTGTATATTCACCAAAATCATCAAGAGTGTGGCTGTGTACATCGCTGAACCTTTAGCTTATATTATAAATCGATCGATAGAGTCAGGAGAATTTCCAAATTACCTGAAAACAGGTTTAGTGACTCCTATTTTCAAAAAGGGTGATACATCTATCATGAGTAATTTCCGACCAATAACAGTACCGACTGTGATAGGTGAAGTTATTGAAAGATGTGGCTATAACAAAATGTATGCATTCTTAACTAGATTTGAAATTCTATCAAAGTACCAACATGGTTTTTGTCTAGAAAAGTCGATTGAAAGTGCTTCCTACAACCTTTTTGAATATATTTACAATTCTATAGATGAAGGAAAATATGTTGGAGCACTTTTTTTCGATCTATCGAAAGCATTCGATACCATTGACCTAAACATTATCGGAAGCAAACTCTACTCTTCAGGATTTCGTGGTAACTTTCTGTCGTGGTTAGTCTCATACATGCGCCTGAGAAAAATATGTGTCAAAATTGAATAGCATAGGTCTGATTTCTATTCTATGGACCTGGGAGTTTCTCAGGGTTCCATCTTAGGTCCACTGATTTTTTTATTATTCATAAACGATCTACCACTTCATATAAGCACACAATGTATAGTTCTCTATGCTGATGATTCAACTTTGGCAGCTGATGCTGACAGTCCCGAGGAACTCCAAGGTAAATTGAATATATTGTCAAAGGAATTCACAACCTGGTGTGAAAAAGATTCTTTAATTGTGAACTCAGACAAAACAGTGTGTATGCAGTTCTATCGCAGATCAAAAATTGTAAAAAAAATTTCAAGTAAGAGTGATGGATGATGTAATTAATCTCTCTGAAAATATTAAATTTCTCGGAACTTTCGTAGATAGTGATATGAGATGGGAAGCAAATATAAATGCTGTTTGTAAAAAGTTAAATAGTGGTTATTATGCCATTCTACAACTGAAAAATATTTTTGATATAACTCAATTGATCAATATTTATTATACCATAATCTACTCCCACATCTCCTGTAATATCAACATCTGGGGCAGCTCCAGCAACTCCAACAGAATATTTATCCTACAGAAGAGAGTCATCAGACTCATTTTCAATCTAAAGATTAGAGATTCGTGTGGAGAATATTTTAAAAGATTCAATATCTTAACATATCCATGTATATATATTTTTAAATGTATAATGTTATTTCTGAAACAGAAACATATGTACGACACTGTTTCCCAACATCATAACTATTCCACTAGAAACGGAGATCTCATCAGGATCCCGACTCATTACACAACATTCTTCAAAAACAGTCCGTCATATACAGGAATTAAATTTTTCAACAATCTTCCAACTGATCTAGGGAAAATTCAAAACAAAAATATGTTCAAATCGAAATTGAAGAAATATCTGCAAGAAAACTGTTTCTACAGCATTTCTGAATTTTTAAACACGACATAAAATGTTAGTTCTGTCTGTGTATATATGACATTTATATTTTACATTTGATTTGTTTTAAATTCCAGATAAAATGTTAGTTCTATCTGTGTATATGGATCATTCATATTTTGTATTTTGGTATTTTGATTATTTGTCTACCTTTTTGTGTTCTTGACGTATCCTATATCATGTATTTGATCTTAAAGGATTCGATAAATTGTTGTTATTATTATTATTATTATTACCGAACGGGTATTTCAGGAAGTATCTGAATCAGAATAAATGTAATTAAAATAATAATAATTATTAGTATTGATAAAATTGTAATTATTCATAATTAGGATCGCAGGAAAGTGTAGTTGGACGGGTGTCCCTACTGCCGGGCCCAGGATTCACTTGTCCTAGATGGGACAGAACCAGAGATGGATTCCTGCAGACAACAGGGACACATTTTGAAGTGGAAAATATAGCGGCGAATCTAATTTTGAGCGAGAAAGAGTGGAAATGTGCATACAAGGCCAAGCGGTTCCAGTGAGTCGATGAGAAGAAGAGGAGAGGTTTTAGTTGGCAAGAATTTGACATTCCCGTCCTAGCCATGCACGATTTTCTCTGCTTCGAAAAAAAAGTAGAATAACCTCATTACGCATTTTGTTGAACAGTGCGCGTCTGGAGTCTTCTCACCCACACATATTCTGAACCATAAAACTTAAATTGATTAACTTGGGAGTCAGTGAGAGTAATCATTACAAATTGCAGACAGGCGCCGAACTGATAGTAAATTTCAAATGGGCTATGGCAAATTATACCTCATTTGAAAGCTTACTCCAACGACTCCAACGTGATTGGAATATTCCTACTCATTTATGAGTTTCAATCCAAAGGGAAAATAAGATGAATTTCAACCATTATCATTATTCAATCAGTTACCGCTCATATCACGGTAATATTCGTACTAATCGAGTATTGCGCATTTTGCATTAGATTCTTATAATTCAGGGAATATTTTAATCATGTTAGAGTCGTACTATATAACCTAGCATATCCTCAACTAGAAATAACATAGAACAGCTTTACTCATTTGTTTTGATGATATGTGATTCTTCATGCTTTTCGGAGTGTTATTCAATCAGTTTTCATAATGACACATGGAGGTTATATGAACAAATCAGTTCGATGAATGGAATGAACTGATTTACTGGATAATGCATATTATTTTCTATCAAGGAATTCAATTCGATCAGTGTGCGTTATTTCATTCAGAACCATGGAGGTATTAATTTCCCTTCCATCTATAATACGATGCAAATAAACCTGCTCTGTTGAAAAATTATCAATCTTCAAGAAAAAACATCAATATTTGAATACATTATCAGAATTTCTGGTCAAAGTATACAAAATTGGAAGCTTGTGATAAACTAGGTTTTGATGATAAACACTGGATGTGAATTTCTAGAATGGGTTTTCCGACATTTTTACAACTTCTGAAACATCCTGCAAACTGCATACCAATGAAGCATTTCATATGATATTTGGTGTGAAACACCTCATTATCATAAAAGTAATTAAGTATTCGATAAAATCGATGAAGACTTATTCAAAATATATCTCTATGAGCATCCATATAAAAACAATCAAAGAAGTATAAATAAAAACAGTGTAAATTGATGCAATATATGTTAATATCAAAATGAGCGATCCCCACGCATCCCTTTATCAGAACCCTATGATCATGATGGGAATTCTGGTACCAACGTTATCATACAACAATATCATGAAATTCTAACTGGACTCTTAAAAATTAAGGGATTGACACTGAAATGATTCAACGTGTATTCGGCGTTCCCTGTCTAATGAAGATGCAAAATCTCTACAAAAATTGATTGAACATAACATATTATTTATGGTAAATTTGGTGATCCACAAATATGTTCTTCAAATGGTTTGGTTGCGATTAGGTTCAATGTTATTGAAGAATAACTATTGATTTCTCTTCAACGTTTTGAACTTCAATAAATTCATCATCAGGGTTCTGTAACGATGAGTTTTGCTTCACAAATCTTTTTGAGAAAGTTGGATTTGGTAAAATGATAGAGAAAATATTATATGAAAAATGCCCACAAAATATTGAAACATTTACAGGGCTTTAAAATATAAAAATGTTTTCAAATATAAAAAACTCACCAAAAATTAGTTTTCTCGAGTGGATACAGTAAACCAATAATGAATAAAACACAGAAATTCTAGATACGTTGTGCCATAAATGTTCGTTATTCACGTATCTAGAATATCTGTTTTTTATTTATTATTATTTTACTGTATCCACTTGGAAAAACTAATTTTTAGTGAGTTTCCTTATATTTCATGATTGAAAAAAATTTTTTTAAACCCCTGGAAGTGTTTCAGTTTTTTGTGGGCGTTTTTCTAATTATATTTTTTTCATTATTTTACGACATTCAACTTTTCTGAAAAAAATTGTAAAACAAAACTCATTGTTACAGAGCCCTGATGATAATTTCATTGAAGTTCGAAACGTTGGCGAGAAATCAATGGTTATTCTTCATTAAAATTGATCCTAATCCCAACCAAACCGTCGAAAAAAATAATATGGTGAGTCTACAAATGACAGAATAACCTTTTATTTGTTGGAATAATCCTATGTTTCAATAGCGTCTTGCGAATATTGTCGATAACATGAAGTGTTGCCCTCTATGTATCACATCAATCTACACTGTTCCCATGGTATGGCTATAATGTACAATATTTGGCTCAATCTGACTAGGCCTGCCAAGTTCGATTTTTATGGTGTATTTTCCTTAAGTAACGTTCTCGAAAATATTTTCGTGCTTTTTTTGTAGGCTTTGATATTCGATCATGGTGTTCATGTTGCAGTGAATAGAAACGAGAATAAGTTGTTTGTATTTTCCTTTATCTAAATTCCAAATCATGTGGTTACACCTTTCATGGTATTGTATACTCTTTTATTATTTTCTGATACTTTATATTTTCTTGATTGCTCACCCCCATATTTTCAGGATCAGATAACGTATTTCTTGTTCCGTGTCTTTTTATACTTTGAATACACTAAAGATCTTGGATCCTAGTTTCCTTGTTTTTCCACCATTGTTATTTTCAGTTCGTGTTTGACCAATGCCCCGATGGCAATTTGAATTGAATGGAATTGAAAAAATTACAAACGCGAATAATTCCTTTAAAAATCAAAGATACGTACTTCTGGAGAATTCCAACACTCAATACCTGAATCCTACAATCCATCTGGGATTTGGTTTGCACAAAACTATTCAAGATCATTACTGATTTTCTCTATGGGTCTCCTTGTTGAAACCACCAGGAACTTGATGATTCATCATTTTTATAAGAGGAAAATATAAAATAGCAAGGAAATGAATTTACTCAAGATGTGTACAAAGCTCAACCATTTACCCGAATGTTATTTTTGATAACATTCTCGAGAGAATTGGGAATTTCGTGTCAACAAATCCGGAGTTCTTGCTCGTACAGTGGAAACTAGGTCAATACGGGTATGCGGCTCTAATTCACTGATCCCTATTTCTTCCAACGCATATTGCGGAAACTGTTGTATTTGTTTTGATCGCATTATATTCATAATATTTTAATGCATTCTGTTTCGAACATTGGAGACTGAATAAAATCATTCCTATGAAAATACTTCAAGAAAAATGAATATGAGGAATTCATATTTTTACCAGGCATTGATCAATTAATGATTGGCGGCCGCACCGAGTCAGCGGAGTGTCAAAGCCAGATTAGTGTGAACATGCACACGTTCACGCTTTACCTTCATTCGCATTCGTTTTGTTTCACCCGACTACGGCAACGCCAAAATAAAGGGTTATAAACCAATCAATAGAGATTTTTTCGTGACAAAAATACTACCAGGAAACCGACTGTGCCATCATACGTTATATCCTGTTATGTTTCCTACTCGCATCTGTCATTGCTCAATTTGTTATAAACATTTGGATGCAAAACATCTTTTGTTTTTCGTTTTTTGCTTGTAATATGAAAACTAATGAAACAATCTAGATGTGAGAAATACTTGCAAACATGACCAAAAGTGAAGAGTGCATGAAAGCGGCTGAGGAGTGGGGGTAGAGCAGCAGATTCATAACAGGCGCATCGCATAGGCTTCCCCGCGTTAGCTGCTCTACCCCCACTACACAGCCGCTTTCACCAATTTTGTAGCATTTCAATGCAAAATGAGAATACACGTTCTGTTGCAATATACTTCTACTTTCGAAATCTTTTTGAAAAATTGGAATCGTACCACCTATGACGCATCCAGATCAACTGCAATAAAGTGCATTAAAAAAAACAGATTACAATTATGCCAAAACGAATGATCGGACAGCGCCTTACTGCTTCACACATAGAGTACATATTAATCACAATTGATGTCGTGGAAAGCCTGAACTACAACTTGAAAAGTGTTGAGTTATGAATTAAAAAAAAACATTTTTTCGGTTTTTCTGGCTTTTCTCCGTTACTAATATTCTGATCGAGTCGCGCTGGAGCTTTTTTTTTGCATTTTAATTCTGTACAATTCGTCCGGGATCATGTATCAGGATTGCTTCATTAGTTTTCAAGTCACAAGTCAAAAATGATAAGAAAAATGTTTTTTTCCATTTTCGTGACTAAAATATGACATATTTCAAGTCAAATTGGTGGAAGAAGTTGTACTTTTAATCACTACTGATTGAAAATCTGTTTTTCACTTTATAAAAAGTGTTACCCAGGTTACCAATAAACAACCATTATACACATTGCTCACAGCACAGCAACTGCGTTGAATTATTTGAATTGAGTAGGCTGGTTTCCAAATTAAATGCAACACAAGCAACGGTTCCGCAGATTTTTATTCTCAGTAGGCTGGTTGCAATTTTGTTTCGAGTCAATGTCCAATAGTTATTTATGCAACAATTGCAGAATAATTTCTTTTAATTTCTGCAAAAATAGAAAAAATCAGATTTAAAACACGTGAGTAAAACGCATGTAATCACTCATCTGGTTGAGGCCCTCGCAGCTTCACTACGCCTTATTTTTGATAGCAATCCATCAAAACTCAGTCATAACCATACAACTTTTATTTTATACTTTTTTTTCTATGGGCAATAATAACGATGATAAGGGGTGGGTAATTCATAGTGAATAACCCGGTACATCATTGACAAATTGAAAATTCATTTATTCCCATATTCATAGTTAAAAAAACGTACTATCGTATCAAGGCAAACAAAAAAAATTGGCGTTTTGGAATACACATAAACTCTTTTCTCCACTTCCAGGTGTGGAAAACCAGAGAAATCTGAGAAATGCAGTGCGGAAAATATTTTGATAATATTTTCCTACCCGAATTATACAATTTTGGGTGGATTTCAAATATTGACTTGAAAAATTATAATGCAGCCTCGATTTTTATAGATCAACGACGACGTTAATTAGTGAAACTCCATTCTTCCACCTTCACCTTTGTTCCTAGTTTCCCCTATACAGGGTGGGGCACCCCATACGACACGGTCCCTGTAAACCAAACCATTGATTTTTTCGGGAATTTCTCCATTTAATTATATGTATATTGATTGAGGCTGCAAAAGTAAATTATTTTGTAGTCAGTGGCTCAAAAAAGTGTGACATACCAAAGTTGTTTTTTTTTTAAATGGAACACCCTGTATTTCGTAAGACTTTTGGATAGGTCAGGAAAAAATAATATGGTTTCATATAGGGTACTATGTACCTAACTATAACCGTTCTCGAGTTATTGATTTTTTTATGAAAATGCTAGGGACAATTGGAAAATAAATAACATCGAAATGTATAGAAATCATCCCTTCGAATTCTGACCATGCATAAAAGAGGTTTTGGGCTATTGATTTCGATAAAACCCATTTCTCAATATTATACAGAATGTTCAAAAATCATTGTCACTTTTTCATAATTTCGGACAAAGATAACTTTGTTATTTCAAATAGAACACCCTGTATTTTTTTGGTCTGAACAATATAAAATTCAATTATCTACCATTTCTTATTCGAGTTTCCTATACCTAACCTGAATAGTTTTTCAGATATTGGCTTTTTCAAATAGTAGTTCTAATTTCAATGCATTCTTTGAATCAAGATAGCTTTGAAACGACATTTATTTGATTTGCTCACATAATTCTCATTGACAGTTCTAATTCACATTAACTGAATTATCAGCGTCGAAAATGAAAACTTATCCCATTCAAGAGCGGATAGATGATTTTAGCGATTAGTGAGTGTTTAGGGGATTGCCTTTTGGCGTCGAGGGTTTATCAAAAATATCCAGACAGAAATCATCCAAACAAGTTGGTTTACGCAATTGATCCATGCATCATATCAAGCCATAATATCCCAATATCCCTCACATATACAAATCTTCACCGACGCATCCAAGACAAACAGTGGTGTGGCCTGCGCATTTGTAACAGATGAAGTCACTAAAGAATGCAGACTACCCGAAACCGCTACCATCCTCACTGGAGAACTTCATGCAATCTACAAAGCTCTCCGTTTCATAAAAACAGCATCTGGAAGTAACTTTCTGGTCATAACTGACTCTCTGAACTCTCTACACTTGATATCAAAAACATATACCCATCATCCCCTAGGGAAACTGATCAAAGAAGAATTGAAACTACTTAGCTCCAATCAATCAGTAACTTTTCTATGGGTTCCCTCTCATACTGGCATAAGAGGAAATGACCTAGCTGACAAACACGCGAAGGATGCCTTAGAGAATCCAGCACTCATTCCCCACACGAGAACACTAGCAGCAGACTTGAAACCCTATTTTCATTCTAGAATAGCTGACACATGGAACCACTATTGGCAAACAAAAGTCTCAAAACTAAAGGAGATCAAACCAGCTTTTCAAGCATGGTCCGACACGTCATCCAACCGCTTCCATGAAGTAGTCATCACTCGACTTCGCCTAGGTCACACACGCCTTACACATGAACACCCTACTTACAAATGAACCTCCAACCTGAATGTTTTTATGTGAAGTGCCACTAACAATAAAAGCACATCTTAGTGGAGTGTCCTTGTTTTTCGCAGTTCAAAGACTGAATAACGGATTTCCAGTGATTTAAGCCAAAATCTTCAACGAATGCACAACAGACAATAATATTACATTCCCCCGAGAATCGAACATCCTGTACAAAATATAACAAATTGTAATGACTGTAAATATTTTGCCGCTAATAGCCTATTGGCTGATGCGTATATGCTCAATAAAAAAAAAAAAAAAAAAAAAAAAAAAAGATAGCTTTGAAACGACATTTCTTTGAAACGACATTTATTCAACTTGTTGAAAGAATTCTTATTGACAGTTCTAATTCACATTAACTGAATTATCAGCGTCGAAAATGAAAACTTATCCCATTCAAGAGCGGATAGATGATTTTAGCGATTAGTGAGTGTTTAGGGGATTGCCTTTTGGCGTCGAGGGTTTATCAAAAATATCCAGACAGAAATCATCCAAACAAGTTGGTTTTCAAACGATTGCTACATCAATTTCATAGGACTGGAAGTGTAGCTTATGAAAAGGCAAATGGACCAAAACCTATCATTGAAAATGAGAAAAATGAATTTCTCATCATGGGATCAATCATAGAAAACCCTCATACGACTCAACGTAAGATCGAGAAAGATACAGGGATAAGCAGACGGAGCATTTCTAGGGTAATGAAAAAATAGAAATTCCACCCGTACTGTATTCAGATGCACTAGGAATTATATGAAATGGACTTCCATCGACGAATCGGGTTTTGTCTATGGGTTCTTGACAAGTTTAGTGAGGATGAACATTTTTTGGATTCCATTTTATTTTCTGATGAATCTACTTCTCATAACAATGGCATAGTAAACAGACACAACTCCCATTATTGTGGTGATGTGAATCCTCATTTTTTCCGCACTCTGGATCACCAGAATAGATGGTCTGTTAACGTGTGGGGAGGAATTCTAGGTACACAAGTTATAGGACCATAGTTTTTTTATAGAAACTTAATGGTCAAAAATGTTTACAATTTTTACGAGATGATCTACCTGAGCTTCTGGATGGAGCTCCGGCACATTTCAAATTCGGTGTCAGACAGTTTTTGAATATGTGCTTTCCGAATAAATGGATTGGTAGGGGAGGACCACAATATTGGCCAGCGAGATCACCAGATTTGACATGCCTCGATTTTTTCCTATGGGGATACTTGGAGAATGAGGTTTTCGACACTCCTCCAACCACACTGGAAAATATGAAGGAGAGAATAAGGGCTGCTTTTCGAAGAGTGACGCCTCAAATGTTATTAAATGTTAAGAAGTCTTTCATAGAGAGAGTGGCTCTTTGTACTCAACAGGATGATCGTCATTTCGAGCACCTACTTTGATTCAAATACATTTGTGTTTTATATTTTGTTGTTGTTTCAGTCGAATAATAATAAAAATTGTATAGTCTGTTTAATGAACTACTGTCAGAATATGAATGTGAATGATAACTTCATTTTAGTGAACAGTAAATATTTTCGATTAAGTGAAGTATAACAACTGTCAATGAGAATTCTGTGAGCAAATCAAATAAATGTCGTTTCAAAACTATCTTGATTCAAAGAATGCATTGAAATAAGAACTACTATTTGGAAAAGCCAATATCTGAAAAACTCTTTAGGTTAGGTATAGGGAACCCCAAAATGAAATGGAAGATAATTGAATTTTATATTGTTCAGACCAAAAAAATACAGGGTGTTCTATTTGAAATGATAAAGTTATCTTTGTCCGAAATTATAAAAAAGTGACAAATTTTTGAACATTTTGTATAATATTGAGAAACGGGTTTAATCGAAATCAATAGCCCAAAACCTCTTTCATGCTTTGTCAGAATTCAAAGGGATGACTTCTATACATTTCAATGTTATTTAGCTTCCAATTGTACCTAGCATTTTCATAAAAAAATCAATAACTCGAGAACGGTTATAGTTAGGTACATAGTACCCTATATGAAATCATAATATTTTTTTGTGACCTATTCAAAAGTGTGATGAAATACAGGGTATTCCATTAAAAAAAACACAACTACGATATGTCACACTTCTTTGAGCCACCCTGTAGACTCCAAAATAATTTCCTTTTGCAGCCTTAATCAATTACATATAATGAAATGGAGAGATTCCAGAGAAAATCAATGGTTTTGTTTACAGGGACCGTGTCGTATGGGGTGCCCCACCCTGTATGATACAACTTTTGAAATTGTACAATTTCAAACTATAACAGGTACAATTTTGATGAATATTCGACACCTTCAATGCATAAAATACTTCTCCATAGCTCCAATAAATCATATTGCTAATATTAATTCAGCTCTGTGAATAAATCTCAGCATTATAGAAACAGAACTTTGAAAAATCCCAGGAAAATTTTTGAAATGAATATTCCCCAACAAAAAAAGGTGATGGAAATAATATATTAGAACTTTCCTTTTCCTTCGCTGAACTTGGAAAAATCATTCTTATTTGATACTATACCAAAAGTATCATATTTCCTCGCTATCATATGTATGGAACACGATATGACCAAAAATGTGATACACATGTTTTTTGTTTCCTAGTTTCATTCATCGAGTGATATTTTTTCAATAAAGTTTTCACATTTAGGCTCCCTAATCGTGCTTGCAACGCCTAGTGTGCCTTATGCCCCGATTTTTGGCACCTTTTATTTCGGAGAGAATAATCTTTCGTTCTGGGAAATCGAACTTGGCAGGCTCAAATCGAATGGAGTTCATTTCCCATCTTTCTACATTTTTGAATTAATCACCGTATAAAAAAGTCTACTTGGTCGAAAAACTTGCTGAAACAGACGCGATCGTTCATGCCCAAGAAGATGGCGGATCCCGGAAGCCTTGGGGCGCGTGTCATATCGATGTATCGAAGACATTCATGGAAGAGGATATGGACTCGTCTTGTTGACAACACTCCAGGAACTCATCGAGGGTGACGACGCCGTCTCTGTTCTTATCCATTTTCTGAAACGGAACATATGGAAATTAGGGGCGATAAGAGAATCGTTCAGCGGGTGTCGTTGAAATATATCTAGGCAGCGAATAGGTACGTACGTACAGTGTTGGAAATATATAGGGACATTCCTAATTTTGTATGTTTTAAGCTGCTACACTTTGGAAACATATTCGTTTACTGGCTAAAAATTGGGACCTTGTAACATTCTGAACTTCTTCGACAAATTATGATTGGTGGTTCATTACTCAACAAAAATTGTGGGCTCTTTCAATGACGTTTCATCGATTTTCGAAAGTACTTCATGAAATCAGGGCAAACATAGTCGGATGATTCTATCCCGGCGTTCACGTAACAGCTCACATATGCCAGAATCATCCACGAGGGATGCAAACGTAAAACATGCCGGTGACTTTTTATAATGCTCATAAGAGAATTCATTAAAGGAGATATAAGGTAGTGGCACCAGTGGATGAACATTTAAGGAACTGTGGAAAAATATATTTTCTCTACGAATCAGATTCATTATGAAACACAATTCTGTTCATTATAGGCATACTGAATACTTTATAGTTCCGAAAAAAATAATGAAAAACACAACAGATATATTCAGAATAATTTTTTATTCATTAAAAAAATACAAATATTCAAAAATCCCAGTGAGTGAAAATTTTTTTCCAGGGAATATCGTACAACCACAAAATCCCCAATCTCAGATTTGCCCTGTTCTGTCTCTCTATATTCATTTTCCATGTCAGATTTTTCCTGGTGTTCACTTCCAGCGTCATTAAAATTTTCAATATTTTAATCTTCCTTTTTTCTTCTTTCCTTAGTTTCTAATAATTATTAGTATTTTTGCTTCCGTCTTTTTTTTTCTGTCTTTTTTTTGTTTAGTTATATTTATTCTCATATCTTTCTCTTTCTTATCATAATATTCTTTTCATTCTTCGGAAACAAGAGCGAAGGGCATTACACTTCTAACTTTTTTGTCGCGTTTGCTATCGGCAATTTTGGGCCAGCACAAATACGACTGCCAGACATCTTCCACTGCCGTTTTATTAGCTTCTTCCTTCACATTCCCGATTTCTGATTTGGGAGAGTCCGTGAACGATTCAGTTGTTGTAGGTGGACTGGCATCAGATGAAATGCTTTTCTCTCATAGTTCTTCAATGCTGCAATTGGTTGTTCGTTTGAAATTCTGCGTGGGGTTATGCATGTTTTCTCTGAAGCCTACTTGAAATGTAATACCAGACAATATACAAATCTGCATATTCTCGTTTCTAGTAGAATCAGTTCCAGTTGAATCATTGTGCATTGAATAACATTTCGAACTGGTTGTTTCTCAAATTGTTTTGTATATCAATAATATAATGATTTTCTTCATTGGGCGTATCACAGACCGTTAGCGAATCATTATTTACAGAATCGGTATTGGCTAAATTGCATATCTTCTTGTATATTTCCACCCTGCTGGTTTATTTTCATATGCATGAAATCTTCGTTTCATTCGCTGCATCGATGCGAAGATCTAAATTTTCAAGAGCACTCATTTCAACATTTTGGTCATCCACTAGGAATGTCATGTCATCAAATTGGATAGGCATCGCATCTATCATAGAGTCTGTCAAAAGGTCATTTTCATGGTTGGCGATTTTCATTTTTTCCATGCATAGCTTCTAGACACTGCACATTTGACTGTTTTCATCTTTGTATTTATCCTTGAAGAAATATTGTAAGACTCTATGAGTTGCTTGGAAAATGTTAATTGTCGGTTCAGTCTCCACTACGACCATCTTGAAGAATCTGCTTTCTTCTAGCGGATATTGTCTTTCCATAATTGATGGCATGGGGAATCAAAGGGTACAATCCGCAACATCGGAAGCCGTTTTTGATAATATCATCTTTCAACGATCCTTCAAATGCTTTTTTAAATAGTGATATTTGTTGGTCGATTGTTTATGTTCTTGAATAACTTTTTTCCACGCTGTTTCCAGTCGTTTGAAGACAGATACATCGCATGGTTGAACTATTTGTGTTGCGTTCGGGGAAAATCAGTACAAGAGAATAGATTTCTCAGTACAGAATTCAAAGAGCTCATTCCAATATGTGATTTGTGACTGACAGAAAAAGGGGAAGTGGTTGTTTAATTTCATTTCATGGGTGGAAACAACTAGTTATATGTTCATAAAATGTTTCTGAAACTATCCAACCCTTCTCAGATCTGCCCAAAAAGTACGCGTCCGGTACAGAGAGAGTAATATCTCGCGGCACTCTTTTATATGGAACTATCAGCATTAGAGGAGCTTTTACACCAGCGACTAAAAAATTGCATAGTACCATCATACTTTATTTTTCAGGGCCGCGGCTGAAGGCATGGAAGTTTTTATGATTCTTAGGTCCCAAAGTTTTCCTGTTTCAGGTCAGAACTGCATTCCTTTCTGGTCAGCGTTGAATATCATGGTTGGATCATCAACGATATCTTCCAATACCCCCTTCTGAAGATAATGTTTCAAATCACTGAACCAAGACCGGATTGACTCTTCGGTAACAGCTACTCGTGCTTTTGAGATAATTTCTGTATTACGCTTTGTTAAAGTGGGTCTTTTTTTTGTTAAACAATTTCAACCACTTCTTTCCTGGTTTGGGATCGGTGAAGGGATTATCCCGTTTGGTTACTTTGAGGATGGACTGGACGGCTTCTCTCACCTCATTGTGGTGCATAGAGAATCCAAGTTTTACTTTCGCAAGAATCCAATTTTCTAGTTTCTTCTCTTTATCTTCAGAAAATATTGTTCTGGGAGCCATTTTTCGTATCAAAGGAGCTATGCCCCTAATTTTATTATTGAGAGTTGCTTTCAGAATGCCATATTCAATGGAAGATCAATTTTGGCTTATTTTGCCATTCCTAATTTCGTTGAGAGCCAGTTCTAACTGATCATCTGTATAACGAAACCATCTGATGAAAAGGAAAACTCAGTAGTTCATTCAGTGGATTATTGTACGCAATACCAAGGCCAGTGAATGAACACGAACTTATGGTATGTTCATTTACTGGATCCCCAAGTTATATTTTTTTTTATGTTCTGGTTCCCACGAAAAGGGATATCCTGTAATGTTCAGAGAACATCGTGGGAACCAACGGAAAGAAGGTAGGAGTTGGTGTTCTTCTTAAATTTCTGGAGGTTGTATGCCTCGGGGAACACCTCCCTAGGCAATGAGTTCCAAAGCCTCGCTGTTCGTTGGATGACCGAGTCTTTGGAAAGTGATGTTCTGCAGGTCTCCAAAGTGACCACGAAGGGGTGTGATGACTGAACTTGACGGGTTAGTCTCGAAGAGACTGCCAAAGCAGGAACGATTGTTGATATTTCAGAAGAGCATCGCCCATGAAAATATCTATAAAATAGAGACAAATCGCCAACTTTTCTACGGTGTTCCAGACAAGTGAGCGAGTTTGTAAGCGAGGCATCACCGACGAGACGAATTGCCCTTTTTTGGACAGAATCCAATAGCCTCAGGATATGTTTAGGTGCCGCGCTCCAAATATGGGAACAGTATTCCAGGACAGGTCGGATCTGTGCCTTATAGATCATAAGCAGCTGGGTGGGGGTGAAATAGCTCTTGGCACGAAACGAAAAACCAAGTTTTTGGGATGCACTTTTGGCAATGGACCTCACATGATTTTCCCAGGAAAGGTTATTGCTGATAGTAATACCAAGCATCGATATGGATGACTTCAGTGGTATGGTTACTCCTGACAAAGTTATGTTAGGCACAGTGAGATCGACTTTTCTAGAGAAAAGACATGCTTGTGTTTTGTTTGCATTGAATTCTACCAAGTTATTAGATCCCCACTCGAGAATTGTTGCTAAGTCCATATTTATATTATTAACATTTCTTCCTCGTTCATTTCTGGTTTCAGGGCTGGTATAGGGGCCCTGGAAGAGAAAGCGGTATGGAGGGTACTATCATCGGCAAAGCTGTGTACTGGACATGAAGTTGCTTTCAACAGGTCGTTGATGTGAAGTAGAAATAGTGTTGGTGCGAGAATAGATCCTTGCGGAACACCAGCATTTATGAGTAGAGTGTCAGATGGAACTCCATCGACCACTACATGGAGAGACCTGTTTGAGAGAAAACTAGCAAGCAGAGAACATAGCTGAGGGGGCAAGCCATAAGACGGAAGCTTGGCGAGGAGTCCCTGGTGCCAAACTCGATCGAACGCCTTGGAGATATCTTATGCCACAGCTAAAGTTTCTCCATACTTTTCAATAGATAGCTGCCATATATGTGAGACGTAAGCGAGCAGGTCACCAGTTGATCTCTGATGGCGGAAGCCATATTGCCTATCGTTGACAATTCCTGAGTCTTCCAGATATTTCATGAGCTCGATGGCTTCTTCCATGACCTTTGAAATAATAGATAGCAGTGCGATAGGTCTGTAGTTGCTAGGTAGGGCCTTTTTGCCTTTTTTAGGGACTGGCTGTACTCTTGCAATTTTCCAATTGGACGGAAATACCCCCAAATTGTAAGAGTGGTTGAACAACTTGCAAAGAACAGGTGTTAGTTCGGGGGCACATTTCTTGAGAACAATCGGCAGGATTCCGTCAGATCCACAGGCTTTGTTGGTGTTGAGACCCAGCAAAATCTTTCTGATAGTACGTTGGCGAAAGGTGATCTCGGGCATGTGACTGTCAATAGGTGTTATGTTCGGGGGTTGTTTTCCCGATGAATCCAGAGTGGAATTTCCAGCAAATAGGTGCGCAAAGATATTGGCTTTTTCCTGGGGAGTCGTTGCTGGTGTTCCATCTTCTTTGGTTAGAGGAGGAAATGAGCTGGACGTGAAGTTTCTTCCCACAGCTTTGGCGAAAGACCAAAATGAACGGGATCCGTTAGGACATTCAGCAAGTTTTGATCTTATTTTGGCATTGTGGGCATCTTTTGAGCATTCTATTGTCTCTTTGCATATGCCTCTAGCCTCGACATATGCTGCTCTGGTCTCAGGGCCCGGATTTTTTAGCCATCGATGGTATGCTGCCTGTTTGGAAGCCACAGCTCTAGAGCAGTTTCTGTTAAACCAGGTCTTATCGGATGATGTTCTTCTTTCGGTATTCGGTATGTAGGTTTGCATCCCCAACATGATGATTTCAGAAATTGTCTCAGCACATCGTGTTGGATCTACTGAAGAGAAACAAACTCTCTTCCATGGAAACGCTGAGAAAAACATACGAAGACCTTCCCAGTCGGCCGAATTGTAATGCCACATGAGACGGGGTGGTATTGTGCAGCTCGATGGTAAATGGAAAGAGCATGTTGTGGAGATGAGGGTGTGATACGAGTTGATCTAACTCAAATATTCCACATAGAATTTCCTTCATTTTGGTGTACATCTGAGTGTATTTAACAAAAAATGCATTGAGCCCAATGAATGAACAAAACGTTCATTTACTGTGTTTCGTCATTTTTGTGATCCAGTGAATAGATATCTGGGAAATTTCAACCTACAAATTACTTTCAATCTTTTTCATAATTCAGAGACAAAATTTGATATTTCTACTCACCAGTAATACGAACTGTTGATGGATAATAGTAACAACAAACGACTGTAAACCTAGGCTGGTACAACAACTTATCTTATTAGCGAAACGAGCAGACAGCGACCATCACAAACACCTATTATTTTGCACCCATATTATTTTCCATCACGTGATAGCTGTGAAGCAATCAATGCATAAGAAAAAAAAACACCTCTCAATACGGTTTCCATAGCGCTTATCATCGTTTAGCAAACATATTTCCTATTCAAGTGGGAAATGATGCAGATTGTTCAATCATTGATGCCACTACCTATAAGTTGAAAGATACATACCAATGGATTTAATATTTCATATCATATGAGGCATGGTATTGTCACAAGTTAGGGAAAATCATTTTTTACTTTCCCAAATTTCCAGTTCATTATTCAAAATTAATAAATCATATCACCTTTCCATAACATCCAAATCAAAACATTCAATAACAAAAACTAGGCCGACAATCCAAAACATTTGTGGGCAGTTTTAGTGACCTAGAAATTCCAAATTGAAATATAACAGAGCAGAATTGTGAATGCTAACCCGATCCAGTTGATGAATAAAACAATTAGGTTTCGAGGTAAGGAGAAAGATAGGGGAGATAGCTGTCAGGTCTGGGGTGTGACACAAGTCATGGGGCAGTGACAGCCTCCTGAAGAAAGAGCTGGAAGTATAGTAATGTAGTTTCGATTCTTGAGCTGCCGTTCGGGCAGCGTTGTATATATAGTCCTTAGGTGTAAGTATAGTTTTGTATATATTTATGATTGTAATAAATATTGTATGTTTGTTTTTGGATTCTGAGTTCATAATCTGGTTATCACAAAATCCCTCTGAGCTACCATTCCCCTTTAAGGCCCTTATGGCTATAGACGTATGACATATGGTGGAGGCGCCGGGCATGTCACAAGTTAGGGAAAATCATTTTTTACTTTCCCAAATTTCCAGTTCATTATTCAAAATTAATAAATCATATCACCTTTCCATAACATCCAAATCAAAACATTCAATAACAAAAACTAGGCCGACAATCCAAAACATTTGTGGGCAGTTTTAGTGACCTAGAAATTCCAAATTGAAATATAACAGAGCAGAATTGCTGAATTGCTAACCTCGATCCAGTTGATGAATAAAAACAATTAGGTTTCGAGGTAAGCGGAGAAAGATAGGGGAGGGAGTAGTTGTCAGGTCTTGGGGTGTGACACAAGTCATGGGGCAGTGACATGCCTCCTGAAGAAAGAGCTGGAAGTATAGTAATGTAGTTTCGATTCTTGAGCTGCCGTTCGGGCAGCGTTGTATATATAGTCCTTAGGTGTAAGTATAGTTTTGTATATATTTATGATTGTAATAAATATTGTATGTTTGTTTTTGGATTCTGAGTTCATAATCTGGTTATCACAAAATCCCTCTGAGCTACCATTCCCCTTTAAGGCCCTTATGGCTATAGACGTATGACATATGGTGGAGGCGCCGGGCATGTCACAAGTTAGGGAAAATCATTTTTTACTTTCCCAAATTTCCAGTTCATTTTTTTTTTTTTTTTTTTTTTGACCTAGAAATTCCAAATTGAAATATAACAGAGCAGAATTGTTGAATTGCTAACCTCGATCCAGTTGATGAATAAAACAATTAGGTTTCGAGGTAAGCGGAGAAAGATAGGAGGGAGTAGTTGTCAGGTCTTGGGTGTGACACAAGTCATGGGGCAGTGACATGCTAGGTGTAAATAGTTTTTGGGTTTTGGTATAGTTTTGTATATATTTATGATTGTAATAAATATTGTATGTTTGTTTTTGGATTCTGAGTTCATAATCTGGTTATCACAAAATCCCTCTGAGCTACCATTCCCCTTTAAGGCCCTTATGGCTATAGACGTATGACAGTATAATGAGCAAACGTTCTTTACTGATTGATATTTCACTCTGCTCCTTATCACATTGAGAAATGAATTCTAATCTATTTCATCTATTGATTCGTTTTTATATTATATGCGTTGACATCATTATCCTGATGAAATTTCAGGGTGGATGAAATATTAATTATTCAATTTGAAAATAACTTGGCTTTATCATAAAATATTTTTCAAGTATATATACGATGTCTCATTCCTAATTGAAACATGGTCGGAGGCCGTATTCCAACTATCGGTAACTTCAGACATGTGCGGAATGATCGGAATATTCACAAAAAATATTTAAATATATTGTTTTCATGATACCAAGTTATTGAAATGGATCAAAAAGTATTGAATAATTTCTGCTAGCCCCATACAGATTTGTAACTCCATACAGATTCCTGATCCCGTACAGATTGTCCTGAAAGTGTGTGATTATAAATTTTCAATAGCTATGAATATACTTGTAAGATTCAAAACGAAAAACGTGGGGCAAATGCAATAGACTGATTCATGAATAGTTCACCTAATCCACTAATAATTTCATTGCACTATTGCATGCGCCCCACGATCACAAATCTGTAGGGTTTAAAAAATTTTATGCGGTTATGAATCTGTATGGAGCTAGGATGGAGTATTTTATATTGATACATATTTTCTGCCAGTTAGTCTTTTTTTATTGCTTTATTTGACGTCGGCCTATTTCTGTATTGAAAACCAACGCTGGTGAGCAAACTCCCCCCAACCGGAAGTTTTGCCGAATCTTCTGTTGTTTCCAGTGGTAGGGTTCTTCAACGAGCTCGGGACCGCCATCTGGACCTCACTCTTCTACAAATCGTGCCAAGTCAACAAATATATCTCTCAGTAAGCTGCCATCGCCCATAATGAATGAAACAACAGAAGATGGTTCGAAAGAAGTCAAAAAGGCGAAATAAACAAAAGACTCCCCAGCTAGGTACAGGGGATAATGCTGTGGAAGACAATATTGGTTTTGAAAGGAAGTTCGAAAAGTGTGGACAAAAAAATGGATTTTGGGTTGAAGGAAGAACAAATTGGAAGATATATATATATATATATATATATCACTTGACACTTGACGGGTGTCACTTGGAAATAGTTACAGTGGTGCCAACTGTTAGATTAGTACCAACTGATATAACCAGGTGGCGGTTAAAAAAAAATATTATTTGATATTACATTGTTGTCAATTTTGATTGATATCTAAAGAGAATGAATAAGAGTTGATCTCACTCAAATGGTTAATATCTGTTTCTTTATTTATACAATTGTTTTCTTGGGAAATGAAAGCCATCTCTGAGAATGTTTTCTTAGATGTATGTGACTCTGTCGCTAGCACTTCCGCTGAATCGTAATTCATCTGGTGGTCAAATTTATTCACATGTTCTGCCAGAGCACATATTCAGGATGCAATCTGCAGTTACTTTTATGAGAAATTATTCTGTTCGATAATGATCTTTGCGTTTGACCAATATATTGTTCATGATAACCATGGCAAGGAATACTATAAATTACATTTGACATTGAAAGTAATGGAGCGTTATCTTCAACTTCAGAATGAATTGATCTGATTGTAACTGTTTTATATGATACTTTAAAATTTTGAAATTGTGAAATAATCTGGAGAGTTTAGAAGTGATCTCTTTCAGGTATGGCAATGAAGTGAGGAAAGTTTGAGTAGGAGTAGTGTTAGTTTCATTGTTGTTTGAGACAATGTTCGAGTTATTGCTGTTGAAGGCCAGTACTTCTAAGTGAGACAAAGTATCATAGAGATTTTTTCTTTTAAAGTTCAGATTGAAAGGTAAAACTGTAATAACATTGTCAAACAAATCATCCATGACGTACACTGCTAAAATAGGTGAAATGGAGGCACCCATTGCGGTACCAAAGGTATGTTTATAAATTTTATTATTGAAGGAAAAATATGTATGATCAAAAAGAAAAGTGAACAATTCCAAAAATGTCTCTTCGTTAATGCTACAATAATTACTAAAACGATCCCAATTTTTGTGTATAATACAAGTATCCAAATAAACATTCTAAAAAGGGAGACGACATCTATATATATATATATATATATATATATATATATAATATAATATATATATATAATATATATATATATATATATATATGAAGGAATTTAATGGACATAGCCCTCAGAGAAAAGTGTTATCCGTACACACGTGTTTCGAGCTCTCGGCCCTCATCAGTACGGTGGAGAAGTGCAAGGATGAACAACACTTGGTAGAAAACGACAAATCAATGGAGTCAACAAACAGAAGCCAGGCGCTCATTTGTGGTTTCGGTCAGCAGGCCCTGTACTGGTCATACCAATTTTCAGTCGTTATATCTAAATTTATATATATATATATATATGTATATATAGTGAGAATTTTATACAAATATATATGAGATACACGTGAGAATTTATTCGATGGAGTGAAGATAATTAATTAGTCAGATTATTTCTCTTCAGGATCTCTGAATTAATAATGACATTGATTAGTACTATTACAGAAATAAAATTGTTCGTACTAAGAAATGTGCGGTTATAAAAAACTAACAATACAGTATAAAATCGAGAAATTCTTCATTCTTGTACGGCTTATTGTAAAAAACATTGAATTTGGACTATCACAGACATTCAGATAAAACACTTGTTATAAAAATAAATTAAAAGGATGTTCTACTCAGCAGATCATTGAAAACATGAACAATCATGTGACAGGAACGTCTGTCACTCTTCATACTGGTGTTGCATAATAAGCCGTACAAGAATGAAGAATTTCCTCGATTTTATACTGTATTGTTGATTCAGAGTTCCCGAAAAAAAAGATAATGAATCTCGAAAGCTTGAACAGAGAAAAAAACATTTTTTTTCAATAAGTGACTGCAAAACCTCCAAAATACAATCCTCTATATACATATATCATTTTCCTAATAAATCTTTTTTTGAATTTTTTCAACAGCTAGAATTTTGGTATTCTTTAAATTAGGATTATGGTTATCATTTATTATATGCTTGTTTAAAGCAGTGCTGGAATTTTCCATATATTTGTGTCCTATCTTATTTTCCAAAAGTTATGAAGTCATACCGATGTATACTTTTTCCAATCATTGCAATGAATACTTTCAATTTTCGGCAAAAAATATTTTGGGTCAATACCTAGGATGAGTTTGAAATGGGCCAAGTCGGTCCAGTAGTTTCGAAATGGCGACTATTGAAAAATTGGAAAAATCTAAATCTCTCATTTTCATACCAATTTCGGCAAACTATAGAGCTTCATGAGCTTCAGAACATTAATACGAAAAGTTTTTCTGTAAAATGTACGCACAGAAAAAAATCGCTCTAAATTACAATTAATGAAAAAAAATACTTTCTGTTTATGCTCCTCCCATTTGAGGTTCATCTGCTCGTGTTAATGAAATACTATTTGAGTTTTTCTTCCACTGATGAACAGACCATCATTGTATTTTAACATTTCAAAGTCAAACTATATAAAGAAATATTAGTTATTATTATTTTAAGTGATATCAATTTGAAACCAAGTAAGTACTGTCTATGTCGTTGTGTACCAGTTACACTTCTTTCTTTTGATTTGAGTAAGATTAAATGAAAATATTGGAAGAATTTAGAGAGATTTGAATTCTCAACCAACTTTTGATTGAAAAGTTTAAGGTTAAAACAAAATGCTATTTTTGTTTACATTGAAAATATTCCATTATTTCAGACATATGATTCGTTAGCTTGATTGATGGCAAATTTAGAATCAATAAATAAATTCTGTAATCTGCCCTTCCAAATTGCCTCGTCATAGGCTCTTTTGTATATAGCAAACTTTATTTTCTGAAGAGAAACTTGATACTTGATTTGAAAAACAACTTACAATTCTGATATGTTTCCTTGTGTTTATACGATTTGTGGATCAAATAATTCGAACAATAACATCTGAATGTTTTTTGGGGAGGTATCAGGATTCTGTTTTCAATTGCATACAAATTTCATATGAAAGTGAATTTGAAGTTAGTGAACGAACGAATTTTAATAAGTTTGATGCAGTTTTACAAAGAAAACATGAAAAAACTACAGAATTTCCGAAAAAATAAGATATTTATTGATAAAACTGTAATCAATATCGTATCCAAAATATTGAATGATCCAGAGAAGTTTTTATTGTCGAAAGGATTACATTTTTCTGTGATACCTGATGATGTTTCCACTCTGGATATAATCACAGCTGTTGGAAAAACAGTACACACACTTCAACTCCACAGTATTATCAAATAAATTCGGAATTCTAAATAAAATTATTATGGATAAATCACACAAAATAAATTCAAACATTTCTACTCTGCAGAACAAACTATAACTAGCTTGAAAAATGATAATTCAATCAAAATTTCAAGTGCTGATAAAGGTAACGCAACTGTAATCATGGATTCAGATGAGTATCATAACAAACTTCCAGAATTGTGAATGATTCATATAGGTATACCAAAATAAAAGAGGATTCCACGTCAGAAACTGAAAGGAATGCCAGGAAGTATTGTCAACCCATACGAAAGATCTCACACCTTATGAGGAAAAACATTTGACAACCTATTAGAGTAAACTCCCCACTTGTATGGTCTTCCAAAAATTCATAAGTCGAATATCCCACTGAGACCAATTATTGTTAGTTCAAATAGATCACCATGACAAAATTTGACCTAACATCTTCTGAAATTCATCAATTCATCGGTTGGAATAGGAGACAGCTATATCCGAAATACAAAACATTTCCTTGACAAGTTGCATGATAAAAATTTCAGTATAGACTACATTATGGTAAGTTTTGAATATACCTGTTGAAAGAGCACTTGAAATAATAAAACAAAAACTGGGAAATGATGATACACTCATTACCAGATCCAAATTGAATGTATGTTAGAAGAATTGATTGGAAGTATGTTCAAACACAACTTATTTTCAATTGGGAAATGATTTCTATAGACAAAACTTTGGGATAGCAATGGGTTTCCCACTATCCCCGGTAGTGAGTAATATATTTATGGAAAACTTTGAAGAAAAGTATATAGATACCTACCAAAGTCTGGTGGAGATGTCGATGACATTTTCATAGTTTGGCCATATGGCAGAAAAGAATTGTAAACTTTTTTCAAAAATATCAATAGAAAGGAACCCACGATAAAAATTACTAAATAAATAGAAGGAAACCACCAAATTCCATTTCTTATGTATCCATCAGAAAATATCCAGATCATTTTGAAACTTCTGTTTTCAGAAAAAAAAGACACACACCAACAGATACCTAAATTCCAATTCAAATCACCTTCAACTCCACAGAATTTCAGATATGAAATTGTTTTTATAAAAAATGTCCTTGAAGATAATGCATATCCAAGAAGTTTTGTCAATAGATTGAGATTAAAAAATCAGTCCCTCAACCACACCAAGACCCCCCAACAACAACTTTTAGTAACGAATGTAATTCCAAACGTTCCGGGTTTTTCCGAAAAATTGAAAATAATCAGCAACAAATTCAATGTCAGAACGGTATTCAGAACTCGTAATACGTTGACACCGGAATTAACCCGTACAAACTAAGAAACGAAGAACAAAATTCGAAGAATTGTATCTACAATATTCCAAGTGTTTGTGGTGAAACTCAGACGGGAGAAACATCAAGACCTTTGAGAATGAGAGAAGCTGAACATTGGAAAATCAAAATTAGCAGAACATATATTAACACAAACAGGGGCCCATATGGCAGAACTGGAACAACACGAAAATTCTTATGCACGAACAAAATGACACGAAGAGAAAACTTTTTTTATTGAATGGAAATGATAATATAGCTGCGTGTTTTCTCACTATGGATCCAACATGGATGTCCCTACTGAAAAAGGAGGTGGAATTACAGAAATAGATCACGTTGAATTCAACATCCTGTGAACTTCTGTGGTGCATGTCACATTTTGACGAGCAATTGTCAAGAATAATTCAAGTGCGATTCAAAATTGTGATTATTTTCCAGAAACGAGAATTTGATAAAGGAAATAGAGGTGATTCCCGATCGTCATCAAAGGAAATATATTTGGCATTTAGAATTTTGCAATATTACTTTTGTTGTGAAATATTTCAGGCAAATAATTTTCAAACGGTACGCTACTGACAAGTTTGAAATATTCTTAGTTTATTTTAGAATCCAGATTATCAAAAACGCAGTAATGTATCGAAACTGATATTTTTTACCAGGGGGAAAGAAAACTCAAAATATGGAAAAAGGATTCAAACACTGATTATTAAGAGGGAGTTTCGGTCATTCCTTTAGGATTGAAAGCGGCAATATGGGATTGCCCTGCCCTGTTGTGACTGTGAGAGACTAATGGAATAGTGCCCTGTTAGGTTGTCGCAAAGAGTACCACCATTGTTCAGATGATAATGCTTCATTTCATTCTGGCCTGGTTCTTTATATTCATCAATGATACTATTATTATGATCTAAAACGTGTATAGGTTATCATAAGACTGTCAGCATTGTTCATCACGTAATATCATAATGAGGTCAGTGAGTGTTTATAATCTCACACCGATTTGGTGTCAAACATGAATGAAAATAATTGGCAAAAAATAAAAATAAAATGGAAATTTTCATATCGCATTGGTTAAACAATGATAATACTGATTAGGTCGATAGAAAACAAAGAGATAAACAAGAAATGGCCGTACTGAAGATAAGAAGAAAGCATTTTTCATACAGCTTGAAACAATCACAAAAACAAAAAATATTTTCCCAGATTCTGTGAAAGCTGATTTACCGAAAGTTTATTTCATGAAGCAGAAACCGAGTTACCAACATGTGAAACATCCCCGGCAATTTCTATTCTCGCCAGTGCGGCAGAATGCTGTAGATGGAAAAATAACACGAAAACAAAGTAGGCGTCCATGAAAATAAACATACCACCAAACATTCTTTCATGTACACAATTATACGTAGCATTCGGGTCTGGTATATTTACTTTTGCGTTCTGTGCTCTGGAAAATGTCCTGATATACTATTATATCTGAAATGTGTGGTAATACGATTTCATATCAAAATGCTGGGTGGGCTGTTAGCAGATTTTTTTTTATGTGTGATTGCTTCTAATTCCGAAATGAATATAAATGTTGACATACGAATGTTGCATTTGGAGGTACGAAATTGCAGGGCAGAGAGATTGTGTTTGAATTCTCTGAATCAAAAGTTATAACAAAAGTTTTGAAATATTTTTTTTGGTAAGAAGAACAAGAAATAATGATCAAACCATATTATCACCTCCATATATTCTTCAGGGAGGAGTAGGAATGTCCCCTTCCTTACATTTTGTATTTTCCTACTTTGGTTGAATATCATATATTAAAAATGTTTGTAATGGCAATTACTCTTACACTATCTCCGAACTGAAGAATAAATTGATAGACTTAAAAATTATTATATATATATATATGTATATATATATATATATACAAATATATAATATATATATATATATATATATATATATATATATATATATACAAAGGAGAAATATAGCGTCTTAGTCTAATCAACAAGTTCAAAAACGTGTTAAATAGATATAAAGCTCCTAAAAATATGAGCGATAGCTCATTCTATTCGAAATGACGTCTGGAAAAATGTTTTTTGAGGTTTTATTAGCACGTAGGAAATTGCGATTGTTATTAACAAAATGAGATTAAAAAAAGAAGGTATTTCGTTTTTCGTTAATAATTTCTAAAATAATGATAGTTAAGGAATTATGAAATAAGATCCTGAAAGAGGAGGGAATTTCCAATGAAAAAGTCCCGGAACTCTATCTCTATTATTTATAATTTTTTTTAACGCCGAAAATAGGGCTCCGCGAGGTCGTTACGGCATAGGCGCACCGTCTAAAAAGCCGTTATATCACCTATAATAATTTTTTTATAGTATTAAATACAATTTAAAAATTTGATTAGATATGGTATGATCTAGACACTTGAACGAAGCAAACCTCGGTGAAAAAAAAATTTCATGTCGATTTTTCAAAAAGTTACACCATTTTTTCCAATCTTTGTTTTTATAAATTACGACATAAAAGTTTAAATAATTGGTCTATAACATTTTTGCTTCGTGGAGCTCTTTTAATTTGAGTACTCAATGAAGCAATGCAAAAAAAAATATTAAAGTTTATTATTTTGTTGATTATAATTTTTTTAAATTAACAAAAAATTAAATTTCAAAAAAATGTTATAAAATTTTTTTTCAGTATATCCTATTATTGCTGTTTTTGCATCCAATATAGGTATTAATTAACATTGGAAAACAATTTTTTACGTCATTTGTTAAGAAATTGTTTATAAACAAACAAATATTGAATATTGAATATTGAAAAACAATTTTTTACCATCTCATTGCATAGGTAGAATTATGATTTGAAAAATAAATGTTTTCCCAAATAATTTTTTTTATTGTTTATAGTCGTTATTTTTTATTTCAATTGTTTAAATAATTAGTTAAGAAATTATTTTATTCTTAAAAATCACCATTGACCTTTTCCAAAATTGGAAAAATCAACTTAACAATTTGTTAAAAACGAATAATATTAACCGTTATATTTTTTTTCGAAAACTTCAAAGAATTACAAGAACAACTATGTATAACAAAGTATAGAATTTTTTTTTTGTATTTTTCACAGCACACCACAGCACATATTATATGATAATGAAATTACAGCCGTTCCATAATTTGTCAAGTTATAAATTGTTATAACTTTTGAACTATGCGAGATACGGTAAAGGACATTCAAATCATTTTTATAGAAAATTCATTTATCTTTGGAATGAATCCAAAATCGATTCTGTAACCATTATTTATCAGTTGTTATATGCATGTGTTTATAAAAAATTTAGATTTTTTTTATATTTTTTGAAATTTCATAGCTTATAACTTGTTAAATAATATAGATACAGCTACGGACTCACGAACTTTTTTGTTCTATGATAAAATATTTTTTCAATTACGTATAAATTATAGCAATATGGATTTTTGTTTAAATAATATACTAGTTTAAATTTATACTTACCTAATTTACATTCTGCTATTGATCATTTTCATTCATTTATCACTAGAATTATTAATATTCTGCTAAAGTTCAATCATTTATTTACCAAAATAATATTTAATAAAATAATAATTGAATTTATTTTCTAATTTTTATATTTTTTTCAAGTATATTTTCTAAATTATTTTATTATTATTATTTTTATTGTTAGAAACTCAACAATATAACGTACGGATAAAGGAAATAATTCATTACACATTATTTTGTTTAAAGAACATTTCAAATTATATATATATATATAATGTCAATTAGGTAAGTATAAATTGAAACTAGTATATTATTTAAACGAAAATCTATATTGCTATAATTTATACGTGATAGAAAGATATTTTATCATAGAACAGAAAAGTTCCGTAGCTGTATCTGTATTATTTAACAAGTTATAAACTATGAAATTTCAAAAAATATAAATAAAATCTAAATTTTTTAAAAACAAATGCTTATAACAACTGATAAACAATGGTTACAGGATCGATTTCGAATTCATTTTAAACATAAATGAATCTTTCATAAAAATGACCTCCACCGTATCTCTTATAGTTTAAAAGTTATAACAATGTATAACTTGACAAATTATGGAACGGCTGTAATTTCATTATCATATAATATGTAACAATGCTGTAAAAAATACAAAAAAAAATTTTTCTTTACTTTGTTATACATAGTTGTTTTTGTTATTTTTTGAAGTTTTGGAAAAAAAATATAACGGTTAATATTATTTGTTTATAATAAATTGTTAAGTTAATAAACAATGAAATTATTCATAAAAAAAATTATTTCTCTGTTAATTCATTGAAAAAGGTCAATGATGATTTTTAAGAATAAAATAATCCCTTACCTAATTATTTAAACAATTGAAATATAAAAAAAAAATTATAAACAATAAAAAAAATTATTTAAGTAAAAATTTTTTTTTAAATCATAATTTTACCTATGCAATAAGATGGTAAATTTTTTATTTTAACAATTCCAAAATAGTCTGTTTATAAACAATTTCTTAACAAATGACGTAAAAATTTTTTTTCCAATGGTAATTAATACCTATATTAGATGCAAAAACAGTAATAAAAAAAAAAAAAAAAAATTATAATTAACAAAGTAATAACTTTAATAATTTTTTTTTGCATTGCTTTATTAAGTACCTAAATGAAAAGAGCTCCACGGAGCAAAAATTTTATAGACCAATTATTTAAACTTTTATGTCGTTATTTATAAAAACAGAGATTGGAAAAAAAATTGTTAATTGACAATGGTGTAACTTTTTGGGAAAGCGACATAAAAACTTTTTTTCACCGCGGTTTTTTTCATTCAACTGTCTAGATCACACCATGATTTATTCAAATTTTTAAATTGTTATTTAATACTATAAAAAAATTATTTTAGATGATATAACGGCTTTTTAGACGGTGCGTCTATGACGTAACGACCTCGCGGAGCCCTAGTTTCAGCGTTAAAAAAAAATTATAAATAATAGAGATAGAGTTCCGGGAAGGCAGACTTTTTTATTGGAAATTTCCTCCTCTTTCGGGGTCTTTTTTCATAATTCCCTAAATATCATTATTTTATAAATTATTAACGAAAAACGAAATACCTTCTTTTTTTGATCTAATTTTGTTAATAACAATCGCAGTTTTTCACGTGCTAATAAACCCTGAAAAAACATTTTTCTAGACGTCATTCCAAATCGAATGAGCTATCGCTCATATTTTTAGGAGCTTTATATCTATTTAACACGTTTTCGAACTTGTTGATTAGACTATCTGTGAATATATATGAGTAAATTGAAATTGTGGCATTGCAGACATATTTTTGAATTCAAGAAAAAAACCATCCCCGAGCAAGAATCGAACCTGCGACCTTAGAATTTCTAGTCCATCTGAGCTATCGAAGACACAGGTTCCAATGCATTTCGAAAATACTGCTTTTTTCTGGAATTTGATGTTGGTTGTTGTGGAAATGGATTATGAAGGTAAGGGATCTCATGTACTACCAGTGGCCAAAAGGATCAATCTCACCCTTTCCTTACGTCGCAGTGGATTGACGGCTTCAGTCATTGGTCAGACGCTGATCACCAACCACTGAACAGAATTTGCCAAATATCAATACAAAGGAGAAATATAGCGTCTGTGAATATATATAAGTAAATGGAAATTGTGGCATTGCAGACAAACTTTTAAATTCAAGAAAAAAACCATCCTCGAGCAGAAATCGAACCTGCGACCTTTGGATTTCTGGTCCATACTCTAACCATCTGAGCTTTCGAAAACGCAGGTACTACTGTATTTCGAAGTACCGCATTATTCTAGAATTTAATGTTAGTTGTTGTGTGAATGGTAAAATTGATCTTGTTGGCTACTGATAGTTTATGAGATCACTTACCTTCATAATCTTTTTCCACAACAACAAACATCAAATTCTAGACAAAAGCGGTATTTTAGAAATGCAGTGGGACCAGTGTCTTCGATAGTTCAGATGGTTAGAGTATGGACTAGAAATCCAAAGGTCGCATCAAAGATGGTTTTTTCTCGAATAAATTTTTTTTTCTGCAATGCCACAATATATATATATATATACATATTTATATATATATATATATATATATATATATATATATATATAAAAGTCCCCTCCTCCCCTCTTATTTTTGGAACCATTATACATAAACAAGTCAAATCTGGAAACTGAATATTAAAGGTTGTAAACTTCCCTACTAGTGATGATAGATGACGGCCAATATGACCAATAATTTTATATGGAACCATACGGCAAGCGACACCTCTTCTAAAAGGTATCGAAAAAACCTATTCAATGATACTAATTTTGTTTGTGTGTATGGCAGATTTGGCAACTCGCTTTTAAAAAACGCAAAGCTGTGATGAATTAAATCAGTTTTTGTTTGTCTTCCTAGTTCGACGTTTTTGTAATTGTCCAAGTTTTTGTACATTTAATAATTTGTGTATTGTTGATCGAACATTCAACTGTTTTAGCAGCTTTTGGTACTTTAAATATTTTTGTACATTTTAATAATTTGTTAAACTGTTGTGAGCCGCACGTTTAAGTGCTCCAAGAAGCGAAATGGTACGTGCTTTAGGTGATAAAGAAGCAGCGATCCTAATTCTTGGTGAAATTGGACAAAATATTCATGCAGCAGAACGCATTTTCAATGAGAGGTTTCTCGATGGCCCCGTTTCGAAGACTTATTCAAGGGAGCTTCTTCGTAAGTTTGAAACAACGGGTAGTATCAATGATGCAAAACGATCTGGCAGACCACAAATTTCTGATGAGAAAAAAATTGATATACTGGCAGAAGTAATAGTTAATCCTACTCCTTCAACAACTCACGTTGCATCTACCTGTGAAGTTCAGTCGAAGTACAGTACACAGGGTGTTGA
This sequence comes from Gonioctena quinquepunctata, assembly GCA_018342105.1. Classification (NCBI taxonomy): domain Eukaryota; kingdom Metazoa; phylum Arthropoda; class Insecta; order Coleoptera; family Chrysomelidae; genus Gonioctena; species Gonioctena quinquepunctata. Next base: position 215,020 of record JAFIRS010001413.1, read on the forward strand.
AAAAAAACAAATTTCATCCATACAAATTAAAAATGGTTCATCAACTCTCAGACGACGACCCAGACCAAAGACTAGAATTTTGTGAAAATATGGATACTAAAATAAACCAACATCCAGACTATGTCAAAAAATTTGTTTTAGTGACGAAAGTACTTTCTATCTGAATGAAAATGTAAATACACAGAATGTGAGGTATTGGAGTGACGCAACTCCTCACCTGTTTCGTGAAACACATACCCAATTTCCCCAGAAGGTTCATGTTTGGGCAGGTATCCTGGAAAACCACAACGCTTTTTTCAAATACTGATTTAACTAGTGGGGTTTATCTGGAGCTGTTGCAAAACGCAATAGAACCGTTAATCCCTGGAATTTTGGAAAATAATCCAGATGAATTTGGCAATTTAGGAAACAACATTCCAACAGGATGGTGCTTCTCCACACTATCACGGTGCAGTGAGACGGTATTTGTATGAGGAGTATCGTGGTAGATGGATTGGACGACGAGGTTCAACGGTATGGCCAGTTCGATCACCGGACCCCACACCTTTGTATTTTTCTCTGTGGAGGTACCTTAAATCGAAGGTTTACGCCACTGATCCTGATCATATTGACGTTTTGAAACAACGTATTGTTGCAGAATGTGAGGCTGTTTCCGCAGACACATTTGCAAAAGTACAAGAAGAGTTTAAAAATAGGATATTTCACTGTCAGGAAGTAAATGGAGGTCACTTCGAGCAATTTCTTCAAGTAGATACTAATTCTTAAATCTGTAATAAATATCATACTGAATGGAATTTAAATTTTAATGTTTACTAATGAGCCATTAAAACTGCCATAAACACAAACAAAATTAGTATCATAGGATGGGTTTTTTTGATACCTTTTGAAAGAGGTGTCGCTTGCCGTAGGGTTCCATTTGAAATTATTGGTCACAATAGCCTTGTGACGTCATCTTTGACGATTTCGTCAACTATCATCACTATATATATATGTATATATATATATATTTATATATATATATATATATATATATATATATATATATATATATATATATATATATATATATATATATATATATATATATATATATTAGGGTGCTTCATTTTTGGGCAACATTTTTTTTCTTCAAGTCCCGCCTGAATATCTTGTAATTTATAGGAAAACAAAATTTTTGAGCATATTGCGAACCCTCAAATCGAATTTCAACCCATTGCTAGAGAATTTTGAGTTTTATCCATTAAAATAACATTAAAAAATTATTTTTTATCCGTTTTTCCTTCCGCTCACCAGGAATTTTTTTTTTAGGAATTTTGACTCATGTATTCTTGTTATAGGTATAATTTCCTACAAAAAAGCCCGTTGCGTCGAGTTTGTAACTCCAACGGGTTCGACGAAAAATGTCTTTTAAGCTGAATTTTCATAAAAATACCAGTAAATCGCGTTTATTTGCTAAACTATATCTGACGTTGATAATGAGAAATAAATTAGGTGTGCAAAAATTCCATAAATACAAATGGAAGAAAACTACTGGTAAACTAACGAATACGTGCATATTGTGCATAACTTTGAAGTCTGACATAAATAATCTATCTGTGAAAATTATATAATTTTTTTAAAAATATTCTTCAAAAAGTAGTAATCGTTGTGAAATTACCGATTTAAAACATTTTTGTTGCCATAAAATTCCAAAAAATACGACGAACAAATTTTTCATTAAATTTTTTAACTTGGATTTCATAAATTAGTTTTTATTGAAAAAATGATTTTTTCGTTAATTTAAAGTTTTAAGTGGCTTTATCAGCTAAACTATGGGAGCTACGTAAGAATATTTTGAAGAAAAATTGTAGGGCATAAACCCCCTACAAATTTGTCATTTCTATCTCCTTTCTATCTTCAATAGTTTAGCACGCGATTTACTGCTATTTTTATAAAAATTCAGCTTAAATGACATTTTTCGTCGAACCCGTTGGAGTTACAAACTCGACGCAATGGGCTTTTTTGTAGAAAATTATACCTATAACAATAATCCATGAGTCAAAATTCCCAAAAAAGTTTTGTAACTGGTGAGCGGAAGGAAAAACGGATGAAAAATCATTTTTAATGTTATTTTAATGAATAAAATTCAAAATTCTCTAGCAATGGGTTAAAATTCGAATTAAAGGTTCGCAATATACTCAAAAATTTTGTTTTTCTATAAATTACATGATTTTCAGGCGGGACTTGAAGAAAAAAAATGCTGCCCAAAAATGAAGCACCCTAATATATATATATATATATATATATATATATATTTTTTTTTTTCTTCTTGTTATGAACCATATATATTATATTTCTGTAATTTTTTTTTTTGGGTTTTGGTTCACTTATAGGAATGAAACGTGGATGCAAATTTGGTACTATTTCATATTGCAATTTATTTTTCTATATAGAAAATATAAATTCGCTTAAGTACTTAAGCTTCATCAGATATTGTATCTAAAAAGGGTGAGAGGTGTTAGATCGTTTTTCTTGTGAAAATATATATATATATATTTTATATATATATATATATATATATATATATATATATATATATATATATTATAGATAAAAGAAATTGGTACCAGCAACAAATTCAATGTATGAGTGTTCAAAACTGAAGATATCTTTAGATCAGTATTATCTAGGAAAAGAAACAGATGCATGTGAAAATTCAGTGTCTATAGTGTTTTGTGTTTTTGGTGAAACTCACATAGGACGCCCCTGAAATATATAATATGAACATAATGATTGAGATTAGCCGAATATATATCAACACAAAATGAGCCATATATGGTCTAACGAAGTCACTATTCGTAATATGTGAAAACTGAGAACTCAAATTGAAATAACTTACCAAGTTCACTATCAAATCATTCCTCGGTGATTAACAATAGTACAACTTCCATTCTTTCCTGTAAAAATTCAATTTTGTGAAAACAAACAAAAGACGCCCACTTCAAATCATTTAGGGAAGTCAGTGTCTTTTGTTTGCTTTAAGATGGATTTTCATCAAATATCAGGCCTCATTGATTTCAAATGAAAAAAAAAAACATGTATGTTTCCATATGTGGTTGAAGATTTCTCGACGTTTATAGCTGATCTTTCAGTCCTATCCTTCTTAGGAAGTTTGGGATGTAGAATGGCTTCAAGTTGGGTGAGTTCCATCTCATACGACCTCAGGTTTAGAGACCTGGGGTTGCGCAAGGTTATGCAATCTAATATGACGGGGGTCCAATTCCTTCAGTTTTCTTTTCAATCGTCGGTGGCCTATTATAATTTCTGTTAATAATTGGAGTTTGTTTTTGTTTACAGCTTCAATTCTCAGTTTTTCCAATATTGTATTATTGCTAATCCTGCAAGAGGGTTCAGTCCCTTTCTATGCGCTATTTCATTCCACTCCGGTATGCCCTGAAATCCTCAATGGAGTGGCTCCGTTTCGTCTGCTTAGATCGTTTCGTTTTCTCAAGCAGTCCCAGACTGAGCTGATGACGAAGGAGCTCAGCGCATTGATGGCTGCTTGACAATGAGAGAAGATTTTGATTTCTTGTCTGTTGTAGTTTCATTCAATGTTGAACAAGACGCATTTAATATTTGCCCAGATTTCCGGAGTATTTGGTACTATACCCATGATTGATGGCGTTTCTCTTCTGCTCTGAAATTGTGTTTCGGCCCCACTTTCTTAAGCAGTTCAGCTTTGTAAATTATTTCCTGGGGTATGCCCCAGATTTGATCATCTCCGGGAGGAAGTGTAGAATTGTGCCTAATGATTTCATAATTTATCATTATGTGTGGCTCTTTTTGGAAGTGAAGTTCACGACCACCTCCTTAATGGCTGGTGGGCACGCTCTCATGGCACCCGTTTGGCACCCACAGGCTAATCTCTATATCTTAGGGGTGATATGACTTGGGACAATTGTAGAATTGGAAATTCCATGACTGACAAGCCATTGATATGACCCCACACTTGTGAACCATTGATATGAGCTAGAATACAGGGTGTTGTTCAAATAGAAGCCCCATCGTTCAGTTAACTTGGTTGAGATGTTGTTACCAAGTTTGTGAAGGGCTATATTGGGATGAATAATTTATGAAAACTCATTGGCGCTATTTGTCGAGTGTCAGATAAGAATCGTCCTCCCAATATATAGATGTAATAGATTTTTAGAGGGCTGGAATTGTTCAAATTGTGTACCTTGCCAATCTGGTTGAGGATACTATGTAAATAATTGAATCACTTATAAAAAGAAACAAACTATATCAATAGGAAATACAACAAATAAACACACTGTATAGTATGACATTCTAATCCATACAAACTCAGTACTTACGTGGTACTGAATCCCTGTTTCAAATAATGTAATACAACCTGAATAATAATTGTTTTACAACTGACAGTGAGTTCTTTCAATGTTCAAGTCCCTGTATGGAGGAACTGAGATTTCAAAAATCTATCAATTTTCAAAATGACTTTATGATGAACAACAATAAAATAATCTGTCTGAATCCGTTATGAAATGAATTCACCTTTTTCCAACCACACTGTATATAATATCTAATATTTTATTGATTCAACAATAAAAAAAAAATACTATGGTGGGTGAACAAGTATAATTCCAAACCTATTGTAAGAATGTTTCATAATTGATATAAGTCAAGTCTTATACATATTCTTGTACACAATGTCTCAGACTATATTGAATAAGTCAATGAAACAATAATGAAAAAAATTAAGCACGTATCATATAACGACACTGTATGACTGATTCATAATTACTTGTGAATCTGACAGCAGTGGCGCAACTATGATCTTTGCGGTACCCAGACGGTGTTTCCGAAAATAAAGAGAACATAGAGAGATGATTTCTCAGTTGTTCTTCAACTGCTCGTTCAGAGATTTTTGATAATGTTGGTGAGACACAAATTGCCCGTAAATCTTTATATTCAGCTGGGTTAGATTTTTTGGGGAACACTGTGACCACTGCTCTCCCACACATCGCTGAAAATACGCTATGGGTTGAAAAAAAAAATAACTATATGGGTGATACATTGTACGATATGAGAACAACACATTTTAATCAGTTTGATGTTTATATCATCACAGCCTTTAGCAGTCTATTTTATGGTATATATAATTTTATATGTGAATAAATAATTTATTTCCTGGAAAACAAATTCAGGTTCCACTCGATGATTTTCCTTTTAAAAAGTTATTGAATCTTGGGTGGCTGCATGTTAGGTAAAATATCATTTAATTCCAGTGTTTTTCACATTTCCTTAATATTTTTGTGTTTTCTAACGATAACTAAAACATGCTTTTTTTCCTCTGCATAGCCTTATTAACATAGTTCCTAATGCCTTTATAATATCGCAGCCGCCCCTCGGTTCTATTTCTTTTCAATGCTCTCAATGCTTTTTCCTTAATGGACTCTGGAAGTAGTAATCGCCATGTCGATCAAATATATTTTGAAGGATATTTATCGGAAGATCTATGCTATCTTGATCGTAAATTTGGAAAGATGGCATATAATATAGGTCTCTTTGATAAAGTTCTTCATTAAAATTTTCAAAATTACTGTAGGTACACATTTTTAACCGACGAAACCAAAAAGGAGGAGGTTCTCTAGTCGACGCGTATATTTTTTTATGTATGACCACGCATAACTTTTTACTGAGACGTCCGATTCCGATAATTCTTTTTTCTGTGGATAGGGTCTACTTCGAAGTCTCATTTGAATTTAAAAGATGGGGTCCACCCCTAAGGATCGCAAAATGAAGGATATTGATCACTCACCCTCTGAATTCTGGTCCGTTAACCGATTCTATCAGGCATAACTTTGTACTGGGTTCTTTGATTTGAATGATTCTTTTTTTATTAGATAGGGTATACCTCATGGTTGATCATATTGAAATTCCAAACGGAATTATTCACCCTCACGGGAAGAAAAATAGGAGATAATTGATTTTTCACTTGTGAACATTGGCACATTTATGTAGTTGACAATGACAGATCGCTATTGTCATTATTTTTGTTCTACTACATCCGTCACAATCATTATATTCTATGAGAGGATGGAATGATATACAGAGTAATGAAATAAACTAACCAGAACAACGAAAATAAAAATAAAATAAAGAAACAAGTAGGTAGTAATTAGTTAATTTCAGCCACAAAAAATCGAAAATAAAAACTTTTTAACAAAAAATCAAACCGACGAAATACGGAACTGAAAAGTAAGAAATAAAATAAACCTTCTTAGTCTCAATAACTAAGCTCCTAAACTAATGTACGTAACTAATTTTGAGTCGGCGCCAAACGAACAATCAACGAAGATCATTGAATTACTTCAAAAAAATTATCAGAATGTCACCGCGCAACTCAATGTCATTATTTCACGCCCTACCTAATTCAATTGCTTGTTTGTTTGGCGCCGACTCAAAATTAGTTACTTACATTAGTTAAGGAGCTTAGTTATTGAGACTAAGAAGGTTAATTTTATTTTTTACTTCTCAGTTCCGTATTTCTTCGGATTAATTTTTTGTTAAAAAGTTTTCATTTTTTTGTAGTCCATTTGTCATCATCGACTCTCAATTCATAATGAACTATGAAGTGATCTAATACCTTATTTTAAAATATGATCAAATCCAATAGCTGTTTTATCTATTCTTGTAGGCATTTCAATGATTTGAGTCAGATAAAAGATTTTTATAACTGTTAGAAGATTATCTACGTGAGTATTACCGAAATCTAGAACGTTAATGTTGAAATTATTTCATCTACAGCTGAATGGAAATAACTCGTAGTATCTTCGAATTCCTCTATAAATAATTTTTCATCCTGTAAGGGAGCCTTGTATATTACACCCACTGCAAAAGTTTTTCTATGAAAAGACAATTTTACCCACAGTTGTTCACAAAAATGGTTAGGTTTACACATGGCTTCACTTTTCAATTCAATCGAATCATAGTGCGGCTTTTAATAGTCCCCCCCTGTTAGCTTTTGAACGGTTCGACGTAGAAGAATGGAAAAAAAAAGTTTTGAATGATATCACCGATACTACTTTCTGGAATGAAAGACATTGTGATTGCCCGATAGATGGCGCGGAGGGGCATATTAACTTGAACATTTCCAATTGCATAGGGGGTCAAGTGACACATCCTTGAAAAGATAGTTGAATTCTCAACCATCTTATTGTTTTTGAATTTTGTTCAAACGTTTTTTCACATATGCATTTAAAACGTCAAATATAAGTGCAGATCTGTATGATACCGTTTGAACGGTTTGATGTGGAATAATGAGACATGAAATTTATTGAATGGTATTACCAGCCCTACTTTCTGAGAGAAAATACAAGAAAATTACTCGAGGGCGCTGGGGGCACATCAAATTGAAAATGTCAAAATGCATATTTGCACATCGTTGAAAAAATAATTACATCTTTCTTTCAACCATGGTTGTTCTACGGAATCACAATTGCGAGTGCTTTTTATAGCCTCCCCTCCTTCACCCCTCACTGTTAACTTTTGAACGTTCCGACATAGAACATCAGGACCAAAACTATTTCGAATGATATCTCCGATACTACTTTCTGAAATGGGAAACATTGTGCTCGATAGATGGCGCGCGCGAGCAGGGGTGGGGGGGGGGGGCACATCAACTTAAGAATTTCAAACTGCATAGGGGGTCAAGTGGCACATCGTTGGAAATATAATCCTTTTTTTCACAATTTGCATTTGAAATTTCATTATACTTGACATTTCAAGTGCATATTGTGCAAAAACGTATTAACGAAATTGAGAAAGAACTAGCTTGTAGAAGATATAATTGAATTATTATTTCAACGATGTGCCACTTGACCCCCATGCCTTTTGAAATTTTTAAGTTGATGTCATTTATCGGGCAATCACAAAGTCTTTCATTTCAACAAGTAGTATCGGTGATATCATTCAACATATTTTTTTTCATTTTTCTGAATCAAACCGTTCAAAAGTTAACAGGGGGCTATTAAAAGCCGCACTGTATACAGACTCCACCACCCCGACTCTGTCTGTCTTTCCCAAATGAATTGTATCCAGTAATATTTATCAGATGATCCCGTATTTCCGCTTTCAACGATGACTCATAAACTGTGAAAATATCGAAATTCTCCCATGCTTTGATATTTTTAACCAGTAATAATGATGGTATCAGAGATCTGACATTCAACCCTCCCATTTTCAAATAGTTCATATCAAATTATTTTAATTACCTATACGTAGGAAAAAAAATATCCCAGCAGCGTACGTTTCACAAGCAAAGAATAAATATATTAACAGAAAGTGAAACATTGAGAAGGGGAACGGTCCTAATCTCACTCCTACCTGAAAGTTAGCAGAAACAATAGATGGGCAACGACAATATGTGGGCAAGTAACAGCTGCACCCAGGCTGTCGACGAATTTTTCAATTTATATTCATGAAGCTGAAACTTGGAGTTATGATTGTTGAGTTAGCTTTGAAATAAAAGGTAACACGAAACACAGCCCATACTTTGCTGTCCCATTGATATGACTCCTTTCGAAGATGACAAGTGTACCAGGAAATTTCAATATTGCAGAAGAATTTCGAACATTCGCAAACCCAATACATAAACCGCCGTTCATCTTTCCATTTATTCGACCGAAATTCCCATTCTGGTCGCCCTAGTAGAGACGTACTGATGTCGAATATGAGTCAAGCAGTGAACCGTTTATCCTTTGAAGATGATCAAAATGGCCGACATGGAAACCGACGCCGATATCTGTTTTTGCATCCTGTCCGTGCGCCTATGTTGGTGTTGTGGCTAATGCAAATGCTCGAGACTGTACTGTCACCAGCTGAAAGTTATGTTGCTCTTGCAATGAGTACATAGATCAGTAAAGAGAAACTGATCCCGGGAGAGCTCCTCAGAATGTCCCTTGAGAATACTATGATGTTTAAGCAGAGCGTATCATGTTTCACGTTTCAGCAGGAGGGTATATGAACTAGAAAACCTTTTATTACTGAGGGCCGTATTCTGAGGGATACGCCGAATAATTCAGCCGCAATTGCTTCTTGTATTGACAACTGGAGAAGTTGTGGCCAGATGAAATTACAAAATTCTGCTGGATTGACGAATCAAAAAAGACACTGTTGCATTGAGAACAATTCAGAAGTTTTTCATTGGATTTCTAACAGGTGCAGCTACCTTCAAATACAAATTACAACCAAAAAAGAGAGGCGCCTGGGTAAAGTTGTAGGGTATAGATGGAAAATGATAAGATGGACATTAGATATAAAATGTACGGGGAAAGTATTGTAGGAAATATCATTTTGTAATTTTATTTCTCAAGTTGGTTTTGGGGAAATTTTATATTTTTCTGAACAGGTTCACGGAAATTCTGGTAAACCAGGAGGGGTCTTTACGTTGCACCTCAATAACTTCAATATTTTGAAAGATATCAACTCTTAGAAGGTACATATGGTCTTCTTATAAAAAAATATAAAGGAAATGTGGTGAAAAAAACAAACGTCTATAAACGTCTCTGTCACATTTAAGAAATGTTTTTATACATATTTTGACATCGGAAGTCTATATAAGTCATGTTGAAATGTTATAATGATATGATATTACTTCACCAGTGTCACATCTGTATCTTGTTTCCTTTCACATTTAATTTTTTGTACACTGTCTGCATTTCAAGGAAAACCTGAGCTTTCTGTGATTCTCTGGTACTGGAATTATTTCAGGATAATGTTGGGTATTGGGTGCTTGTATCAGTCTAACTGGGACCTGAGATCAGGGACTTCCTTCACTAGATTTCTTCCATCTTCAACATCTTATATTTTTGAAAAGGATTTTATAATATCCTCCCTGAACTGAATAAATTATTTTTTTTTACTCTGTGTACAGAAAATGAGCATTCCAAACCGCAACATCAAGTGAATGGAATATTACCTTTTTATACCAGCGCCAGGGTACCGTGAAATACTGATTAACCTTCCGCAGATAACGTGAGTGGTTTCTTAATTTTTGATAACGTCGGTCTGACAAACCGATTTTTTCAAGGAATGATTATTGGTCGTTTTTACTTAAAAATAAATGAATATTTTTTCTTTAACATAATATTCGACTATAATTTCCATGTACAAATACAAACACAAACGAATTTTTGAAAAAAAAAATTTTTTTTTTGTAGGCTTTAAAACAGCTGTATTTTCATTCAATACAACAATTATCCAACCAGAAAAAATATTCCTCTGATGTGCAACTAAATACATGAATCATCAAATCAATAATTGAATTAAAACAAAATGAACAAACTATTCAACAGTCTACATGAATTTGAGAGAACATGACCAAAGTCAACCCCTTGAACATTGAGTAACTGAAAACATACCATTCAGTTCATGAATGAAGACGCCAAATCAAATTATACTTACCTCAGAGTTTTACACGAACGATAACGCCGGTTTCACGCACCGTATATTTATTTTTCTAACGAAGCAAACGCTCTATTCGACAGACAATGTAAACCTGACAAGATTCCTAATACTACGAGAGGTACCCTGGCGGAAAGCGGGAAATATATAAACAACAGAAAGTTAGCGCAAATATTCAAATCAGTCGGTGCGAGAGACCGTACGTTATAAGCGGAAGGTTAACGTATTATTAGCGAGTAAAATCATGCATTCTGTGCTTTTTGCTGATCACGTGATTTTGAATCCCCCACCAAGTCAAAACAAAAGCACAATGGTGAATTGCTGTACCTAATGTGACACCTCAACGAACTACAATGGATATCCGTCGTCGGGGTACGTACGGGCTCTAAAATGGGGGTATTTCGAAAGACGGCTATAGACGTTGTAACATCAAAGTTCCACAACGCTCACATATCGTTCGAAGTTTGTACACGTCGTTGTCCGTGAACGTGTTAATATATATATAACTACAGATCTTTTCCACAAATATTCATGAAATTCATCGGTTTTGATTTCTTATTTCATTCATTGTATTCGATCGTACTGAACTAGGGATATGGATAGAAAAGGTAGAGATGTGGATATGATGCAGTGAAAATTTTTGTATAAGAACCCTCCTACTAGCTGACATTGCCAGAGGTCCAGGTCGTAGATAACATCTGATTCAAAATTGGGATGTGGTAGGAATATGGGGGTTTTCGGGATCGAAGATTATTAATTTTTTTGCAAAATTCATAAATTCAAGATGGCGGACGAGTTTTCTGATTATGGTCCGATCCGATTCAAAATTGGTATGTGGGGGTTTTTGGGGTCGGAGATTATGAAAATTTATGTCAAAATTCATAAATTTGGAAAGGCGGCTCCAAGATGGCGGACGAATTTTGTAATTATGGTCCGATTTGATTCAAAATTGGTATGTGGGGGTTTTTGAGGACGAAGATCATGCACTTTTTCTCGAATTCATAAATTCGGAATGGCGGCCCCAAGATCAAGAACGAGTCCTGTGATTATGGTCCGATTCGATTCAAAATTGGTATGCGGGAGTTTTCGAGGTCGGAGATTATGATATTTATTGTCAAAATTCATGAATTAGGAATGACGGCTTCAAGACTGAGGACGAGTTTGTGATTATCGTCCAATTTAATTCAAAATTGGTATGCGGAGGTTTTTGGGGTCGGAGATTATGAATTTTTTGTCGACATTTATGAATTAAAGATGGCGGCTCCAAAATGGAAGACGAGTTCTCTGATTATGGTCATATTCCATTCAAAATTCTTATGTAAGGGTTTTCAGGTTCGGAGATTATGAATTTTTTGTCAAAATCTATGGATTCAAGATGGCGGACCGAGTTTTGTGATTATGGTCAGATTTTATTGAAAGAAGGTGTGGGGGAGTTTTTGTTGTCGTAGATCATGATTTCTTTCAGCTCAAAACTTACAGGGAAGTGACCTTGTAATAACGATGCTCTATTGGAAATGGACAGATTGAGGCGAACAAACTGAGAAGCAAAAAAATAAAATAACTAAAAAAAAACTTTTTGGAGACAATCTTTTAGTTAAGCTATGTACGTATACGTAATTATAATTAATTTGTTTGGTATTTCTTGGGATTAGATTCCAACTGGGACAGGTTTTGCTTACTATTTACATCAACTTTCAAATACGTACCTAGTATAGAGGACTGCTTTGTATCACACTTCATTTCAAAAATATTTTGTTTGTATAGGTGTCTTGTTTTTTCCATGTACATGATTTCTGGACTTTGGGTTGTTGTATTTAATCTCGTAGGTCTGCGCAATTCGTTCGTTTTGGGAAAGGAGTTTTTGTCTTCAGAACCTTATGTGTAAATGTGAAGTTGTCTGGTCTGATGACAATTCAACCAACCTACCTCAATGAACTTATCGCTAATATGGTCATACTTTCTCAAACCTGTTGCAAATCTGAGGCAAGCATTTTGCATGAGTTGTATTTTCAATGAATCAGCTTGTGTTGATGCCGGGCCATATACGGTGTCACAATAGGCGATTCGGGATAGAATTAATATTTCACAGAGTTTAAGTTTGATGTCTGTTTTCAAGAAGTCTCTATGAGAGCATAGTATTTTTAATGTTCCATATACCATTTTTGAAAGATGATTCACACGTTTACCGAATTTCAAACTAGAATCCATCCACAAGCTTAGGTTTTTGCATTCGGTCATTATTGACAGATCAGTACCAAGTGATTGTAGCTTCAGTGTAATTTGTTGATTTTTACGTTTGAGAATATTACCGAAGTTTTGAAATATTCATTTTTGAATTATGAGCCATGGAAATGTCTAGAAGCTCTTTGAAATCGGCATTTATAGATTGAAATGTGTGTTGAGTATGATCAAGTGAAAAACCACATTGTAATTGCGTATCATCGGCATACTGAAGTACTTTGCATATCGTGGTAGATGGATCAAGATATGTTTATGGTAATGTTAGTAGGTACAAAAAGTTTCTTTTTTTTTTCGAAATTGGATTTTATTTTAAATTGAATGCGTTATTTTTTTTCAAATTGATTTTTGCAATGACTAGTATTGAATATTGAAGAAATTTATATTGAGTAATAATAGAAAACATTGAAAGGAACATGCCAGCAGTTATACGAATAATGCGATTTAAATTAGTAATAATTAATGTATAATAGAATCATTACGTGTTATTTAAAACGTGTTATTTTGAACGTGTTATTTGAAATATTTGTTTGAATTATGATTTAAATTATAAACTAGGATACCTTATTATATTAAATTTGGGGAGCTATATTATTATTAGTTATGTTTTTGAATATCAAAGATTTTGGCGGTATTTTGATCTTTTCAAGGAAAACTGTTTTTTATCAATTCACATATCGTCGTAATTTGAGTATTTTATGGGAATTATAATATTTAAGATTTTTTTTTTTTAAATAAATCAGATAAAGGTGAAGTTTAAAACATAAATTAAGTGGGAATATTATTTTTTTAATAATATGAATTTGGATTTGAAAGTAATTTCAATCAACTAGTTGATTTTATTCTTGCTCTGAAATATGCACTTATTTCCCATCGCATCGCTTTCATTATAATATGAAATAAGTATCAACAAAGTAAATTTACTAGAAAATGAATCTAGACTGTTCGAATTAGAACTTGATACTTACATTAAAAAGATAATCGCGAAATTCAATTTGAAATTATATGATTATTTTTCGTAAAAGATAATTATTTATTATAGATTTTTCTTTCCATTATAGTTCATTAGTATTGAGAAATCATTTTCAAAATTAGAAAGGAAAAAAAACATGTACCTGTGCATCAGGGTTTATTGACATAAATTATGAATTCAATCATTTCTAAGTAGAAAGAGCTGAAAAATATTATTTTTATTGTATAATACATTCAACAAATAATACTTCATACTGAGAGATTTGGTTTTGATATTTGTAATAGGATAATTTTACTTGTTTGTGTTTCAATTGGGATTCATTTTGTGGGATTTTCAGGATTGACTCAACCTTATTCTGATGCTAATGAATTATTTTCTAAAGAGCAAACTTATCCTTTGATATCCAATTTATCACTCGCTTTATTTTAATGAGTTCATGTACGTTTTATTACTGCAACTTTGAGGTTCAACGTAGGTAACCTTTTTTTTTATTTCTAGGTTGAGAATATACACTATTATGTTAGCGGGTCGATCTGCTGGAGATGTTGGTGCTGTCGCAAGATCTCATTGAATATCCATACAGAAAAAATCTACTTGCGTCAAATCGGGTGCATGACTGGCCACCCGATAAATCCTATACATCCAATCAATCTGCCTGCATGAACATGGTTCGGATATTGTTGAACAGCAACAAAATAGCGAATTTCGACAGTTCATAAATTTCAAGTCGTGACTTCAACTTTTATGACTCACCTGAAATATCCTGTCGACCTTTTCTTTTATCGTATCTTCTTCAATACTAGGGTCGGCTAGTTTGCCCATGAGCTCGTATATAGCCGTCACGATATCTGTCATCTCTTCGCGTGTTATGCAACCGTCACCATTGATGTCGTAAAGAGTGAAAGCCCATCGGAGCTTCTCTTCCAGGGAACCCCTGGATAGGATGGACAGGTTATGAACAAAATCCTGAAATTAAAATATAGAATTATTTTCCATTATTATGCCATTATACATGAGTAGTGAATGCAGATTCATCAGAGAAAATAAGGTTCATAATTGTATTCAAGAAGTTCATGTCATATAATTCTCCTAAAAATTTCTTGCTCAGATAAATTTATGTCGTATGAAATTTGGTGCTTTTTGAAAAATCCTGAAGAATATATTAGTATCAAATAATATCCATCCAGACGACCTAGAAATAAATGGAAATAGCAAACATCGAGAAAGTATCATCAACTTTATTATTATGGAGAAATTGAATATAGAACACTTGAGAAAAAAGGCTATACCAATTGTTCTGAATTATAAAATCATTATACTGCATAAACATTTGCTTGAAGTGGATGATTTGACACTGTGGTTCATTGAGAAACAAAATTGTAGTTGAAATGTGTTTATTAATGAATGATTGACAACTGGTAATGGTAATGGCGGAAGACGGTTAGAAACAGTGACTGGCTGTGGATGCCCAACTTATTCATTGTAAATATGAACGGAATCATTGCCATTGGTATTTTCCAATGTTGTTACGAGTTTTGATTATAGAAAAAAAACACCTAGATGAAATATATATTTGATTATACTGTGAAGATTAGAAAAAATATATTTTCCCCAATTTTTGTTCCTCTGTCCTTCCTATTTCAGCAATAATGGATGGATGGAAGTCCTGTACCATACGGTAACAGTCAGATACAGGCAGCTTCGAACCAACAGTTCACGAAAGGCCAACTAGAAACCGACGTTCTCCAAGTCTCTAAATTATTGAGATCACCCGTATATGATAGTAAGGAAGATTTAACACTTGAATCTACTTCGATAATTTGTGGTTTTTCATTGGTGTTACTGTAATGCGACTCTTGGCCTATTTCGTGAAGATCTCCTTTGGAATTGATTTCAGTAATGCCATAAGTCGTTTCAGTTTGATCTGGTTTATTTTGATAATTCTGAGTGCATACATTTCGAGCGTTTAACTTATGAAACAGGGTCGTTATACAAAATTCAGTTACATGACCCGTTTTGTGACACGAAACATATTTTTATGAACTTTGTCCAACTCTAAAATCCTTCGATGTGTGGTTTGAACGGTCACAGTTCAAACGAAGACTTTGAATGCCCAAGGCGCGGTAATCAAGGCGATTTTTGTTACTTGATTTTGCTTGTGGCGAGAACTACGATACTCACGGATCCTGGAGAGTTTTCTCAAATCGACTGTTTCTTCAATTTGTAGTTATTTAAACTAAAAAATTATATGTTTTGACTGGGAGACTCTGGTAACCTTATCCCCAACAAACATTATAAGTAAAATTTACGTCATTTCGACCTTCGACTAGGTGAGCGCCCAAATTGGCGAAGGTAATTCTTACGTTAAAATTACCTCAAATTTACCAATAAGGGAAAAAATGGAAGTGATTCAGAAGTCTAAAATTGGGCAATCAAGACTTTTTGCCCAATAAGTCGAAGGTAAAATTGCCTTCAGACTATTCGACTGATGGTAAAATTTCAGTCAATTCTACCTATTTTAGGTTATAAACACTTTAATAAAACAAACAATCGAAGGTTAGAAAAAGATGAAAAAGTTTACTGTATATTGTGTATCTCAACCTACATGTTTATTCGTAAAAGATTTGAAGAAGACCTGAACATGGCATATGAAGAAAGAACTGTCAAGAAACGTACAGCAGAGAATGACGTATGCAAGTGATGGTTGCGCACTCACATCTAGTTCGGATTTTATTTGCGATACAAACATGATATTAGGTGTACTCCCTCAACTTTTTTTATCAAACACTGCAAAAACTGATTTCATAGATGAAGTATGTATATACATATCATATACACCAATTTTTTTACTGTCTATCTATAAAATGTGGTCGATTCGAGAAAATTATGGATTATTTTCGCAATGACGGGAAAAGTTTAAACCGAAAATATGGAGGCTATCCCATATGGGACCTATTAGTTGCATTTTCCCAATATTTCACCGTTGAGAATACATAGGCTTTATTCAAAGTCGACAGTACCCGTCATTCTGGCTTTGAAGTCCATTTTCCTTTTCTTGGGATTTCAGACCCTTTGGCATTGTAGTCATATGATGAAATACAAATATGTTATTGTATGTTATTTCCTGCGATATGTCTATACGTTCCGTTCCCTGGTTGGATCGTGGAGAATACATTTATATTGTTTTTATTCGATATTCTGAGTGAAAACACTAAAATCAACATACATCAGGTAATAATCAGGTTAATATTTACTGGAAAGTTTTCCCGAAAAGTTCAAGTATTTTGCTGTGCATTAGGTGAAATTCAACCTAATGAATAACTCTATGGCTGTGAAGGTTGATTTAAAGTACACAACAAGTAATTTCATACTTTGCACGACTCTTATTGAATTAATGGTTTTCGAAGGAGTTTCGGTGGTCTCAGTAACGGTTTTCACAATACATGGAGTTAGTTAGTTGTTGAAGGTAGAATATCTGTCCAGAAATAGGTGAATTCGTACCTCTTGAAGCCATTTTACCCCTCTGCTTGGTATAATTTTCCTATAATATTAGTTGGGTCTATACAAGAAATAACGAAGTACAAGAAGGTGTTGTAGTGTCCACCTTCAGGTTCCATAAAAGTCGAAAAATGACGGAGATATAATTCATTGAAAACTCATGTACCAGCGCTTACTTTGAATACGACAAATAATAATGCGCCGAGAGATTTTCGTTGAGAAATAACCAAACACAGTAAAAGTGTCTGTATGTCGGGTTGTTTGGGGAAACAACAAGGAAAACCATTCACCTGGAATGGCTGGAATTGAGGAAGGCATTCCAGAAATCATCGAGGACAATCCAACAACGAGTTCTAGGTCCAAAACATATCCAGTTGGCGTGGCCCACAGTAAATATAGTAGGACGATGAGACAGAAACATTTTGATTATTACCTTTATTGTAGTGGAACTCATAGATCCTTCCACAAGAGTTCAGTTTTCTCAGTAGCATCTTGATCGACATCTCATCAACGAAAATTTCAGAATACTCATTTGACATTTTAGCGAGTTTTTCGTGTCATGATCATGATAGTTTTATGATTTCGTTATCTGTCTACTTTTATATAGGGGATTTTTGGTAAATAACATCCGAATACTCCAACTCTTAACGGAGGTTCTAGAAGCCATAGCATATGAAGTTCTTTTAGAATGGAAGTGGCAGTTGATGAATTCTTGTAGGATGCTTTGACGGGGAAAATAATGTCTAATCACCATTAAACATAAATAGAGTGTGCATACTTCCCACCGATGTTTTCGCAATATTTTTTATCGAAATGTGAATTTATCATCAATGCTCCAACAGTTTGAAACTATTTATGATAATTAATTTTTGTATTAACTGCACAAATAATATAAAAAAAGATGAACATCAAAACGTTTCAACTTTCTTCTGACTAATATTATGACTATAAGTTCAAAAACACCAATAAATTTCAATTTTTTCCATTATTCACATGTTTTAACTCAGCAGATTGTGTATTTGCTACCTAATATTTCATTCTGGATTTGAGAAAAACACGTAAAAATATGAAAGATATAAATTAGCTCGTGTTTTGCTATCAGTTTACTGCAATACCTGGAATATTAGAAATCCTGAATGGCTCTGAATATAAAGATATGCCGATATTGCCATAAATTTGTGAAATACATCTGCTCCTTATCTCTGGATCCAGAGGGCAATATTTTTTGAAAAAGAAATGACTATAAATTTAACAAGGGACGATACCGAGTTCTCCCTTATTTAACATATTTGTGAGCGTAGGGGTTTTCACTCACGAAAGTGGAGTTGGCAAACCCCGTAAAATTGTTGAGTATTGTGGAAGAATCATATATTCAGGATATTTTCTGTTATTGTTTTTTCATGCTCCTTTCGTTTCATCTGACGTATTTCATTATAATGAACTTTGTTTTTCGTGTAAATATCTCCCAAATGTTTATTTTGAACCTTACAACCCGAACAACATTTGAGTGAAGCGGCTGAAATTTTAACGTGGTATTTCCGTAGAAAGAGTTGATCAAAATTGCTCCACTTTAAACAGCTCCAACACAGAAAATGGGGTAGGTACAAAAGGGTTGGATCATTGGATCAACAATTCTTGGAATTGCATGCAATCTTCTGAAAATTGCATAAGCTAGTAGTCTCTCTACCGCAATGGATTGTTTCATTTTTTCTGATTGAAACTGTTACGAATATGGCATTGCTATCTGTTTGATTTTGTACTGAGTTGCGAGATTAGCTAAGCTGCTGTTGACTTAACATCCAATAATGCTTACTAATATAATAGTGTTTCTTGAATTTCATCTCTCACGGTACAACAACTCACCTTATCTTGATGACTACAACATAGGAGTGGGCAGATTGAGACCGCGACGGAAAATCATTCCATTTCCTAAGTGACAACACCTATGGAGTGGGCCGATTAAGACCTCAAAAGAAATCACCTTCCTACCTAAGTGACTACAACCTAAGAGTAGGCAGATTGAGACCTCGGTTGGAAATCACTTCCCTCTTTCACTTCAATCAATAATTTTTTTTCACCACTTTTCTTGGAAATGGCTCCGAAATGGAAGCCGAAACGTCGAAATTATCAAATTTCTAGGCGCGGTTCAACCAAACCTATCCAAATATATATACATATATATATATATATATATATATATATATATATATATATATATATATATATATAAAAATATATATATATTGTAAAGTTAGAAGGACCAGTAATAATTTTAAAGATAAAAAAAAAATTTATAAAAAACCAAAAAAAATAAATAGAAAATTGTTTTTTTTTTGAGATTCTATTTCCTTTATGAAGCCTCTGTATAATATTGATAGGTAAAACATATGCAAATACTATAATGCAATCATTTTCATATATTGTCAAAATGATTACAACCTATAATTGTTTAAAATACAACAAAAAAGTCTAGATTTACAAAGTCATTCTGAATTAAATGTGATCAACAAAATTATAAGCTTGGAACATACAGTATATGAAATTGTATCTAACCTAAAATAGCCAATGGGAGAAAAAGAAACTTCTTGATGACAATAGCCAATCAGGAAATAGAGATGGTGAGATAAAAGATTTGAAATTGTGGAAAAGTAAGAACTGAGAAACGTCAAAAATAATTATCATTAAATATTGTATTTAGTTTATAAGAAATGTGAAATATATTAGTTCATAAATTCTCCCAAATAACACCAAAATAGTGAAAGTTCGACAAGGAAGTGCTCGAGTTTGAAAATCCAAATAAAATGGACAAAACAGAAATGGTATCCAGGGAAGAGAAAAAACAAAGCGACTGAGATTGAAAAAAATTTGAGAAGGAAGCCAGGTACAAAATTTGAGAAAGAAGGAAATTGAATATTTTCACGAATGACAAAGTAGTTTGCCAAAAATAACAAACCAATTCAACTTCTGAATAATTTCAACACAAAATAAACAAGGATAAAAGAAGATTACCTTTTTGGTTCTCCACATGAAAACTTTTCCAAGCTGATTTCGTGGATTTTGGATGGTTTCTTTTGAAATGGTGAGTTCCTGAGAGGAGTGAATGAAACAGGAATTCAGATTATGCCAGGTATTGCATCAGCGACAGTTCCAGCTCCAGGTATAAACTTATTTAGTGCACATCACAAACTGAATCACTTTCCTACGTAACTTGTATATCTGAAGAACTCTATTTTATTTTGGTATTGAACTATAAAATAATTCTTCCAAGTCATAAGAAAAAAGTGAGGTTATATACAATATCCAACATTGTTTCTTATTATTCTATGAAAATTTATCAATTGCTTATAGTTATTTATCGGAGGCCAGGTTAATATAAGTTTTCCTGAATAAAAGAAATAATTGTTTTTGATAGTTTTTGGTTTATTTTCCACAATGATATGCAAATATTTTACTTATAAACACTGAACTGAAAACAGTGACGTTAGCTGGCAATTATTATTTCATAACAATTAGCTATTATCATATCAGAATATAACAATTGGCTTCCCATCTCGGAGCTGAATTGCCTACATATGTATTAGAGGTACATCAAAATCGAAATCAAAATATTCATACAGGGAGAAAATATTTGTGGGGCAATAACAATAACCTGGGGACAAAAATTAACAACACTTATTATAAAAAATTATTTAAAAGCCATTATTATTTCATAACAATTTGTCTCCCAACGAGGAGCGAAAATAATCAGCTATCAACATAACATAACAATATATATATATATATATATATATATATATATATATATATATATATATATATTATATATATTTATTTATATACAGGGTGTCCCTGGACTTCCTCTTTTCCTTTCGGGAATGTCAAAATATTATCAGTAGTTCATATAACTTTTGTTCCTAAAAGCCTTCGTTACCAAGTTACGGCCCTCAAAGTTACAAAATGAAAAATGTTTTTCTTTGATAACTTTCAAAGTGAATATTCAAAATCATCTGAATTTCGGTGATTGACTGAACAAATGAATTCCTCCGATGAGCTTTCATGCAGGAGTCAGTTGTTTTGCTACAAAGTCAGGAACGGACTACCCCCGATGGTCCACACCCCAAAACTTTGAAATGACTAGGATTTGTCAATATGTTTTGACAAAAAAAGGTTATCTGGATAATTGCCTGATTAAAAGTACTCGTGTGGAAAATCGATCGGAGCAACGATTTTTGATTAAAATGCATTTTTGTTTGACGACATCCAACCTGAGATGTCTACCATTATTCAAAAAGATGAATTTGTAATGAAAATAGAAATGATAGGTACAATGTTCATAACGAATTTTTATCATGCAAATACGTTTACCTTACAAAACTCATGGTGTAAATAATCAATCGCAAGCCTCAAGAGCAAACAGAAATGCAAAATCCGCTACAAAAACTGCTCGATATGACCCCCCCCCGCCCCCCGTCTCTCTCAATACATTTTCTCAGTCGGCGCAAACACCCTCTCTGCAAGGTGTTTTTGTCAACATCTGTGGAAGAAATGGAACATAAATTTTTCCACCGGATATTTTTCACCTATTCATGTGCAGCCGTTTTTGTAGTTTATTCGTTTGCTTTTTAATAGTTATGTCTTCCGATGTGCGTTTTTTCAGCTAAATTTATCTTCGGGTTAAAGATTTTCTCCCATGAAATTATACTTATCAGTGAAACTCCTCAACATTTAAGCTTTGAATACGAATTTGCAACATCCAAATGTTGAGTTTCATGAGATTCAGATTCAGAATATGGACTGAATTCGATATTTCATAGTGGAGTAGCTTGTTAGTTCAAAAACACCACGAATCTACACTTGATATTTCATTTGAAAAAATATCTACATTGTGTATGAAACTTTCAACTAGGTACTGTTCTTTTTGTTCACGACTTTATTTCAGCATATTTTGTATTATCCCTGTTAAAAATGTTGTTGAATTAACGTTAGCATTAGTATTTCTAGTGTGAAAATTTTTCATTTCAAATAATGGTGGACGATCGGGTTTGATGTCGTCGAGTAAAACTGCATTTTTATTAAGAATCGTTGCTCTGATCGACTTTACACACGGGTTCTTTTATTCAGAAAATTGTCTACGTAACCTTGTTTTGTTGAAAACTTTCGAAAAATTGTCTGTCATTTCAAAGTTTTGGGGTGTGGACCATCGGGGGTAGTCCGTTCCTGACTTTGTAGCAAAACAACTGACTCCTGCATGAAAGCTCATCGAAAGAATTCATTTGTTCAGTCAACCACCGAAATTTAGATGATTTTGAATATTCACTTCGAAAGTTATCAAAGAAAAACATTTTTCATTTTGTAACTTTGAGGGCCCGTAACTTGGTAACGAAGGCTTTTAGAAACAAAAGTTATATGAAGTACTGGTGATATTTTGACCCCATCTATACATTTCCGAAAGGAAAAGAGAAAGTCCAGTGACACCCTGTATATATTTTTAAATGTATAATGTTATTTCTGAAACACACGACTATTTCCCAACATCATAACTATTCCACTAGAAACGGAAATCTCATCAGGATCCTGACTCATAACACATCATTCTTTAAGATACAGGAATCACATTTTTCAACCATCTTGCAACAGATCTAAGGAAAATTCAAAGCAAAAATATGTTAGAATCAAAATTGGAGAAATATCTGCAATAAAACTGTTTCTACAGCATTTCTGAATTTTTAAACTGGAGATAAAATGTAACTTCTGTCTGTGTATATATATAACATTTATATTTTACATCTGATTTGTTTCAAATTCGAGGTAAAATTTAAGTCTGTGTATATGTGACATTTATATTTTGTATTTTGGTATTTTGATTACTTGTCTACCTTTTTGTGTTCTTGACGTATCCTATATCATGTATTTGATCTCAAAGGATTCAATAAATTATTGTTATTATTATTATTATTAGAGAAATTTGTGAATCCCATTCAACGGACTCTGGCAGCAATGCGTTAGCAATCAGTTTCAGTTGATAACAGTTCTTGTACAGTAACATTTATATGTGTTGAATAAATATCAATTCTTCATTATTATTATTTTCGTTTTTGGCATCGACTTCTGTGGTCATTAGCCTTTGGCCTGCGGTAAGTGTTCGTGAATTTCGTTTCATCTACATGGGTCTGGTAAGTGTGTGTAATATAATTCAGCTCATATTCCTCTCCAGTTCTTATCTTTCAAGAAAGATGATCATTTTCCATGTCTCACGTGGGGAATTTCCAAGGCAACTATTTGACAAGCCCAACTACGTATGAGTTCAAGAGAATTTTTCAACATGTTCGACTGTCAAAGGAGTATTCTGATACACTTCACGTCAAGGTTGCCTATCGTTTCGGAGCTAGTGAGTAGGGAGTGGCATATTCTCAAACGGGTTATAGCTACTTATTCTCTCCTTTTCAATAGTGGTCCATATTCACATTTGTGAACTGTGAGTTTGCACTTTTTGAGTTTTGTGTTACTAGAATTTCATTGTCTTTGCTATTGGTGTGTTACCTTCTTCTTTATTTCTACTGTCAGGTCGGATGACCTGACAGGAATGTCATAATATGTGTCTGAATCAGCTGCTTCTCTCGCTCCTTGGTATCCAAATAGAACAGACACGTTTATTTTTTTGATATAGCCAGTCGATAAGCGGGAGTATGGTTTGTATTAATGGATCTTGGTTGAAATCAAATCAGAAATGTTGTGTGATTATGCATTTCAGCAAATCTTAGGGCTTGCCATATAGCATACAGTTCAGCTGTGAAGATACATGCTACTGGAGGAAATGTCCTGGCAAAGCTCTCCCCCAATGAAATGACATCGATACTGCTACGAACATACTCATGAGCACAATAGAAAAACATATTGAAGAATGCAAAAATAATATACAATTAAAAAAATCCAAATTTAAATTGAGAAAGTGGATGAGAGACAGCATTTTGAAATCAGTAAACGATAAAAATGAAATTCCCAACCGATGAAAATATTATAAACTATAAAGAGTATAGAAATAAATTGAATGATGTAATGAAACAGGCAAAACGAAATTATCATCAGATTGGAATCTCTGAAATTAAAAACAGCTCGTCTAGTTTATGGGACTGTGTTGATTGCCATAAATATAATAATTGATAATGACGGTAGTGAACTTACGGATAGTGAACATATGGCAGATGAATTCAATAATTTTTTCTCAAACATAGGTCAAAAAATGGCAGACATAATAAAACAAGATCATAAGACACATCCAGAGACTTTACACCAATCAATGAACTCATTCTTTCTAGGAGACACAAGTGATAATGAAGAGCCAAAACGCACCAGGACTTGGCAACCTGACCACTGAGACTATGAAACTAATTGGTAATCTTATAATCAAACCAATATTCTATATTATAGACTGGTCAATAAAAACTGGAAAATTCTCATCCACTTTCAATATTTTGGCGATAAAACTACTACACAAAAATGGAAGCAAAGAGAATGTCTCAAATTACCGTCCAATCTCTTTGATTTCATATCTCGCTAAAATCTTTGAAATCACAAACTATTTGAAAAAATATGGAATACTATCAGAGAAGCAATTCGGATTCAGGGAAAACGAGTCGACGCAAGACGTCATATTATTTGTTACATACAGAATATTCAAATATGTCGACCAAATTCGTACCAACATTAAAAAAAGAAACTGTTGACGCAAGATGCTCATTTGTATATACGTAGAAATCATTACCCTAGACATTCTTTTTGCACTTTTCATATTTTCCAGCGGAACTTTCTCCAATTTACTTATTTATTTATCTTGATATCGGGACCCATAGACTATGTAGATAATTTTCACTTCTCACAAGGTTAGCCTCTTGGTGATTTGCCTACAATGACTAGGTCTCAGAAGTAAATTAAATGTTCCGCAATTTATTTCATATCATGTGTTATTTTATATCATTCTAAAATTTTTGTTATTAGTTTTACTCTCGCTACCAAGGCTCTTTTTGATGAGTAGTATGTATTTGTTTACCATATTGTTCTATTCATTCCATTCTCGTGATGAATGAATGAATGTGCACTTCCCACTCCATTGTTTGTTTATGAGCCGTCTGTACTTCTATTGGAGGTATATGATATGAATGAAACGAGGTGTATGGATCTATCTGTGTCTTCTTCCTTGTAGATATTGCATTCTAGATGGAATTTTGGAGCTATAGTGTTCCAAGATGGGTTCTTATTTGGCCCTATTGGGTTAATATTGAATTGTTATCCAGTTCTGACCAGTTCATGGGAAAGTTAGTTTGAAATCGATTACTCCTTATTATTTTTATTATTATTGTATGGAGAGAATGGACACGAAATAGCTCGATAATAACCTCAGAGAACAATATCCGGCGTAAAATTGATTGAGGACACAAGCCAATCCTGAAAATGTTCACGGTATTACTAAAAAATTGATCATGTATTAGTATCTCGTAATCGTCTTAACTCCTTGGATTGTGATAATAATGTACAAGAAGCCAGAACAAAGCCTCTTATCCTTTGCGAAAGTTTCTTCATCCCTCACTCCCATTCCGAAGAACTTCACCCCAAGTGAATTCATCCAAATCGGAAACACGATCCGAACAGAACGAAATATGTATTAATTTCGACATTTATTGTCTATACAAGAAGCGTATCCGTGAGTCTCTCACGTAAGAAGGTTTTCGAACTGCTGGCGATAAACCGAAGTGAAAATGAGAAAACTTTCCGTCAGATGACAATAAAAACTTTTCGAATTCAACTTTGCCATAATCGTTTCAGATTTAAAATTGTTTCGGTTGTATATTATATCTTTACCGTGGAGAGCGATTGATTGGGAATGGGGGAGGTTTCGAACTTTGGGTTTAATCGTATTTCAACTTGTGAGATTGGGAACGACTTTGTAATTAACAGGAGTTTTTCATTGTTCCGAGCTGTAATTTGGATTTTGGAAATCATTTGTTCTCCAGTGAAGCAATTTGATGATATAATTAAAAGTTTCCGGTTATTAATGCACCTACCATCTACCCTGTGATGAATGTATCGAATTAATTCAAATAATGTCGTTTGGGGTGTTCAGTTTCGTCTGTTTGATCCGGGGATATAGTGATTTACACAGAAATCATATATCCCACAAAATATTCAGAATGATCCTGTTATTACCGAGATAAAAAATACTAAGAATATTATTAAAAATGTAAGATTACATAACATGGAATTCGGAAACATTAGCATCAGTGTATCAAATATTCGAAACAGATAGGAAAGGAATATTTCCTTTCTTATTGTTTATCATTACAAGCTTTTATCTAGTTTCACCTGTCCCGGTGTCTGTCTGTCTGAGTGTTTGTCTGTCTGTCTGTAATAAAATATTGCAAGTTAAATTTGACCCACTTCTAATCATCCGATTGATTTTAAATTTGGCAGGTGTACATAATTTCGGTGACAATGCATCATGAAATTTGTTAGGCAAAAAAACAAAATGGTGTCTCCAATATGGCGGGCGATTTTTGTGATTATGGTCCGATTCTATTCAAAATCTCTATCTAGTGGTTTTCGGGGTCGAAGATTATGATTCTCTTGTCAAAATTCGAAAATTCAACATGGCGACTTCAAAATGGCGGACGAGTTTTGTTATTATGGTCCGATTCTATTCAAAATTGGGGTCAGAGATTATTAATTTAGTCGAAGATTATTGATTTTTTGTCAAAATACATAAATTGGATGGCGAACGTGTTAATCTTCAGATGGTCTCCTCTTTGAAGAACTAGATAGTTCGGAACTTACAGGAAATTGGCCTCATAATAACGATGCTTCAGCAAGAATGCACAAGTTGATGCGAACTTACTAAAAAATACAGAATGAAATAATTGATGAAGAACCTTTTCAAAGACAAGCTTTCATTCAAATGGGCTGAAAAGTAAAACATAATTGCTTTGGATGTGTGACGTAGGTTATTCCGTGAGTTATAGATTCAAAAGCTTGTCGCATCTGTATTCGAATTGAAAACTTTGCGCGACAAGCTCTTGAATCTATAACTCACATATCCAAAGCAATCATTTTTTACTTTTTAGCACATTTGAATAAAAGTTTTTTTTTGCTCTAGAATTTGTCTTGACTTTTAATAATCATTAAAATTTGTGCAAAAAAATAGCTGTAAGATTTCGAATTCAATTTGAGTTTATCATTCCTCTGGTTGGAGTACACGGAAAAAAAATAATCAAATTACATTTTCAGGATGAAAATTGCATAATCAGGCGCAGAAGCCTAGGCAAGATTGCCTGTCTGCTTTATGCTTGCTCTGAATCTCCAAGTTAGAATATACATAATCATCATAGTGGGTAGAGTAAACGAATTTTCAATATCCATGTTGTGTTAGATCATGGAAAATACCATACTTTCGTGAGGGTTATAAAATGGGGAGTAGATACTATCGTGTGGTATTTTGTGGTTAGGATAATTGTTTCTAATTGATTTTAGGTCGATATTGAACTCAGAATATCATAAAATCTCTGTGGAAAAGTCATGACATATTTTTTGTTTCCGAAAAATTTGTAGCCAAATTAAAAAAAAAATTTCTTTGTGTAAGTGTTTTTTTGAAGTTTGCAATTCGACATCCATGTTTGAAATGGACCTAGTTAGCCTTATTCTGTGAAAATATCTCGGTTCGTATACCTACATTCTTCTCAAACATTGATGAGTATAAATTAGTTCAATATTGGCTATCTTCGATTCCTGGTATAATTTTTGAGTGGAGAAAAATATATTTTTTCAAGATAATTTCCAGCAGTGTATTTTGTATTGTTTGTAGAATACTAATCCTGTTGTTGAAGGCGACACCCCAAACAAAATGGATTCGGCTAATGAGTTGTAGGGTATTATGAGTTTTTTTTTTACACGATATAGAAGAGGGCTCTTGGGCGTTTGTTCACACTTATAATATGGTCGGACCATCGCATTTGTTGGTCTAGGACTACATCCAGATATTTAACTGAGGATACTCTTTCAGAGTGGTGGTGGTGGTGATGAAAATTTATAGAGTGCAGTTTAAGTGGTGAATCATTTGGTTGATTGACGACCGTTGGTCTGGAGGCAGATTTGATATTTTCAATGTTGATGTTGAGTTCAATTAAAAATTAACCATGTATGTATCTTCAGTGGATTAGTTTCGGCATTGTTCGTATGATTTTCCCCTTTCTCTCCTTTCTTTGAAAATACCTATTTTTGTAATATTGTTCATGAATACAAGGAACAGTATTGGTCCCAACACTGTTCCTGAACCTCACGTCTGCGTGGCATTAATTCCGGATGATCAGGAAATCATCGGAAAGCGTGCTAAATAGCCTGATGAGAGCCAACTGGGGACTACTGATGCAGGAGTGAAAGATCCTACGCCGGACCAGGGCACACATGGACATTTCCCATGAAAGGAGCATCTGTGAAAGCCCTGGAAAAATTAAACTTCAAGCCGTACTTCAGTTTTGGGAGTAGTTTAGGCTGGAAGCCAACTACTCGACCGAAACCATCCAAACCGGGAGACGAAACTGGTCCCTCTACCAGTGGTATTGAACCTGCTGGTAGTGAAACCAAAACGTCCACAAACAAAGGAAGCGAAAGAGCTACTATCCAGGGCGTAAATACCGCTCTGGAGGGGATCTCTTCTACTCTCGAAAAGGAAGGTCTACAGCCGACAAGAATAACCCAGGGGGACAGGCAAACTCCAAGTTCGGAGACGATTGTGGGGGCTGTTGATTCGCTTCAGGTGCGAGGGGGGAAATATCCGACTCGGGCCGATGTGATGGATGTTTTGGTTTGCGATTTGGGGGCGGAAAGACCGGCCCCGGATCGGGAGGCAGAGAGTCCGAACTAAGAAAATGGGGTGGAATGTCTGCACGTGGGAGGAGAGACAAGGCCTCCGGTTCTTTGTGAAAGGGCAGAAACAGCGTCTCACGGCCTAGGAGTAGAGATTCTGAACCAAACCGAGAAAAGAGAGAATCCAGTTCTCGGATTGGGGATGGGAGCTCCGGATCAGGTCGAGGAGCTGGCGGTCTGGTTTGAGCAGTCTGGTTCCCAGTCGAGGAGTGGTCGATCCGAAGGGCACTCGGGGAGCGAAAAGTATTACTCTTCCACGGAGAGAAGACGTTCAACTTCCCAAGGGCACAGGGAGCAATCCGCGCCGCGCCCGAATAGCAAAATGCTTCGCGGGCTGGAGGGGGAGCGTCCACTTCGAGGTTGAGGGATGGAAGCAAGCGGGAAGTCCAGTTCCCGCAATTGGCGGGATCGGGAAAGCTCAATGGGTAAAACCATCAAGCTCATACAGGCGAATCTCCAACACGCAAAAGCCGCATCCCACATCATCAGCAGAATATTCTCCAATGAGCTCCTAGACGTGGCACTGATACAGGAGCCATGGACACCTGGATAAGGTCAAATAAGCGTTTAGGGCACTATCCCTGGTAAGTTATGTTCTACAGCTCAGAAAATAAACACATGATATGTATCTTACTAAGATAAGACATTAATGGCTCACTACTATCAGATTTCTTTTACGAAGACATGGTGGCAGCACAAGTAACGATCCCAACGGAGGAGGGGCGGCTGGACCTGACCGTCTACTCAGCCTACTTTGCCGGGGACATCGGAGCTGAAAATCCTCCTACACTGGTGAAGAACCTAGTCCGCCACTGTAGGAGGAACAACATGCAGCTCGATGCAAACCTTCTGGGGAAGTACAGACCTAAATGACAGAGGTGAGTAAGTTATTCAATTTATGTTAGGTGAAGGGC
This sequence comes from Gonioctena quinquepunctata, assembly GCA_018342105.1. Lineage (NCBI taxonomy): Eukaryota > Metazoa > Arthropoda > Insecta > Coleoptera > Chrysomelidae > Gonioctena > Gonioctena quinquepunctata. The sequence goes on from JAFIRS010001413.1 coordinate 245,014, forward strand.
TCATTGTTCAAAATATTGGCTCAGAACCAACCTTTGTGACTGGCAACAGAGAGGAAATTCTAGATCTGACGATCAGTACAAAAGTATTGAAATATCCAACTGGCACGTCTCCACAGAACCATCGTGCTCGGACCATCGCTTCGGCACATTGGATTCGACGTGGAGGCGGGTACGCGACAACATTAAAACCCCAAATGTAGGGACTGAGGGGGGGTCCAGAGCAACTCTCAGATATAGATTGGGAAACGATATTCAAGGCTCAGTCCTGACCGCCTATCAACAAAATTGCCCACTTAAAACCAAATATGATAATAGAACTACGTCTTGGTGGAGCAAAAACCTAGAAACGAGAAGAGCAGAAGTGAGTAAACTCTTTGATAGAGCCAAAAAAACAGGTAACTGGGTAAAGTATCGCACCATCTTAACGGAATACAACAAAGCGCTAAGAAAGGCCAAGAGGGAATATTGGAGGAAATTCTCCCAGAGTATATCTGATACAACCACAAGCGTGAGACTCCACAAGATCTTCTCCAGAGAACCAGAGCAAGAAGTGGGTCTGATTGATTAAACGATGTGACTGTGATGGAATCTCGAAGGAAGACCTAAGAGCTTCTAGTACACAACCATTTCCCAGGAGCCATGATTCTTGATGGAAACCAGCCAATTCCACTCCAATCAGGACAACCAAGACGACCTAGTCCAGAAGATTGAAAGAAAGTAAACAAAATCATCAAACCATCAGCGATAGAATGGGCTATAAACTATTTTGAACCGCACAAGGCATCAGGAGAGGATGTAATATTTTCTGCGCTACTACAGAATGGGGTCAATATTCATTTCCATTTTTTCGACATAGTATTGGAATTGTCATTCAGTTAGTAAAATTACATAAGTGTATCTAAATGAAAAATAACACAAAAAAGAAGAATGTATATATAAAAAATGACATGTATTGTATATACAGAAGCCAACAATAGAATAATGAAAAATAATAAAAAAGAAACACTTCTGTCACACATAATTGATCACAGATCTGATTTCGTATAAAATCATATATACTATAAAAATATTCTTTCAAAAAAAAATCTTCAACTCATGTTTATCTCCAGTTCTTACGGAAGATTGTTAAATATTTTGAGTCGAATATGATCAGGAGCACATGAATTTCGTTTTTAAATTTACCTTAAATAGTACATTTTCCTTGTTTCATAACCATGAATATCAGAATAACGTATAAAAGTTCCCTTATTTTCGAGAACACGGACACAGGTTTCGAAAAAGAAGAGACATGGAAGTGTCAGAAATTCTTGTGATACATCTCAAAATTCGTTTTTGCCTAATAAATATATTTTTTGTACCAGGTGCATTGCTCCACAGGAGAATGTTATATCTAAGTCTCAATTCAACTTGAGCGTAGTAAACATTCAACATCTGTTTCTCTTCTAGTACAGGTTTGATATTAGGTATTCACATTCTGTGAAGGACAAAACCAATGAAAAGTCATCTGGTTATGCAGTATAATCTGGGGTACCAATGATAGCCTCTAGGTGATTTACATTCAAAATGAATGAAATTGGGCCCAAGATGGAGCCTTGTGGAACACCTATTTCGACTTCCCTACTACTCAAAGGTATGGTTTTGATTTGGCTTTCGTTTTTGAACAGCAGCGAGACAATTTGTTTCCTATCTCTCAAAAAGGATGAAATCCAGTTAAATGGTATAACCCTTTTCATTACTCAATTGAAATATCTAGTGAAACTGGTGTATTCATCAACCACCAATATTGATAATTAGGATAGCCTATGTAAAGCCAAAACAATAATAATAATAATAATAATAATAATAATAATAATAATAATAATAATAATAATAATAATAATAATAATAATAATAATAATAATAATAATAATAATAATAATAATAATAATAATAATAATAATATATAATCATATAATCATAATAATAATAATAATAATAATAAAACGCCTCCGCATGCAAGTATCACAGGCCAGCAATCTGTCATCAGAACTGTCGGGCATGAACAAAGTTTCTGCCACCAACATGCTTGCCGTTCCGATACTGATCTACTCCTTTGGGGTAGTGAAGTGGACCCTGGAGGAGCTGCGCGGAATCGACGTGAAGACTCGAAAAATGATGCACCTACATCGTAGTTTGCATCCGAAATCGTCCGTTCCACGGTTGTACCTCCCCCGAAAACAAGGAGGCCGTGGACTTCTGAGTTTGGAGTGTCTACATAACAGGATGGTGCTGGATGGAGCCTGTAAAGTCATCAGGAGCTTGGATCCCTTCTCTGCATGGTCAAGACCATGAGATCGCAGGAAAGGAGCGTTTCTTTTCAAGGCAGCAATCCGTGCAGCCGATGAACTCGTCTTGTATTCGACACCGAGCGGGATATCCAAGACTCTATCACCGAGTTGGAGCCCGCTCGAAGGAGATCCACATAAAAGCTGCAGAGAATACTGTACATCTGCGCTCCACAGAGATAAGCCGATGCATGGAATCTTCTACAAACATATTGAAGACCACGGCTTATCCGAAAGGCTGACTTTGCTTTTCTTAGGTCAGGTGGACTCAAGTCGGAGACTGAGGATTCATCATGGCTTGCCAGGACGGTGTTTTCAACACTCTCGTCTACCGAAGCCGCGTGATGGGTATAGGGTCCTGACACGAGATGCAGGGCCTGCCGTGGAGCGCCTGAGACCATCATGCACTTGCTGTCAGCATGTACAGGCATATGCGGTCTCAGCCTATATCCATCGTCATACGCGGCGTTACGAGTGCTGTATTATCATTTACGACACTCGTACGGTATTGATGAGACACCGATGCTGCCCTACGCTCCGGGGATATTGAGTCCGTTGTGGAGAATGAAGTGCCGAATTTATTGGAACTACTCATTCCCCACCCTCAGGCAAATACAAGCCAACAAGCCTGATGTGGTCCTCTTCGACCGCGAGCAGAAAACGATATATGTCATGAGTTTTCGGCTCCGGGCGGACGAATATCGTGCGAAAGAGGACGAGAAACGGACGAAGTATCGAGATTTACTCTTCGAGCTCCGCAGACTCTATCCAGACCATTCTGTAAAGATAGGGGTTCTGATTATAGGGGCCCTTGGTGGAATGATGCCAACGCTACTCTCAAACCTGGAAATTATACCGGCATGCCGTAAATCGGCAGAATCTCTAGCCGGCCGCATGCAGAAGGCAGTCATTCTCGGATCGTTACGTCTGCTCGGACACATGATTCACGGACCCAATGATCTCTCACCTCACGGGTGTGGGGAGAGGTCATTGGTTTATGTAACCAGCGCGCCCTTCCGAATGGGTCGGAGCTTCGGAAGTAAGGGCCTGACTGGTAGTTTTTAAAACGATAATAATAATAATAATAATAATAATAATAATAATAATAATAATAATAATAATAATAATAATGTTTATTGACATAAATAAAAAAATGTTTACACTCAGGTGAAATGCAATAAACATGGTTGAGTCACAGAAGTGTATAACAACTATGAGTTGTTATACTACTTGTGCGTGACTATATATGCTACTACACATTGAAATATTATTACAGAAAGAAATTATGAAGGTTTTTGTTAGTTGAGGAATAACATAATAATTAAATTAACAAAATAAATATATGTAAATGAACGAACAATATAGATTACAGTTAAAAATAGGAATGACACTATCAATGATTATTGAATTAAAAAAATATCTAAAAATATATATAATAAATGTAATAAAATCTCAAAAACGAAGGTAAAATTATATAAAATAATCCAACAATAAATGTAGAATTTCAGTTCAAAAACTAAGCTAAAATCATATAAAATAATCCAACAATTATGTCAGTTAAAAATGGATATATTTATTAAAATACATTCACCATGTTAAAATTGTGTTATTATACCTACATTCACTGAGTTTTTGTGGAAAAAAAATAATAAAGACCAAACTAGCAAAATTGATGAGTAACTGAGACTTATGCATCATGACGAGACAAATATATATACATACATATATACACACATATATATATACATGTATATATACATACATATACACACATATACATATATACATACATATATTGTTACCAATGGTATAAATTATGTTTCAATCATTAATACATTTTTTGATTAACAAGTTCATGAAAAGTGATCTCTCATTTTCCACAATCCACATTTTTACCTTTTTTTTGAATTTGGACATGTTATAGTAATTCTTCAGGTAATCCGGTACCATATTATATAACCTAGGTCCTAGGTATATTGCATTCCGCTGACCTATGGTTTTGTTACAGCACGGTATTACGCTTTTATTTTTATTTCTTGTGTTATGACTGTAGTTTGGATGTTCTAAGATGATATTTCCTTTTTTGACATTTTTCAAAATATTCCAACAGAAGAGTTGTCTGATATCAGAAAACTGGATTCTTTGAACAAGTAATCACTTGGGTAAGCGTGAACCTTATGAAAAATAATTTTTATTATATATTTTTGTAAGACATTCAATTTTTCCAAATAATTATCACTTACTCCACCCCATCCCACTATACCGTATTGTAATTGCGATTCAACTAATGCAAAATATAATATTCTCAAATTTGGGGTATCAGAAAATCGCTCATATATTTGAATTTGCAGGTTCCATCTCAAATGCCGGTCTATTATGATGCCGAGATATTTCATCGACTATCCAGATATTTCGACTTTCCTTCTGGTATTTCATAACTTTCTCCTATTTTTATAGGTCCCATATTTGGTAGTCCATTTGTGTAGGAACAGAAAGGCAAGTATTTAGTTTTTGTAAAATTCAGTGTTAATTTATTACCTCTAAACCATTTTTCTATTTTCAGAAAATCAGTTTCTACAAGATCCTTCAGTTCCGGCCATGTATTGGATTTATACAGTATGGCTGTATCGTCTGCAAAGCTCAGAATATTTCCTTGTGTTTTCATGTCGAGTAGGCCGTTAATATAGATAGTAAATAATAATGGTCCCAGTACAGTACCTTGTGGGACTCCATAGGAAACATTCTCGTATTGGCTGGTTTCACCATTGATGCTTACCCTCTGTTTTCTATCAGTGAGATAACTTTTAAGAATCCTATGAATATTTCCTATTGAACCACGATTTTTGTAAAAATTTTCTTATGTGCATGTGCCCATATTCCTGATCATAGACGCCATTATCTTCGCCTACCTCGTTCCAGTACTCATTGTTTCACGTGGAAAATTATTGAAGTGAAGTTATGACAGACACGATCGGCCGTCGCGGACAGCCTTTGCGATTAGTCGCTACCATTGAGCGCGCTACAGAGGTGGTTTGGCTACTGGCAGTTGGCCGCCACGTTTGACCGTGAGAGTAGATCGATTTTACTCCTTGAGAAGAATGGACAACGAGCTTCTGTGCTTCCTTCTTGAAGAGGAACAGGATGAGAAGAGATGAGAGATTTTTTCCGCGCCTAGCTTTTTGCCATTGGATTCTTCATCAAATCGCTCAAATTCCTAATTTTATTTGTTCACTGACGAGGGTAATTTTGGAACACTGTATACAAAATTTCCTCAACAATCACCTCTGGGCTGGGGAAAATCCACATGGAAGATAATTTTCAGCATCAGTTTTCAGTGTATGGCTTGGGATGATCATTTAATCCGCCCATATTTCCTCCCACAACGACTAACAGGCGATTCTTACTCAAATTTCCTACAGGAAGAGTTACCTGTTCTCCTTGAAGAAATTCTTCTACAGCTGAGACAACACTTCTGGTTCATGCATGATGATGCACCAGTCCATTTTAGCATTATTGTACGTAATCACTTAGATACAGTATATCCAAATCGTTCGATAGGTAGGGGAGGTTCGGAACATTGGCCTGCCCGATCTCCGAATTGAATCCTCTAGATTTTTGCATTTGGGGTTTTCTTAAGTCATTGGTTCATTCCACTTCCATCGAAAATATTGATGACCTGAGAAATCGAATTATTGCCGGCTGTGAGAGAATAAGAAATACACCAGGAATAATTGCGCGAATACGACAATCAAGGAGGCGGAGAGTTGAATCTTGTATCACGTCGGTGGGAGGTTAGTTTGGAAATTTTCTGTAGCTTTGCGCCTATTCATTCATTGGTGTTATTTTCTGTAATTGTTCTGGTTTAACGTTATTGTATTGGATAGTTCTTGATAATATATCAAAGAAATGAAAATAGGCGTTGAAATGTTTTATTTTTCTGCATAAAAAGGGCGCCCCATACGAAAATAAGGAGAGAGAGATTTCTTGTCACAAATTGAACGGGAAATGATTTTCAATTTGAAATATATCAGTGGCTTACCATTTTTTTCTTTACAAAAATTGAGATCATCACCCGTATGCGCGTCAATGATGGACATAAAATTCTCAATTGCATGTCAAAAAATGCGCAATAACTACCTCTTGAAACTCACCAAATTTTATCCGCATGTCTCGACCGGTTTCAGTGCAAGAAACCATAGATGATTATAATACAAAATGTTAATTTGCTAACCATATTCTTAATTACCATCACAGCTTTGATATTGGTACTGATTTAGATATTTTGCACGTTTGTCAAAAAGTTTTCTACTCAACTTTCTTGAAATCTTTTAGATCAATTCTGCTATAAACAATCCGAATGTTATTTCTCTGAACGAACAAGTACAATTTGATTGCCAAAAGTTTTTTAATTCTCTTAGGTTTCATTGGATTCATTTCTTGCCTTGATCTCCGAAAAACCGATTGTTCGATGTTATTGTGGATCTGTTTGTTTTGACAGGTGTCATTCTGGTTGTCTCTGTGTTGGGGTATTCCTTTTCTCTATAGAGGTCGCATTTCATGCGTTCGTTGGAATAATTAGTCTGTCATAAGCGCATTGTTCTTTAATTTAATATACACATGTTCACTCTTAGGCCTGATTTCACCAACCTCTTTGAACGAGTTTTGTTCAAATTAAACTTAGATTAAGCTTTCTACACGTCATATTGGATTTCACCAGGAACTATAAACCGCGTTTAGTTCTAAACGGCGTTTCCACTTAAAACGGGCTGAATTTGGCCAGTTACGAAGTTAAACGACGTTTAGTTTATTTGTTTCGTGCACGTTTGACAGATGGTTGACATTGGAGGTGAAACAACCTTTTTTCGATTTGTTTATGTTGGAGAATTGAACATTTTTACCTATTTCAAAAAGAATTCAGTAGTTGGATTACATGTGTTATTGTTTAATTCGTAGATGATCATGCCTTCATATTGTTCTGTTGTGAAATGCAATAAAAATGCATCAAAAGACGGCCGAATGCGATTTTTCAGGTAAATTGTACATGTTTGTATTCTTGACCCTGTTATCAGAATTCCATCTGCTGTTGTAAGAAATAGAAAACATTGTGAAATCTCCCAGAGAAGGCAAGCAGCCTAGATACATGCCATCAAACGAAAAGACTGGTCTGATGAGTAGAGTTTGTTCCAGACATTTTCACTCTGGTAAAAGAAATATGTTGTACCAATTTATTCAATAAGCTGGGTGCCGAATGAAGTCCAAAGAAGGAATTTATTTGATGAATTATATTTTCACATTCCAACTTGAAATTCATTGTAGAAGATATTGTCACTTTTATCTTCTTCAAAAACTAAACTTTGAACACCGAACACCCACAAAAATATCACAAAACATGAGCCAAACACGAAAGTTATCGGTTTTCAATTTTTAGGTTATATTGTTACTTGGCTTTGGCTCCTCTACAAAACAACGAAATCTATGCAAAAATGACAGAAACGTACATATTTCACTATGTTGCCAGCTTTTGACTGTCCTCAAACTAAGTTTCAAATTCAGCCCGTTTTAAGTGGAAACGCCGTTTAGAACTGAACGCGGTTTATAGTTCCTGGTGAAATCCAATATGACGTGTAGAAAGCTTAATCTAAGTTTAATTTGAACTCGGTTTAGCTTTCGTCTGTTTGTGTCGGTGAAACTGGATCGAGGTTTATCAAGATTAAAATCAGAGTTTAGTGAGAACGGAGTTTGGTAAAACGCCATTTATCTGTCTTGTGGTGAAATCGGGCCTTAGTTATATTTATATAATTTGTTACAAATATGGATAGGTGACAATTTAGCTCGTTGCACAGAATATGATTTGCTTCGTTCCGATTCGGTTTGGATTTGCTTCCTCTTCTCCAATGTTCTGTGCATGTTGATCTTCTGCCATCGCTCCATGGTGGTGTTTTGACAATTCATTTTGCTTGATGGATGGCCCCTGTGTGCTGTCATTCATCACTCATTTCTCATTGCGATCATTGTTCCACGTGTCGTTTGTTCCTTTCATATTGGTTAATGGCTTTAGACTCCCTAGAGTTGAAGAAAAAAGGGAAATAATAATTGTTGATTGGAAAACGTTCTTTATCGTTTGTTTTGAAAATTGTTGTCGTGATATTTAATTGATGTTTTTACCCATAATTTTTTCTTCTTTATGTAAGTAACACATTTCGTACTCCACTACCTATGGTTTACCCCCTTTCTCTTCTTTCATTGTAGAATTTTACAGTCAGCTGATTGAACCCATAGAGGTTCGAAAAATGTACTGATCGATAGTTTTTTACTGATCCACCATCACATAACTAATCGATTACGATATTAAATTGTGGAGATGACTTTGAGTTTTTCTACTTCGTGAAATCATACCACTCCACTTTGAGATACAATGGACTTCTACCACAGGACAATGAATGAATAGTCAGTTTTTAAGGAAAACTTCAACACCGCGTATCTCGGAAAACGAAGAATTTGCGGACAAAAGTTATAACGCAAACTGTCATTATTTTTACATGCAGAATCACTCTCTGAAGTTTGTCGCACTCATTCACTAACACCCTCTATATTCGAGAATAAATTGAAATCACTTCTCCACCAACACGTCTCCTATAAAATGTATGAATCGGTAGGGTTCAAAATATTGCATTTCATTTGAAATTGAACACACACAACTCTCCTCATGGTTGATTTTTATTTGAAATGAAAATAACTTATTACTTACTTATCTATACTCATCCTAAGTACGAATTCTTTACAATAACTTTTACTCTCCCATGCTTATTCTGAGAAAATTGAAAAATAAGAGATCACTGCAATTCGAAGATTTATTTGAATTCTGGAATATTTATAATGTAAAAGAAGTGGCGCATCAACCCTATTTTTGATTTTTTTCTACATCAAGTCCTCGCTATCAAGCAAGCAAGCCCCATCTTCAAATATCACACTGGCTCTAACGCAAATTGTCAGATACGGGTTTCCATTCACTGAATTTTCGAAAGCATTATATTTTATTAATATTCCATCCATATTCCAGCGTGAGAGTCTCTTCCATTATATCAAGGCACCTACAGTGTTTCGTGTTCCATTAACTTTTTGAAATTGAGATGGATGATATACAGAGAAGTTCCATGAACACTAAAAATGGACTGTTTTCATAAATATTATATATACAAATTTGAACCAAAACCTGATTTGGGAGGACAAGCCCGAAAAAACCCATTCAATATACGTTGTTAGTTATAAAACACATGATTTTGCACCATACGTTTGAAAGATCACACATCAAAATGTGACGACTCGCGCTTTCTATTCAAAAAAGAGAACAAAAGAGAATAACGTGAAAAATCGACTATAATCACAACGTATGCGTCAAATGATGACGATGTGTTTAACAGTGTTCACGATTCGCAGTGGCGTTTCAGTTCCTTTTCCCTTCGATTACTGAGAGGTGGATTGAACATGATTAACAATTTTATGTAATGGTTTATACTCAACACTGGATTTTATCGAGCAATTCATCCAAATATTCTTCACTAAATGTGAATATGACATTGAAAAAAATGGAATACAACGTTTGATATCATAGATAATTTCACATTTCAAGTAATTTTATTATTTTCTTGAACATACACTTCCTCCATTATTTATGAGGAATTTCAGAAAAATGCCGACGTTTTGATGTTTATACGACGTCTTCAGTGCTAAAAATACATAATGGAACACATAATATTCATATAGACACAGAAAAAAAATTGGATAACAAAAATATGACAAGAAATTATGAATAAACCAATTTTACAAAAAGTGATATGTAATCAAGCAATACAAATAGTTAGTAACCCCTCTACCAAAAATCAGCCAACCAATGGAATACAATGATTTTCGTTCAATTAGTATTCTGCCAACTTTTCGAAAAAATTGTGGAAACACAAGTACGTAACTTTTTGACAATCAGTATCCCACCACCCAAACCATCGGGATTCAGGAAAGGGTAACAGCCTTTTCAGATGTGTTGGACGACATCTTGATGAAAATCAAATGAGTACATTAATTCTACTTGACTATGCGAAGGCATTCGATTTAATCGATCATGATATACTCTTATCAATGTTACTCTACTTCGGATTCAGTGAGTCAGCACACAGATGAGAAATCCACTCCCATGAAACTGCTTTGTGGATAACCTCAGGTATCCTGGACCCCGTCTTATTCTTCGAAATTTATTGATGTTTTGAAACAATGTAACTGTCACTTTCACGCTGATGATACCCAATTATATTTCTTATTCAAATTTTTGGATCTGGCAATAGCCGTACATTGTATTGATACATATCTTGATTCCTTACACAAATATCAACTGATCATGCTCTGAAAATTATTCCAAAATGATCCGTGGCTATGATATTTGGTAAACCAAATATCTCAGACGAATAATCAAATCACCCAAAAATTTTTAATGTATTCTATGCGTTTCAAAGGACATATTACGAATGAATTGAGGAATTCCTACTCTTCTCCAAAACTGATTCACACGCAAAGACAGTTCCTGTCAGTGTAGGCAAAAAAATCCAATGTGATTCATTGGTACTGTCACACTTCAAACACTGCAATGTAGTATACAGTCCCAGTTCTCATGACTAGATTATAAATAATGCCCTTTCTCTTTCTTTTCTCCCCCTTCTTGTTTTTTTCTTGGTATTTATCTGTTCTCTTTTATTTTTATCTCGCTTCCTAATTCACTATAAACCTTGTGATCAAAAGAGTAATTTCGCTGTTGAATAATATCTCTTTATTTCTTTTGGCCGTGATGGAAGAACAGAAACAGTATCAGCTGTTATCTGAATCACTGTATTTCTTGCTCCGATATATGTCTGTCGGTAATTGCTGTTTTTGTGTTAATTGATATCATTATTTATATTATATATATATATATATATATATAAATAAATATATATAGAAGAAGGGTAGTCTCGTGACTGGACTAGTTGAAAATAACTATGAATTTGAAATAAACTTAGTAGAAAGGATATTCCTTGAGGTTGCAGTCAAATTTAATGGCCAGTGAAAGAAGAAAAACTCTTTCTTATTTTGTCAAGCTTTCGAAAATGTTCATTTTCATTATCAAGACAACTGTGAAAAAAAGAAAATACAAATTGTGAAATACGATTTAAATGAACTTACTAAGGTGAGGTTAAGTGAAGACAGCGATCCAATCACCATTGTGTGATTGACTATCTTCTCAAAATCATATCACTATGAAGCACTACTAGTAATATATATGAAAATTAAACAATTGTAAAAGCACATATTGTTTAGGAACATAATTTTAAAAAACAATTTGAACTTTGACAGGACAAATACCACATGGTTAAAGCATGACTGAAAATGGAATGGTGGATGACAGGAAGTGCAAGACAGAAGGTGTCAAGTATCATATGTCAATGTCTAACTGTCATGGGAAAAACATGTGTTTTGTCCACAGAACAAAAGGAATAGTACCAATCTATATGACAAAAATTGATAAATGAGAGAAAAAATCAAGAAACAATAAGCAGTTGTTTTCCTTTCAGAAAATTCAATTGGAATCAAGTTTTAACAAGTAATTGTAAATAACACTTAGGTTGCAAATATCAGATCGTTTATTCATGCTATTAGGTTCATTTTTTATTTTTATGTATACCATTTCAAGGAAATTCCTTTCATGGTAGTTATTCTCTTCTGCTAAAATAGAAGGGTTGTTGAAATTACTGAAATGATGAGAGTTAATATTATATTCAGCTAATGCACAACTGTTTTTTTTAAATTTTACAATCACTCTTATGAGATGCTATGCGGCCTGTTAAATTCCTACTCTTCTGACCGATATAAATTTTATCACAGTTAAGGCAAGGAATACTATAAATGACATTTGATTTATGCGTAGTTTATTTAATTCAAACACGTTAGTCAGTTTGGAAGTTAGTTCTTCTACATACGGTAATGTTTTATATATAAATGATTCCACTTGTTGAGGTTGAGCAATTGAGTTTATAATTGGAGAATTCAATGTTACAGGTTCAAAATTAATATTTGGATTTCCAGGTTCAATAATAGTAACGCTGGGTTGACGATCAGTACTGAATAGTAATTTATTAATAAATTTAATCGGATATGAATTTTCTTTTGGAATAGTTTTTAATTCATTTGAACATTCCTTTTGAAAAGTTGGATGTGATAAACACACTACTCTGTTTTTCATACCTTTATCCAGATTTGTTTTCATGTTTGGAACATGATAGGAATGGAAACTTATGAATCTGTTAGAGCATATTGGTTACGCACAAAATGGTATAGGAAACCAATATGCTCTAACAGATTCATAAGTTTCCATTCCTATCATGCTCCAAACATGAAAACAAATCTGGTTAAAGGTATGAAAAACAGAGTAGTGTGTATATCACATCCAACTTTCCAAAATGAATGTTTAAATGAATTAAAAACTATTTTAAAAGAAAATTCATATCATTAAATTATTAATGAATTACTATTCAGTACTGATCGTCAACGTAATTATTGAACCTGGAAATCAAATGTCATTTATAGTATTCCTTGCCTTAACTGTGATAAAATTTATATCGGTCAGACGGGTAGGAATTTAACAGGCCGCATAGCATCTCATAAAAGTGATTGTAAAATAAAAAACAGTTGTGCGTTAGCTGAACATAATAATAACTAACATTTCAGTAATTTTAACAACCCTTCTGTTTTAGCAGTAGTGAATAACTACCATAAAAGGAATTTCCTTGAAATGGTATACATGAAAAATGAACCTAATAGCATGAATAAACGATCTGATATTTCCAACATAAGTGTTATTTACAATTACTTGTTGAAACTTGATTCCAATTGGATTTTCTGAAAGAAAAAAACTGCTTATTATTTCTTGATTTTTTCTCTCATTCATCAATTTTTGTCATATGGATTGGTACTATTCCTTTTGTTCTGTGTACAAAACACATGTTTCTTCCATGACAGTTAGACATTGACATATGACACTTGGAACCTTCTGTCTTGCACTTCCATCCACCATTCCATTTTCAGTCATACTTTGACCATGTGGTATTTGTCCTGTCAATGTTTGAATTGTTTTTTTGAATTATGTTCCTAAACAATATGTGCTTTTACATCTGTTTAATTCAATATATATTACTAGTAGTGCTTCATAGTGATATGATTTTGAAAAGATACTCAATCACACAATGGTGATTAGATCGTTGTCTTCACTCAACCTCACCTTAGTAAGTTCATTTAAATTTGTTTAAAATCGTATTTCACAATTTGTGTTTTCCTTCTTTCATGGCTATTTTGATAATGAAAATAAACATTTTCGAAAGCTTGACAAAATGAGAAAGAGTTTTTCTTCTTTCACTGGCCATTAAATTTGACTGCAACCTCAAGGAATATCCTTTCTACTGAGTTTATTTCAAATTCATAGTTATTATATATATATATATATATATATATATATATATATATATATATATTATATATATATTATATATATATATTATATATATATACTACTGTATTACATGGTGGGTAATAAAACTATTATTATTATTGAACTGTCCCTCTGTAAGAACGTCAACTAATGGGAACAAAAGAACCTAGTTATATCCAAACTGGTAGATGAAGTCAGTATAGTCGAAACTATTTCCTACTACGGGACAATAGCCGGAGAACTGGCCGGCGTGCACTGTCATAGATTATAGTTCTACTCTTTGGCACTATTGCCGATGAAGTTACGTACTCCATGTAATAGCTGTCTTGAAGTATCAATTATTGGAAATCAATCAAGAAGAAATGATTCAATAGTTTTTCCGAAATAACATTCTTTGAAAATCAAATCCAACGTTGTTATATCCATTATTATAAGGTCCAACAAAGGTTAAAAACAACTTATAAATTCGTAATTATATTGGCGGGCTTGGCAATATGCCAGTTGGGTTCCTGTGAAGGTGAAATAAAAAAATCCTCGTTATGGATTCAACGGCAGAATATATGATCCCAGCGCCGGTGGCAGAGGAATCGTTACTGGATTTTGAATTTTGATATTCTTCTAGTAAATGTTTTTCCAATCTCGCATAGTGAACCTGGCATATATTAGTTTTGAATCCCAGGTTATATGTATTTTGATTGCAACTTTCGTGTTAGTTTGTTTGAATAAGTCTTTGGAATGAACCCCTTTTTGTGAAATCAATGAATAATCTTTGGATGCTATAATTCACTGATTGAATTCTCACAACAGAAATTTTTGAGAAAACAACAACAAAAATTTGCCCAAAATTAACAAAAAATGGTTTTTTTTTTATGTTCTGGTTCCCACGAAAAGGGATATCCTGTAATGTTCACAGAACATCGTGGGAACCAAGGTGTTCCGGACAAGTGAGCGAGTTTGTAAGCGAGGCATCACCGACGAGACGAATTGCCCTTTTCTGGACAGAATCCAATAGCCTCAGTATATGTTTAGGTGCCGCGCTCCAAATATGGGACCAGTATTCCAGGACAGGTCGGATCTGTGCCTTATAGATCATAAGCAGCTGAGTGGGGGTGAAACAGAAAACCAAGTTTTTGGGATGCACTTTTGGCAATTGACCTCACGTGATTTTCCCAGGAAAGGTTATTGCTGATAGTAATACCAAGCATCGATATGGATGGCTTCAGTGGTATGGTTACTCCTGACAAAGTTATGTTAGGCACAGTGAGATCGGCTTTTCTAGAGAAAAGACATGCTTGTGTTTTGTTTGCATTGAATTCTACCAAGTTATTAGATCCCCTACTCGAGAATTGTTGCTAAGTCCATATTTATATTATTAACATTCCTTCCTCGTTCATTTCTGGTTTCACGGGCTGATATAGGGGCCCTGGAAGAGAAAGCGGTATGGAGGGTACTATCATCGGCAAAGCTGTGTACTGGACATGAAGTTGCTTTCAACAGGTCGTTGATGTGAAGTAGAAATAGTGTTGGTGCGAGAATAGATCCTTGCGGAACACCAGCATTTATGAGTAGAGTGTCAGATGAAACTCCATCGACCACTACATGGAGAGACCTGTTTGAGAGAAAACTAGCAAGCAGAGAACACAGCTGAGGGGGCAAGCCATAAGACGGAAGCTTGGCGAGGAGTCCCTGGTGCCAAACTCGATCGAACGCCTTGGAGATATCTAATGCCACAGCTAAAGTTTCTCCATACTTTTCAATAGATAGCTGCCATATATGTGAGACGTAAGCGAGCAGGTCACCAGTTGATCTCTGATGGCGGAAGCCATATTGCCTATCGTTGACAATTCCTGAGTCTTCCAGATATTTCATGAGCTCGATGTTGATGGCTTTTTCCATGACCTTTGAAATAATGGATAGCAGTGCGATAGGTCTGTAGTTGCTAGGTGGGGCCTTTTTGCCTTTTTTAGGGACTGGCTGTACTCTTGCAATTTTCCAATTGGACGGAAATACCCCCAAATTGTAAGAGTGGTTGAACAACTTGCAAAGAACAGGTGTTAGTTCGGGGGCACATTTCTTGAGAACAATCGGCGGGATTCCGTCAGATCCACAGGCTTTGTTGGTGTTGAGACCCAGCAAAATCTTTCTGATAGTACGTTGGCGAAAGGTGATCTCGGGCATGTGACTGTCAATAGGTGTAATGTTCGGGGGTTGTTTTCCCGATGAATCCAGAGTGGAATTTCCAGCAAATATATGGCATTTCTACGGTTCATTCTGGATGACTTGAATATATCTCTTCCTTAGTATTCGTTGAGGAAGAGACGAAATTTTGTGGATTTTTTTTATATGGATTGTGTACTGTACGAAATAATCAGACAATGTTCTCTAAGAGATGAAAAATGTTACGACCGTCCGAGGATGGAAGCTAATGTAGAATCGAGAATAGAAATAAATAAATGATATTTTTTTACATCCTATATGTGTTCACTGAATTTTTCTTTGTAAAACTTTCTAACAAAAAATTAAACCGACGAAATACGGAACTGAAAAGTAAAAAATGAAATGAACCTTCACAGTAACTAAGCTCCTAAACTAATGTAAGTAACTAATTTTGAGTCGGCGCCAAACAAACAAGCAAATGAATTAGGTAAGGCGTAAAATGATGGCATCGAGTTGCGCCGTGACATTCTGATAATTTTTCTGAAGTTATTTAATGATGTTCGTTGATTGTTTGTTTGGCGCCGACTCAAAATTAGTTACTTACATTAGTTTAGGAGCTTAGTTACTGAGACTAAGAAGGTTTATTTGATTTTTTACTTTTCAGTTCCGTATTTCGTCGGTTTAATTTTTTGTTAAAAAGTTTCTATTCTTCAATTTTGTATGGCTGAAATATACTTATTACTACCTACTTGTTTTTCGATTACTTCCAAAATACCTACTCACCCACCTTACTTCAACTATTACCAGTTAAATAATATGATTATCTACTTTAACTATTTGTTGTGATATACATTATTTTTGTTGTTCTGGTTAGTTCATTTCATAACTTTGTATATCATTCCATCTTCTCATAGAATATAATGGTTTTGACGGATGTGGAACAGAAATAATGTCAGTAGCGATCTGTCATTGTCAACTACGTATGTGTGTGCCAATGTTCATGAGTGAAAAATCAATAATCCCCTATTTTTCCACCCGTGAGGGTATATAATTCCATACGAAATCTAAAAATGAGGTATACCCTATCTATTTAAGGAAGAATCATCCAAATCAAAGAATCCAGTACAAAGTTATGCCTGATAGAATCAGTAAACGGACCAGAATTCAGAGGGTGAGTGATCAATATCCTTCATTTTGCTACCCTTAGGGGTGAATTTCATCTTTCAAATTCAAATGAGACCACCTTCGAAGTACAAAGTACATTCTATCCACTGATGAAAGAATTATCGGAATCGGACAACTCAGTAAAAAGTTATGCGTGATCATACATCAAAAAAAAATATGGAAAAAAATATACGGGTCGACTAGAGAACCTCCTCCTTTTTGGTTTCGTCGGTTAAAAATCAGAAATCATTGATTTATTCTCATACATCGCGTGTGATTTTCAGTAGTTATATCACAAGTGATGGATATTTTGGTGAGTATACTTTGACATTTTTGTGTCAATATTGTTGTAGAAATTCACGAGAGCAAATTTCTTGAAAAATATTTTTTAACAGAAATTTGGCCGAGTGTTATTTCTGCAACCATATTGGCAGACGATTATCAAAGTATTCTCTACTCAAAATATCTTCACGATTGGTATATGACCAGATTAATCAATCCTATTACAAACATAATTTCACTTGAAAAAACTATGTTTTTTTACTCTTTTTCGAATTTCCTCTAGGGAAGTGTTTCTGGAACGGTCGGACATAATTCTTTGATTTGACAGTGACTTGGACGTCATCTTACAGTGACTGAATTATTTTGATAGGTTTGGTATAATGAATGGTAAATGCCTACTTGTTTTATTGTGAGTAGCGTATATATTCACGGATATACTAGCAACATGGTGTTTATTTGCTGATATTGGCATTTGATTGGTTAGATAAATGCTTTTGATTAGCTGAATTCATTTCGAAGTATACCGGGTGATGATGGGACTAGGGCCATGCCTATATCTCCGTCACTTACGCCTGAATGCACCGTTTGTCAATTCTAATTCTAGTTCTCCAATCACGTTTTTGTAATCTTTGGCTTGTAGCCATGCACCGTCAGCAGATTAAATAATCCAGAATGGAAATCTGACAACGTTGGTATCGCAAGATTAGATTATAGTTGGAGATGATGAAACGTCAAAATTGTCAGTTTCGATTTTTCATTTTCAAAATGAATGGTGATGAAAACACAAAAAAATCCCCAATTTTTCCCCGGGAGCAGAGTCTCATGAGGGTACTTTCAAAACATGCTAATATCATCGAGTACAAAAAAACAAACAAAGTTTCCAATGATGATAAATCTCAAGCTTGGAAGCGAGTTACGGAAGAATTCAACAGCACTGCACCTATACTCTGCTATAGGACCGTCGAAAAGTTGAAAAGGCTCTTCACCAACTCAATCAACTGTCCTACAAAAGCCTATGAATGATAAGCTAAACGTAGACCTCACTCCAGCGAAACCTACTCAAAAATACCCACCAACTGGCCTTCAGGGTCCTATAAATGATAAGCTTAAAGTATATATCTCTCTCCGAACAGCAAACCAACCCACCAAAAGAGCAGTGCAGTAGTGGTTAATGATAAACCCTCATCTTCCATCACAACTCCTAGAACACCATTGATGTCTAATCGAAGAAGGCCAATGGGTAATGTAAGAGTGTTGACCTCCTCAGATGTGGCAGAAAAATACAATCTGCTGCTAGATAAGCGACTCATTTTGGTTGAAAAGCAAATCGTGCAAAATTTAGAGCTACAAAACTCCTCCAATGAAGAAAACACAATCAAAATGAACATTTTGAAGCAACAACAAGAAAATCTGTGTTTGGAAAAGGAAGAATAACTTTCAAAAATAGATCTGCTGAAAGCAGAATTAAGATATAAAAAATCTCTGCTCTCCACAAATATTTGAATCTGTGCAGATTATGAGATGATAATGTGCAACTGATGAATTTTTTTTTAGTTTTTCACCAATGAGAGCGAATATGATAAGCAACATTGATCGTACGTAGCATTTCTAGTTGAGTTGTTTTTGTTTAATACTTCAAATTATTTATATTTTGTTCAAGTTGAAGGTACCTAGTTCCTGAATCTAGCTGTTGAAAAGTTGTATTCATTCCAAAAATTTGAGGCTATCAATAAAAACGTTGGAAGTAAACAAAGAATATCTATTTCATTTATTATTTACATGGGTAGTGCATATACTATACTCATTTTACAAACGAGCAAAAAAATTATCAATAAAATGTCTTCTGAGATCATAGGTTTGGTGGCCTACAGGCTCTCGTAATGGCCCAGGGTCAATGTTCCCCTTTTCAATTAAATAATTGACTTGTTCTCCATCAATGCCTTCTGGTGCCAGGAGTACATTTTCTCCATTCTCTATCGCCACATTATGTAAAATGACAGTCGAAACTATAATATTGGTAATCAATTCTGGTTTATCTCCAAACTCATTGTTTCGAAAACGAGCCTTGATTCTGCTGTTGTTGAAAATGGTTTGGTCATGTGCAGAACCAGGCCACCTTGCTCATACATCCATTATTTTGAGGTTGATGTTGCCAACCACTTGAATATTGAAAAATAACTTTTTCTGTTTCTGAAGACTTCAGCGTCTGCACCCCGTGAAAATTACTTCACCTTATAAGTATTATACCTAAAAGTAATCAGCTACCTGTCATTACCTGGGGATTGTATCTCATGTGGGTTCCATCGATACACCCATTCACCTTCGGAAACCGTGAGATGCGATAAAAGTCAATTGAGGTTCTGAGAATTTCTTCTTGGGTTTGTGGCATCATAATGTAATTGGGCCTTGTTCTTGCAATGGTTGTTGTAACCCGATTTAGAATTATGGAAACTGTGGTCTGATGGCAGCCAATAAAATATCCGATTGTAGTCTGATAACTCGCACAAGAGTACAGACGCAATGTGGTCAGGAACTGGTTCATTTCTAAAATAAATAAGATGGTAGATAGATACCTGCTAGTAGCCGTTATACCACCACACCTCGAATCACTGAAATAGTATTTATGTAGACAAGGAGCATTCTCCATAAAATAAGTTGTGTTGGGTGAAGGTGCATGAGGTGGGGTAATCTACTAGCCAACGTAACCCAGAGACAGACACTTCCTTGCATTTATCAACTCATAAATAATTTTGTAATTCAATTTCGTCTCCTATGTTTTCCAGGAAGCTGAGAAATGTAGGTTTTGTAAGTCGAAATCTTCGAAAAAATTAGTAATTGTCCATTGTGTGTGTGAATAATCACTCCTTTCGTGAACTCTGCGAGCAAAACCAAAGTTGATGATATCGAGGATATCTAAGTCATCATCAATGAATATTCCGTCCTCCATTTCATCCCGAAATAATGAAAAACTTGCAAAAAAACTCAACACTCAAAAAATCGGTGTCAAAATAAAATAAACGTCATTCGCTAAACCACGCTTCGTTGACCGATTAGAAAATCTGAAGCTAAAACCAGATTCTTTTTGCGGTGCATAATGAACAAAAATCTAATCCAGGTTTCCGTAACTAATCCGCGAAATCAGCCTACGGTGCATACGGGCGTTATCAACCGATTTGAATGAAATTTTGTTCAAAGATATGAGATACAATTTCGAATTGATAGACATATGGAAACAAAATGGCCGACTTCCGGTTTCACCAGAATAGCCACCAACTTCGATTTTTCTAATGCAACTCCCTGTATGTTTGATATTTTTCGAAGTCTACGGCTCAAATTACATACGACAGTCTTGCCAAATTTTCATTTTACAATTGAAAAAAAAAAAACTCATTTTTTTTTTAGCCCAGGAGGCCTTGATCAGGTTAAAATCTTTACTAATTTACATCAGTAACTCATAGTAATAGTCATTTTATCGATAAAGTCAATAACAAATCCTACAGCGAGAATTGAAATTTTCTGAACGCATTTTTAATGAAAAAATATTTTTTTAAATTGTACATACCGAGTGCCCATCTTGCCATTCGATAGATGATTTGATAACCAATTTAACGATATACATTATGTACCACTTTCTTTTTGTCCAAAACTGAAAACTGAATTTGTACAATATTTTATACGATGTCTACAAATTTCAATGAGTTATCCGTTTAGGTTTGATGAAATGAAAGGTAGCCGTGGGATCTTGGAAAACAAACAGTAGGTGATTAATGCTATGTCAAAAGTGAAATGCCAATTTCACTTGTCATCTCGTTTCGTCAAGTCTCGCGCCGTGAGACGACGGCTTGTACTGAGAGTAAACGACGTTCATTCGACAATAAGTTAAATGAACAGCTTGTAGAAAAAAAAATGCTTTGTAGATTCTCAATTGATTTCGGTAAATGCAATGACTCAGAGAGTACTGTAACGGATCGGCTCAGCGGCTGCGGTCGGGATACCGTGCATTCCAAGGCTTTAACAACATCAGATTTCCAGCGGCCTAAATTTTCTGGTCATTTTATTGAATAAACTCACTATCTGAAGGAATCAGCCTTGTAGAAATGAGTCAACAAGTTTGTATTTTCAACACCTTATGTGGATGGTAGATCTTCGATAGCAACGCTTTCCACGCGGTAGACTATCATTTTGTTCACTTGTGATATCAACACAACAAAGAAAAGAAAGAATCAGCTTTGTAGAAAGGATAACAGCCGACTGTCGCCGCCTCCCTCACTGTTTTCCATTCCTAGGTAGAAATGAATGTTAATGTATCTTGATAATTTATAGAAGCAGTAAATAAAATTGCAATTGATCAGTTGACTACTTAGAAAAGTCAATCCACCAGAACTTAAGGACAAATCTGAAACCCAAAATGAACAGATTAGGAAAATTTGAAATTTCATCAATTAAGGGCATCCTCACGTCTGCAATCGCACCAATAGTATATTATAAAAGTTTCTCGGTCACAATGTATTATCCACCACTCCACTTAGAAGTCTTTGATGTTATTAAATGCACAAATAAAAATGTAAACACAATATTCAAATATTGCTTATACCTTCTATTTGCCACCATGTGTAGAGAAGGGTGGTCGACTGCCTTCCCTATAACATTTCCATCGATAATATCTTTTTGAAACCACAATTGTTTGATTTAGTAGCAGAGTGAATGTGATTGTTCTCCAAGCTGAATCAATGACTTATATATATTCATTTTGTAGGAATAAACCACAACCTATATATGGAGTTGATACGCTTGTAGAAGAATATGGACATCAAGTGCTTCGTCTTGCACCATATCACTGCACGTTCAATCTAATCGAACAGTTTTGGGGATTAAAAAAAAATTCATATGGGGATAATGTTGGCACTTTGGCTGAGAAATCACTGGCTACATAGAAAAAAACTGACCAAGCTACACCTGATGTATACGCTGGAACTGTTAAACATACAGAACAAAATTTGAAAATTAATAATAGTTTAAAAAAAACTAAAAAACACGCTTTCATGGAAAACCAGACTAAAAAAATAGAAAATAAGAAAAACATGTATTTTATTTAAAAAAAGCCTGGGGTGCATGGTATTGCCTCGACCACCAAATCTGTGACATTTCTTACTGTACTGCCCTAGGTGTGTAATGTACTATATAATTATTGATATCATGCACTCCACGCTTTTTTTTAATAAAATAATTTTTTTTCCTATTTAAAATTTTTTTAATCTGGTTTTCTATAAAAGCGTGTTTCTTAGTTTCTTTAAATTATCATTCATTTTCAACTGTTTAGTTTAGTTTTCTATTAACGCGTGTTTTCAATTTTTCAAACTATTATTATTATTGATTTTTTTTCAACTATTATTCTCCAATATTGAATAGAATCGGACCATAATCACAAAACAGATATTCATTTGCAATTTGTTGTCAAAAATCAATATTTGTTGTCACCAGATCTCAAAAATGAATTATTCTCATATCGATTTTTTGAATAGTGAGGCAGAATCGCGGTCAATACCGCGAAAATCCAGTGATAATATATATATATATATATATATATATATATATATATATATATATATATATATATATATATATATATATATATATATATATATATAAAAGAATATGAAAAGTTCATCAAATGGATGGAGGAGCAAGAGGTATCACATATAAACGAACGAGTTTTTAGTAATATTTTATTTGACGTTACAAGATACTCCTGTCAGATCAATAATAAAAAATTTGTCATTCAGACTTCACGTTTCTCGATTTGTTGATGTTGGCATGGTAACTTTGAAAACGCGCTTTTTTTAAAGTTTGATTTGAACACGCTGAGGCGTGCTTTGAATGGGTAAAATGGGGCACCAATAAAAAAAAAATATGTAGAGTGCCACTCTGATTGTATTTCAATTAAGTAGGTTGTAACCAAGTTACCCATTTTCCAATTCATAGAACAGCCAAAAGCACTGGAATTTAATAAAAATCCATCTCCGTTAATGATAATCCGAAAATCGTCATTTAAGTTGTTTTAGGATTCGCGCAATAGATCAATTCAAACCCCCGCATCCGTTTCTTGATAAAAACAACGCATCACGCTTCGATTGACGCCGCGCAGGAATCTAATAAAAGTAAGAGAACGATGCACGCCGGCCCTCCGTGTTTAGACCCGCGACAAAATCAAAGCAACGTACGATGGATCGCCGGGAGTGCGAATGAATTGGCAGTTGCAGTTCGGCTGACCAAGAAAGCATTTTGAGGTTCGAGCAGAGCAAGCATTTGATTCCAACAAGTCGCATCACTGCAGAATCGTAGAGTCCACATTAGACCGGTCCATGCAGGAGCAATCAGTGGAAGGGAAAACCAAGCTGAAAGCCACTCCGAAGCAATACAGAACAGAATTCGTCGAAGAAGTGCTCCACCGGTAACCACGTGAAGATTAGTGAGTGAGTAGTGCTCGAAGCGGTTAGCAATATATTTCGGAAGAGGTGGGCAGTTCTATGTTGAATCGTATATATTTTGATAGTTACTTGTAACCATATGCTTACCGACTTGATATATTTATTATTTCATTTAGAACTCCCTTGCCATAGCATTCGTTTCGGCTCATTATATTTTCTGCCTGGAGTAGAGTATTTTTTCATATCTTTGTGTTAGAACTTTATAAAATTTTCTGTCTGGAGAAAAGTGTCCATTTCTTCTCGACAGTGGCGTAACATAATTATAATTGAATTCCCAATGGCCACGCATTCTTTTAATTCCTTGTGTTAGAACTTCATTACATTTCCTGTCTGAAGAGGGGGTCCGTGCGACTTCTCTCCTCGACAGTGTCGTAACATTATTGATATTAAGCTCCCAGTGGCCCCGTATTGATTTCGTTTCTTGCATTAGAACTATATCATATTTTCTGTCTGGAGTAGAGTGTCCGTGAGACCTTTATCCTCGTCAGTAGCGTAATGTAGCTGTAATTGAACCCCCCAGTATCCCCGTTTTATTTGTGTTTTTTCGTAGCACTTCATCGTATTCTCTTCTTTCTCCTCCACAGTGGCGTAACGTAACTGTAATGAAACCCCCTGGTAGCCCCTTATTATTTTCTTTTCTTGCATTAGAACTGTATTATATTTTATGTCTGGAGTAGAGCGTCCGTGTTATTTTTCTCCTCGACAATGGTGTAACGTTACCGCAATTAAAATTCCCAGTAGCCCCGTATTCTCTTCTTTTCTTGTGTTAGAATCATATTATATTTTATGTCTGGAGTGGAGCGTCCGTGTGACCTTTCTCTTCGACAATGGTGTGGCGTTGAATTTAAAATCCTGAGGATTCCGTGGCGTAGTGCTTTTTGCGAACTGTTGTGAAAACCCCCTCAAAACCCGCGGACGACTGCGAACTGCCTACCATTAGAGTAATCACGGCCGAGCTTTGAACTCACACGCACCCCGCTTTGTAAGTAACCGTTTGCAACTCGCTTTTGAGTTCAGATAAATCTACTTGACTGCCCCCGCATATGCTTTTGGTCGTTTTGCTACCTGTATAATTTGATACACCCTCCCCGCTTTTGCTATGCACTGCTTTGATCCGTATACCGTTTGAGGCTTCCGACAGCCGCCATGGAAATTCGTGGTTCAATGTTATTTTAGTAAAATAAAATATTGGTCCTGGTTGTGAATTGAGTATTTTATTCATTGTAGTTTCGTAGCTTCGAGTAAAACATAGTTATTGTGCGGTCAGCACCCAGGATCGAAACCCAGTCAAGGGCAGTTGGAACCTGCCCTCCTGGCATGTTGTGTTGGTCAATACTATACTGACCCCTGGAATGTGTCATTTCTTCACTGAGACTGCCGGGATCAAAGTGGCCTTTCCACTATAACTGAAGGTGGCGCCCAAGGCAAATCTGAAGTAAGTGAGAGGCGCCAAAGTTCACTAGCAGAGGGAAAAGACCATCACAAAGTTAGTAAAATGGGTTGATAGCTTTCATTGATATCTGAGAAATGCAGTAAAGATACCTTTTTCATGGTAGTACTGCTGGTTTCAGAATTCAATGAAATTTTACATAGAAGTGGATTATGACGAAAAAAAGATCCAATTGATATTTTGCCTCATGAGGAATCACATGTTCCATTGTATTTCATGAAAAGTATAATTCAGATTTCAATAACAAAGAGAGAACGACCAAAAATAATGTAAGAAATATTTTAGATCTTTGAAAAAACGGCTTGAGAGCATGTGATAGTAGTACATTTTGTACTTCTACTATACGTTCTATAGGGCTCCATGGGGGAAAACTCTGGTGCATAGATCTAACCTGATTCATTCTGCATATATGATACTAACGGAGACTAGGAAAATATTGTTTTCGATGAGATTCTACTGTTTTCAATACTCACTGTTCAATAGCACAAAAAATCCTAGAAAATCCGGAATATTGCACATATTGGCAACAGTGTGATCTGTCAGACCATATTTCTCACAGCATTTTAACGCAAAATGGACGTTTTGTAGTACTATACTCCTACTGCTCCAATAAAGTGCATTGATAAATTCAAATTGAACACATAAAGTACATATAAATAAGTACAATGTCGCCTTTGCTACAACTGAAAACGGTGTTATGAATTTTTGAAAAAACGCAGATTTTTCAGGATTTTCTTTGTAACGAATAACCTGATCAAATCGTGTCAGGGCAAATTTTTTCCATTGAGAGCATCGAGATTGCTTCATTAGTTTTCATGCTACGAAAAACTAAAACAAACATGATTTTTTGCTCTAAAATATTTCAAACAAATCAAGCAATGATAGTTGCGGGTAGGAGAAATAACAGGATATAACTACGTACCGTCTCTCGTATAATGGCACAGTCGGTTTTCTGATACTATTTTTGTCACGAAAAAATTTCTATCAATTGGCCTATCATAGAAGATGGAAAATTCCAGGAATTCGTGAATGAAACGCATCAATTTTCCAGTGAATGGCGTACATGACAAAATATGGATGCCAAGGAATAAGTGAACACATACATTACTGTAACTCATCCTCTGCCTACTTCTACGCCCTTTGAAACATGAATTCGTGCCGGTCGTGTAACATATTGCAGGATATCAGAACGGGTTGCGAGGTGGAAAACAGTCATCCGACCTGATTTAATACGATTTCGTGGCTCAGATGCTCTAACACCGAGATGTTCCTCAATTTTCGGTCTGTCGCTTCTCTACATGAGCGGTAATGGGAATTGAACACTTTGTCGTTTGAATTATCACTCGATCTATTTAAAAATGAGCCTGAAGTATATTGATTCTTTATGAATTTTTTGAAAGGAACAATAAAAATAATTAATAAAATCCTTTTATTCAAATGCATTAAAAAGTAGAGAATAATTGCTTTGGATTTGTGACGTAGATTATTCCGTGAGTTAAAGACTCAAACGCTTGTCGCGCAAAGTTTCCAGTTCGAATACAAAAGCGACAAGCTTTTGAATCTATAACTCACGGAATAACCTATGTCACACATCCGAAGCAATAATTTTCAACTTTTTAGTGCATTTGGATGAAAGCTGGCCTTTAAGAAGGTTTTTCATCAATTATTTCTGCCTTTTAGTACTTGAGTACGCCTTAATCTATGCATTTATAGTTCTTCAATAGAAGATCATCTAAAGATTAACTCAATTATTGGAGTTATTGGAATTGTCATCTTCAATTTACGAATTTCAACTGAAAATCAATAATCTTCAACTGAATTCCTCCGACCCCAGAATCCCCGAAATACCAAGTTTGAATCGAATCGGGCCATAATTACAAATCTCGTTCGCCATCTTGAATCTGTGAATTTTGATGAAGAATTCATAATCTCCGACCCCGAAAACCTCCGCATCCCATTTTTTAATCGAATCGGACCATAATCACAATACTTATCTGCCATCTTGAAGCCGCCATCTCGAATTTTTGAATTTTGGCGAAAAATTCACAGTATCCGTCACCGAAAATACCTACATACCAATTTCAAATCGAATCGTACCATACCATTTTATTTCTTTCTCTATTAAATTTCACAAAGCATTGTCACCGGAATTATGAACACCCGCAAAATTTCAGCTCAATTGGGTGTCGGCAAGTGTTCCAAAAATGGAACAGGGAAAAGTTACATACGAACGGAGCAAGTTAAATGGAAGCTTGTAAAAATAGCTTAATAATCTGATTAACTCTTTATCTCAAACTGACACTCTTTCAAAGCTGTATAAAATCGGTTCTAAATATAGTCCTTGAAGAATACAAAATTCTTGGATCTGAGAATGGAATACTGCGGAACTAAATCTAGTTCTTTTTTCAAACATATTTTGAATATTATTAGGACAGGCAAGGACAATATTTCGGGTGCAATAATAGTGGACCATCGTTTCATTTAAATGCAAGTAACATTGGCTTACATAATTCCATCAGAAAATGGCATAGCTCATATATGATTTGAATCACTTTGGATTCTCAATAGACTCAAAGCCAAGAAGGGTGACATCTCGCCAATTTATTCTTCTTCTCAGTGCCGGATTAAAAGGTGTGGAGGCCCTGGGGCAACAAAGGAGTGGAGGCCCCTAATTATTTTTCAAACAAGTTTTTTTTTTATTTATTGCGGAACAAATCAAATTATTTCGACACGAGCATATGTAGGTATAATAAAATACAAGAAATAAATTAAATTACAGCGTAAGCGAATGGATTCTTGCGAGCTTTTTTCTACGAAAAATCATTGATGATTTCGGTCAAATCCAGCATCCGGAGAAAATCATTCTCAATGCTAAGAAGCGATAACTTTGATAGGCGGCTTTGTCTCATCGTAATTCTCCTATTTTTTTTATTTCGAAAATGAGCGCTTTCCAGTGCAATTTGACATCATCACATTCTCAGTTGTAATATCACAAGAGAGTGAAAATAATTCGACATATTTTCGAAAACGTGTTGCCAGGCAATAGACAAGAGAGACCAACTGGCATGAGTGGCTATTGCCAACAAGTTCGAGAAAGAAATCTAGATAATTATTGTCTACTATATCGAACTCTCGTGTGGTATTCTTTAGATTATTTTTTGATGTTACGATCATAAACACATTTCCTTGCAAAATTATATAATGTACTAAACCGGTTTTGATTCATTTCACACTTTTCATGCGAATTGATGACAGACGTCAAATTAAAAATATAGGTTTTCAGACAATAAAAACAACATACCTCAAATTATTCCCGCGACAATTTTCTAGGTAGAATATTCCCACTATTGATTGGCCAAAATGTATATGAATTATTCGAATTGAACGTTTCCATTGGTTTCTAGCAATGTCAAATAATAATCACTGTAATTTCAATGTTTGAGAATGTAGCTCTGAAATTTAGGTTTTCAAGAATTTTATAGTAGAACATCTTAGATTGGTCTTTTTGATAGTCCTTTTTCAGAAGGATTTACATTTGTTGCAGAATGTCATCCTTCTCTTAGACTCACACTTTCAGATTTCGGGGATTTCTCTGTTACAAGCGCGCCACTCAGCGGACACTTGTCAACGCCAATAAATAGGAAAAACAGGTAAAGACGGGCAAAGTGTTTGTAGAATCGGCAGAAAAATGGTCAACAGAATTTGAACTTTTGTTCTATTATGGAATGCGCACAGAGCTCTTATAAATAATTTGATGCAATCATATTCATAAATTGAAATATTATTTTCTTTTGCTTATGATTATTGAATTTCATTGTGTATCTAGATCGCTTGTGTCATTCGAAGAATACATCGACAGAAAATCCTTCATTTAATAAAAAAAATGTAAATATTTTTTAAAATTCAATTGTTCTTGTTTTTACAGCTAATTTCGATACGATATAATATTTTGTATAATAGTATGATGTTTTACTTGGTGATTGTTTCTCGCATATACACATGATTCATCAGATCGAAGATTAATATTAACCAGGGATTTTGACAAGAATACGAAACATGAGAGGAAAAAGTGGGTGAACTGCTCTTTCTTTGTCAGATTTTTTATATATAATTTTGCATATCCTTCGGTATTTGTTGGGAAATTTTACCTAAAAATCTAAATTGTGGAGGCCCCTCTCTTATGGAGGTCCCGGGGCTGCAGCCCCGTTTGCCCCCCTCTTAATCCGGCTCTGCTTCTTCTGGCTCTGTTTCCGGTCCAATAAACCGAAATTGATACAGAAGGAGGTAGTTTGCGAATCGGCCTTCAGGATATAGTGCACAAAATTATGTTTTCATTTGCCATTCCCAGACGTTTTGGGTCAAACGACCATCTTCTGAAAAGTGAGAAGGTAATAGGAAATATTCTATTGGATGAAGCTTCTGTTATACAAAAATAAAATGTGTGAAGTTATCCAAATTGAAATAACTCACTTGTCAGAATTTTCACAAAGTAGCTGTGGAAAATGAACTTGTTTTGTAAAACATTAAAAATGTAGAAAATTATGATATGATCACATGTCAAAAATGCAACAGAGAAAACGTGATCAGGAACAAAGAGTACACTTATGTTGTCTTTGATCTGGAAACATGAACTCGCAAGATGACTTTTTAATAAACGAATAGGAATATGTCAATTCAGATTCAAAGAGCGCCAAATTTAGATTTTTCTCTAGATATTTCCAAATCCTCTAACAAATCAAGTTTGAGGTTATTATAAGTGACACTATGTAACATTTTTGAACCGTTATTGCTATCAATAGAATTTCGAATGACTGCCAAAACTGAAAGTAGAAGGCCTATTAATGTGTTCCTTGATTCTAGTAGATATTTCCCTAACAGTTTTCACAATATAAGTTGCACTGCAGTTGTTGCATATAAGCTTGTAAATGCCGCTTCACCAGCAATGAACCCAATGTATTGCAACTTTTGAAGGATATTTTAATATTATAAAATTTCTATAGAAAAGTTTGAAAATATCAGTGAAAAATAATATTGAAAAATATTTAATATCTGAAGGTTTGTGGATGATATAATAAGCCATGGTTCTTCCTCTTTTCAAAGATATTTTATCAATCAGCCTAGTAACAATTTTGTAATTTTAACCATTATTCAATGCAAGTTGTTTGAGAATGATAACTTCTTTTTGAAAGTTCGAAGCAGACAAAAGAACATACAAAAGCCTATGAATGTAAGAATAAATCGAAATGGGAAAGATTATTCGAACTAGCATGCGTTATGTGGTTAGTTTGAGTGGGTTTTCTGAAGATATCAAAATCGAATTTTCTGTGAGTTTTGGTTATTGCTAGATATAAAGAGTTGATTGTATCATTGGTCTCTACCTCGATAGTGAATTAGATTTGAGGGTGTAATTGATTTAATTTGTCCGAAATTTTCACAACCTCAGTTTCATTACCTTTCATGATAGCAAAACAGTCGGCCACTCAACGGTGCCAACATGAAATGGAGCTATTTTGTGGAATAAAATATTTTTCAATATTATCCATAGAGAGATCAGATAGAAAAAGTGAAATGGGAGAACTTATGGCTAAACCTTCAGATTGTCAGAAAAAATTATTGTTGAAAGAAAAAAGTAATGGTATAAGATATCAGCAATTTCAGATTTATCAATGTTGTCGTTTTTTTTATATCAAATACCCGCTTCAAACCTTTGGGTTATTTGCGGTGGAGTAAATGAATAACATTATAATTTCCTAATCATATCTGAAGTATTTAGAAATAGCATGATTTCGTTACTGTTACTATAATCTGATATTTTTTTCAGGTTATTGGATATATTAAAAGTGTCTCTCTGAATATGGAATACAGGACATTGCACTACAATACAGTAAGTTTTACTTCACAGATATTTCACTCCACAGAAGTTGATTCATTTTGTCCAGATAAGAGGTGTTCATGTGTGATCCTGGTGTGTCCTAGGTAAAGTCGGGTCAATGTGTTGTTGTTTTTTCCATGGGTATGGAGAAAACTGAAAAAATCATCGAATCTCTCAAAATTAAAATCACCGAAAACAATTTGATAGTTACCAAAGCAGACAAAGGTAACTGTGTTGTTGTTATGAACCATTCAGACAATGTGGATAGGGTTGAATCCCTTTTAACTGATAACAATTTCATAGGAATCGAAAACAATCTAACTAACACTTTTGTTTGTGAAGCCAAATCTCTGGTCAAAATTCATAAACAAACCATTGTAAAATACTCACATTCTGAATTAATTTTGAGTTACCCCTCCACACAAGACTCTATGGTCTCCCCAGAATTCATGAATTAAATTGTTCCATTAGACCAGTCTGTAACGAACTTTTCGTTACTTCCTTATACATAACCAATTTTTCATAACTTTTCCGGTTATCTTTACGGTGGTACGGGTCAGTAGTTACTGCTAGATCGTGACGGTGTAAATGCGCTCTTTATTATCGACCGTCATATTCATATCAAGTTTTATCATGGCGAGTAAGCGCTTGGTTTTTTCATAACTGTTCTTCAATAGAGAAAAAACCGAAGTTAGTTTGTGAAAAAACAGGTGAACTATGATGTCGTCAAACCGAAAGGATGATCGGCCTCTTCCTCCTATTGAACTTCGAGATAGGCAGGTGTGGTGAGTGAATTGATTTTGGACATAACGATTCGTAAATTGAATAACGATCACTGTTGAAATTGGTGAAGTATAATCATTTTCCTTATCAACCGACGAAACCAAAAAGGAGGAGGTTCTCTATTCGACCCGTATATTTTTTTTTCCATCATATTTTTTTATGTATGAACACGCATAATTTTTCACTCAGGCGTCCGATTCCGATAATTCTTCTTTCAGTGGATAGGGTGTACTTCGAATTTGGTCCCATCTGAATTTAAAAGATGAAATTCCCCCCTAAGGGTAGCGAAATGAAGGATATTGATCACTCACCCTCTGAATTCTGGTCCGTTAACCGATTCTATCAGGCATAACTTTGTACTGGGTTCTTCGATTTGGATGATTCTTTTTTTAATAGATAGGGTATACCTTATTTTTGGATTTCGAAAGGAATTAGCCACCCTTACGGGTGGAAAAATAGGGGATAATTGATTTTTCACTAGTGAACATTGGCGTACACATACGTAGTTGACAATGACAGATCGCTACTGACATTATTCTTGTTTCACATCCGTCAAAATCAGTATATTTTATGAGAGGGTGGAATGATATTCAAAGTAATGGAATAAACTAACCAGAACAACAAAAATAATTTATATTACAACAAATAGTAAAAGTATTATTTAACTGGTAATAGTTGAAGTAAGTTGGGTAAGTAAGTATTTTGGAAGTAATAAAAATACAAGTAGGTAGTAATTGGTAGATTTTACCCACAAAAAATTGAAAAATTCAACAAAAAATTTAACCGACGAAATACGGAACTGAAAAGTAAAAAATGAAAACTTTTTAACAAAAAATTAAACCGACGAAAAAATCAACTGAGAAGCAAAAATTAAATAAACCTTCTTAGTCTAAATGATAATTGAGCTCCTAAACTAATGTAAGTAACTGATTTTGAGTCGGCGCCGAACAAACTAGCAATTGAATTAGGTGAAGCGTAAAATGATGGCAGCGAGATGCATGGCTGCGTTTTGACGACTTCTTTCATAGATAATGACCTTCGATAATTGTTTGTTTGGCGCCGACTCAAAATCAGTTACTAACATTAGTTTAGGAGCTCAATTCTCATTTAGACTAAGAAGGTTTATTTTATTTTTTGCTTTTCAGTTGATTTTTTCGTCGGTTTGATTTTTTGTTAAAAAGTTTTTATTGCAATCAATGTTGTAGTGATCAAAATTATTTTCCGCTTTCTCTACGCTTTTAATTTTTGAATTCTGGGATGGTAATTTTTGAAGGTTACGTATAAATTCCATAGGGTCAGATTTTTGTCACCTTTGGATCATCAGTAAATTTCCGATTAAATAATCCACATATTATTTTATATCCAACATATCGTATATGATACTCCCTTTGGCTAATTTCTATCAAGGTTGATTTGTGTTTTGGATTTAAGTAACGAAAAAACCACAAAAAAAATATATTTCGGCCATTTTGTCAAGCATTAAGTGCACATGTCTATGTGTCTGACGTAGAATCCATTCAGACCATTGGGGACTAGTTTTTTTTAAATCAGTTCTACGCTTTTCTTTTTTTAGGTACCAGATAATTGGTGGACTAGTGCTTACTTCATACTACCAGGGGATTATTCCGGAGATTTCGATTGCAAAAGATGTATGCGACTATTCTGGGACGGTTATGCAGTTTACCTTAGAGGACAGCTCTCTGGTATTTTTCATTTAATTTCATAACTATACGTTTATGAGATTATTTTGGTATCCTCTTGAGAAAGAATTGCTTCTGGAGGGGGTTGTATCTCTGGCTTAACTAGTCTCAGAACACTCGATTCAATATATTCCTCAAGCATAAAATTTTATTCACATTTATTAAGTTCCTTTTATCGATTTACTTTTCACAGTGAGGGTTATTTGATTTTTGATCGTTGTAGAATCAATTCATTTCAGTTACTACCTTGTCGCCAAGAGCAGGGAAATTCATTCAATTTTTTGAGAATTATCTGGCTTATCGATTCGAAAAGGGAATTGCCGCCCTATTTCGAAATTATCTTTATCTGAGAGAGTTGTGCCCACTGGAAGACGTGTGGTCTCCCTCTTCGGCTTATCTCTGAAATTCTTCAATAAAAAGAATTATTTAACTTTATCTTTATCTAAGAGAGTTGTGCCCACTGGAAGTCGTGCGGTCTCCCTCTTCTGTTTATCTCTGAAAATTCTTCAATAAAAAGAATCATTTAACTTTATCTTTCTCTAAGAGAGTTGTGCCCACTGAAAGACGTGCGGTCTCTTTCTTCTTATCTCAACTGAATAGTATAATTTTTCTCTAGGGCCTGATCAATATTTTGGTTCATAACACTATATTTTCCTATGGTACTTGCTTTAACATAGTATATTTTCACTCTGGCAACATTTAATTATATTGCTTTAAAATAGTAATTTTTTTTCTCTGGCAACTTTAGAGTATTTTGCTTCAAAATACTATATTTTTTCTCTGGTTAAGTCTTAAGGAAATGTTTATATTTCTTTTTGAATATATTTACTCATTCAATTTTTTCGACCCTTCTGGTACATGTAATCATCCCATCAAAGCATACTTTATTTCAAAATTTGGCTGAATTTTGAGAGAACGTTTTGGGTGAGGTTCGTTTGTTTGGTTTTGAATTTTGCTCATTGTTAATATTTTTTAAATTATTAAAATCAACTTGGAAATTTAAATCCAGAATAGCAGATTTTATTGCTATTATCTTTGTTCTTTCACTGTAATCTTCCAGTCTCATATATAAACTGAGGTTTTTTTGCATGCTATCATTTGCATCTATCTTTTTAATCCAGATTGAAATTTGAATCATAAAACTTGAGGTTCAAAGGATATCGTTCATTCTCCCCCCATTTTGTACAAATTTTGATTCCTATAATCTTCTTCGCATGATATATATCACGGAGTGAAGCCACCTACTGAGACAAGAGGACTGGTACCCTAGGAGGTCATGCAGCACATTCAATTCAGCCTGGTCCGTGAAGATCGAACCAATTCACGCCAATAAAACCAAAAACGCAAAAAAAACAAGTAGATAACCACCCACGACCAGATTCGTCGTCGTACCGCTGAAACTAGTTTCGTCGTCACACCGCTGAAACCATGTTCGTAGAAACCAGCCTTCCACATCTCCCTCCATTGAAGACCTCCGCAGGTATATACCGTATCACCAAAATCTAGAGGAATCTTGACTATTTTGTAAATGTTCAGATATTATCGGAGTCAAAAATTTTGTTATCTTCATGTAATTTTTTTTCAATTTTTTCATTGTATTTTTTTTATACTCTTCAAGTAAGATTGTTAACGTTTTCATATATTTACTATCCAGTTACTCTTCTTATTGTCTGGAATAAATTTGTTAAGTTGATTTCCTGCATATTTATTTGCCTTCCCATACAAGCTAGGTGACATTTATTTAATTTTATTTATCTTTGGCTTTTGTCTTCAGCAACCCTGGCGCCCAACTCTTGAACTAGTCAAGTTAATTAATGTATAATTTTTTCAGTGGCCCAATTTGATATACTACGAAAAGACATTAATTGAACCTTACTCACGGCCTAACCGTATCCATCTGAGCAGCCTATCGGCAAAGTGATTTCACCTTCTTAAATTTGAATCAGATAATTTCAAATTTAGGGTTCAAAAATAAGGGGTGTTGTAAGTCGTCAGCTTTTGTAACGCACCTGCCAACAAAATGTCTAGTTTTAACTCTAATCAACAGCCTAGTGCATTTCTCACCTAAATATACATTTGACGTTACTGATCTTTTTACCTCCATACCTAACGAAGAAACAATTTCTCTAGTCTCAAATTTACTCAACAACAATATTGATCAATCTGAAATTACTGATATCTTATATCCATTGAAGCTTTGTCTAGACCAAGACAACAATAAACCTGAAGGTTCACCCATGGGTTCTCCCATTTCATCTTTTCTATCTGATCTTTTTATGTATTGTAACGAACCTAGGCCGGACCTGTCGCCTCACGCGTTGCCATCGACAACGATGATGTCATCCCCGGAGATATTCGAGAACAATCCAGTACGCGCTGCCGCGGAAAACAACGGTCAATATTGGAAACAATTGGAACATGTTGGTCGCCAACTGCCAGAATTCGAAAGATCGGGAATCATGTAACGGAGATAAATTGGTAGCCCTCAAGATGGCACGGACAGTCTGAACGAGCCCATACGATTGAGCTATACAGTGGCGTAATATAAATTAAGTTGTAGATTTAAGTGTGAAATAAATTAGTAAAAACCAAGTTAAGTTTATTTACGTTACAATTGGTGTCGGAAGTGAGATTTTGAAAATGAACAAGTGATCGTGGAGTGGATAGTCAGAAAAATAAATTGATAGATCTTTTTGTACGCCCAAAATAGACAGTGGCCCGGTTTTCGCGAAGTGGACAATTGTGCGTGGGAATATAAACTGATACACTGTTCGCGTGAAACAGAAAATAGACAGTGGCCCGGTTTTCGCGGAGTGGACAATTGTGCGTGGGAATATAAACTGATACACTCTTCGCGTGAAACAGACAATAGACTGGTGGCCCGTGGAAAAGAATTCGCGAAGTGAATTTTTAACAAACTGATAAACTTTTCGTGTGAAACAGACTGATACCTCGTCAAAGACAAAATGTGTTCAAGAAAAGTGCGCCTTGCGGACTTGAAGGTAGCGGAATTGAAACAGGAATTGGAGGAAAGGGAACTGGAAACAACGGGTAAAAAGCAAGTACTCCAGGAAAGACTTGCAGAAGGACTTATACAAGAAGGTGAGGACCCCGAAACATTTTTATTCGAAGTTCCCGGAGGTGATTTGAGTCCGATAATAGAAAAACTTGAAGAAAATTCTAGAAATCTGGAAGAGAAGCTTCTAGAAAATTCAAGAAGTCTGGAAGAAAATTCTAGAAATCTGGAAGAGAAGCTTCTAGAAAATTCAAGAAGTCTGGGAGAAAATGCTAGAAATCTGGAAGAGAAGCTTCAGGAAAATTCTAGAAATCTGGAAGAGAAGCTTCTAGAAAATTCAAGAAGCCTGGAAGAAAATGCTAGAAATCTGGAAGAGAAGCTTGAAGAAAATTCTAGAAATCTGGAAGAGAAGCTTCAAGAAAATTCTAGAAATCTGGAAGAGAAGCTTCTAGAAAATTCAAGAAGCCTGGAAGAGAAGTTCCTGAAAACACAGAAGGCCTAAAAAAAGAATTGTGTGGTGTGGCTAATTTTCTAGAAGAAAGAATGGGAACCGTTGAGACAGAGATAGATAAAATTAGGGAGCAAATGAACACGGAGGTAGATAAAATAAAGGAAACGATCAGTAAGCTGGAAAAACGAATTAATAGTGCGCCCTCCACAGAGATGGTTTACGAAAATGCAATGCTGGACTTGAGTTTGAACTTGGATAAAGTTCAAGAGGGTATAAAAGATGTCAAGGTCATTTCAGAAATAGGGAAGCTTGCCATGAAGCCGCCTCAGTTCGACGGAAAACCTCCATGGGCGAATTACCGCCGGCAGTTTGAAGCAGCGGCCAAAGCAAACGGATGGAATGCAGGGGAAAGAGCTGTAGCACTGACACTTGCATTACGTGGAGAAGCGACAAATATTCTACAAACTCTCACCGCCCAAGAACAGGAGGACTATGATCAGCTGATTAAACATCTAGAATTACGATATGGCCACGCCCATTTGGAACACGTATACCACTCCCAACTGAAAAATCGCCGCCAGAAATCGGGCGAATCCTTACAAGAATTCGAAGCTGACATTGCACGCTTGGTTCGTCTCGCATATCCAGCCACACCGGAAAATGTAATGGAGCGATTAGCGGTTCAGGCATTCTTAGATGGACTCCGTGACCAAGAAACCAGACAAGCGTTGATATTAGCTCGACCAACACATCTCGTAGACGCACTGGCACGCGCTTTGGAATTCGAAGCAGCAAAACAATGCTGCGAAAGCCAAAATAAAGTTCGAACGATTGAGGAAGACTCACAGGAGCCTGCTAACTTGGAAGCTGCCATGAGAAAAGTGATGAAGGAAGTGTTGCCTGGGAAAAGACAGATAAGATGCTGGAATTGTGGCAAAATTGGACATGTGCGTAGCAAATGTCCAACATTCATCGACTCCGATGCAGAAAAACTAAAGAAGGTCGACGAGAAGGGGCAATCGTCGGCATGTGTCCGGCAAGCCCCGGTTAACAACGCATATGTCGCTATCCTTCAACGACAGAACAAAGGTGTCTTCGTAGACGGTCTCATCAATAACGAGTCTTGCACCATGCTGCTCGATACAGGTGCGACTAGGACAATTCTCGAGCCTTCCTTTGCCAGAACACCGGAACGGATTGAACCGACAACTTGGAAGCTACGCACAGCAACAGGGGAACCAGCTATTGTATATGGCGAGCTACCGATTGAAATAATTTTGGGCAGCACTAAAGTGAAACATCAGGCACTTGTAGCGGACATCGAAGACGATGCAATCATCGGAATGGACATCATGAATTCCAGAGGGTTTGAATTGGATTTCAAAGACGGCGTCCTACGTGTCAACGGAGAAGAGCTGGTGCTTCATGGAAGAAGTGAGGAGTTGATCCGTGTGCTGTTGGCTGAAGATGTAAGCGTACCTGAGAGGGCTGAAACCATTCTGGAGGCTCGCCTGGACGGGAGTGCGAGCAGTGGAGACGTGGTGATGTTCGAGCCCAAACTTCATGATGAGAAAATTGGACGAGGGATTGCACTAGGGAAGACCTTGTTGCGTGCTGACAAATTTGTGCCGGTAAGGGTCATGAATGTCAATTATTTCCCAGTGACCTTGAAGAAAGGAACAATTTTGGGGCACTACTCGTCAGTTTCATCTGTGATCCGGGGCGTACGAGGTACGATTAGCCAACCCAACAACTTGCCCACAGAAACTAGAAAAATTAGTTGCCATCTCTTCCAAAGACATAAAACCAGCTCAACAGCCCAAACTAAGAGATTTAGTCAAAAAGTACCAAGACATCTTCGATACCGGACAAGGAAAAGGGGGTCGAACTAATGTGGTCCAGCACAAGATTGATACTGGAGGTGCCCGGCCGATCCGGCAATCAGCAAGAAGACTTCCTCTTGCCAAGAAGGAAGAGGCTGACAAAATAGTCAGCGATATGGGAAAAGAAGGAGTTATCGAACCATCTGACAGTCCCTGGTCCTCTCCAGTCGTACTGGTGAAGAAAAAGGATGGATCGACACGCTTTTGTGTAGACTATCGCCAACTTAATAATGTCACGAAGAAGGACAGTTGCCCTCTCCCGAGAATAGATGACACCCTGGACAAGTTGGCTGGTTCCACGATTTTCTCGACCCTTGATCTGAAGAGTGGATACTGGCAAGTAGAACTCGCTCAGGAAGATCGAGAAAAGACTGCTTTTACCATCGGCTCAGGTTTGTGGCAGTTCACCGTTGTGCCATTCGGGCTCTGTAATGCTCCCGCCACATTCGAAAGATTCATGGAGACAGTGCTGAAGGGACTCTCATGGAACACGTGTCTAGTGTATCTCGACGACATAATTGTGGTCGGCAGATCGTTCATGGACCACGTGGAAAACTTGGAGGAAGTATTCCTGCGATTGAGGAACTCCGGATTGAAGCTGAGCCCTAAGAAATGCCATCTGTTCCAAAAAGAAGTACGATACCTCGGCCACGTTGTCTCTGGGGAAGGAGTAGCAGTGGATGACCAGAAGATCAAAGCTGTTAAGGATTGGCCCATCCCAAAAGACATTCACCAACTTCGAAGTTTCCTTGGTTTATGCACATACTATCGTCGATATGTGCTGGGATTCGCCAACATCGCTAAACCACTGACCAGGCTCACGGAAGGCCAAACAAAGTTCCAGTGGTCCGAAGAATGTCAAGACTCATTCAGGAAGCTGAAAGGATCTTTGATCAACGCACCTATACTGAGCTATCCCCTACCCAAAGGGAAATTCATTTTGGATACGGACGCCAGCAACGTGGGACTTGGAGCTGTCCTATCTCAGATCCAGGAGGGACAGGAGAAGGTCATTGGTTATTTCAGCAAGACGCTTAGCAAACCAGAGCGCAATTACTGTGTCACCAGGCGAGAGCTGTTAGCTGTTGTAAAGGGAGTGGAGCACTTCTACAAGTACGTGTATGGAAGAAGATTCCTGTTGAGAACTGACCATGCAGCTCTCAAATGGCTCTTACAGTTCAAAAATCCTGAGGGTCAAGTAGCACGTTGGATCGAGAGACTCCAAGAATTCGACTTCGAGATCGAACATCGAGCCGGAACTAGCCATAAGAATGCAGATGCCTTGTCGCGAAGACCATGTCCAGATGATTGCTCACATTGCCGACGAGCAGAAGAGAAAGAAGCAACACTTTGTAGAACCGCGGCAATGGATGACAACTGGAATGACAGCAAGATCCAGAAAGACCAAGAGAAGGACCCCGACCTTGGCTTAGTCGTCAGCTGGAAGAAGGGCAATCGAAGACCATCATGGCAGGAAGTCGCAGGTTACTCGCCGGCTGTTAAGTCCTATTGGGCACAATGGAACTCTCTTATTCTGGACAATGGGATCCTGAAACATGTGTTGGAGGCCGATATTGGTGGGGAAGACAGACGCCAAATAATTGTTCCCAGGAACAGAAGGGAGGAAGTGCTGCGGGAAATCCATGATGGAGTCGCTGGAGGACATCTGGGAGTGACGAAGACCCTGCAGAAAGTGAGGCAACGGTTTTACTGGACCAATTGTCAAGCTGACGTCCAGGACTGGTGCAGAAAGTGCGCTGTATGCGCTGCTAGCAATGGACCTCGAATACGACCCAAGGCCCCGATGCGTCAGTACAACGTAGGCAGCCCGTTCGAGAGAATCGCCATTGACATCGCCGGCCCGTTTCCCGTATCCAACCACGGGAATAAATACATCCTTGTGGCAATGGACTACTTCAGTAAGTGGGCGGAAGCCTATGCCCTGCCCAACCAGGAAGCCATCACCGTCGCCGACGTCTTGGTGAAAGAGTGGATATGTCGATTTGGTATTCCAATGGAGCTGCACTCGGATCAAGGCAGAAATTTCGAATCCAACCTGTTCCAAGAAATATGTTTACTGCTGAACATCCGCAAGACAAGAACCACGGCCCTACATCCGCAGTCCGATGGAATGGTGGAACGGATGAACAGAACGATCAACCGCCACTTGTCCAAGGTTGTCTCTGACCATCAAAGAGACTGGGACCAGTATCTTCATTTGTTCCTGATGGCCTATCGATCCGCAGTACACGAGTCAACAGGTCAAACTCCTGCTAGTACTATAATGGGCCGAGAACTGCGACTGCCTTGTGACCTGAAGTTTGGGATACCGCCAGGACAAGACACTGCGGGAGAGGACTACGTCAGCAAACTTCGGCAGAGAATGGACGACATCCACGAACGAGTCCGGTTGAACATCCAGAGTGCCAGCGATAAAATGAAGAAGACCTATGACATCAAGGCCGACGCTGGAGGGTTTAAGTTTGATGACCTGGTTTTGGCTGTACAACCCCAAACGTCATCGTGGACTATCACCAAAGTTGCGGAACTCGTGGGAAGGCCCGTATAAAATCGTGAAAAGGATAAACGACCTTGTGTACCGAATCCATAAGCCACCCCGAGGGAAACCAAGGGTCGTCCATTTCAACAGGTTGGCCCCTTACGCTGGAAACCATGACCAAGTTCGCATCCTCAAGCGACCGGAGGATGATATGACGTTCGAGAAGTTTATGTCCTTGTATTCAAACGGGCAGACAGTTCTACATGGGGTTACTAGAGAGGAGTCACGAGACCTTTTCGAGGTGCCTGCTGACTACGCACTAGCGCACTGTGTGGCAGAAGATCTTCGAATGTCCAGGGGCATCGCCGTAGTGTTTTCCAAGAAATTTGGTCAACTCCAAACACTACGGGAGCAGAATCCAGAAGTTGGTGGGGTGCTACAGTTGAAGAAAGGCCCGAGAAACATCTACTACCTAGTTACCAAGAGGCATTCCCAAGATAAACCGTCCTATGAAGATGTCTGGAAGAGTCTCACCAAACTAAGAGATACTATGGTGGACCAGAATCTGGTGGATCTAGCAATTCCAAAATTGTCCTGTGGTATTGATGGGTTGGACTGGAGAGTCATAAGAAGTATGCTGGAGGCAATATTCAGATCCAGCGGCGTCAAGATTTTGGTTTGCTGTAACCCTCTTCCACGACCGGTCATGAAGACCGTGGAGTGTTACTTCCATCGAACTTCACGGTGCAAATATGGGGAGTCATGCAGATATCGTCACACTCCAAGGATGACATTTCGGGACGAAATGTCTTCAAGAAGTGGGCAATGTAACGAACCTAGGCCGGACCTGTCGCCTCACGCGTTGCCATCGACAACGATGGTGTCATCCCCGGAGATATTCGAGAACAATCCAGTACGCGCTGCCGCGGAAAACAACGGTCAATATTGGAAACAATTGGAACATGTTGGTCGCCAACTGCCAGAATTCGAAAGATCGGGAATTCTGTAACGGAGATAAATAGGTAGCCCTCAAGATGGCACGGACAGTCTGAACGAGCCCATACGATCGAGCTATACAGTGGCGTAATATAAATTAAGTTGTAGATTTATGTGTGAAATAAATTAGTAAAAACCAAGCTAAGTTTATTTACGTTACAGTATAATATCGAAAAATATTTTATTTTACAAAATAGCTCCATTTTATGCTGGCGCCGTTATGTGGACGACTGTTTCGCTATCATAAAATGTAATGAATTCGACGCTCTGAAGATTCTAGATAAACTAAATGAGTTACACCCTGAAATTAAATTCAATATCAAAATAGAGACCATTAATACAATCAACTTTTTGCATCTAGCAATAACCAAAACTGACAAGAACTCAATTTTGATATCTTCAGAAAACTCATTCAAACTGACCATATAATTCATGCTAGTTCAACTCATCCTTTCCAATGTCT
This sequence comes from Gonioctena quinquepunctata, assembly GCA_018342105.1. Classification (NCBI taxonomy): domain Eukaryota; kingdom Metazoa; phylum Arthropoda; class Insecta; order Coleoptera; family Chrysomelidae; genus Gonioctena; species Gonioctena quinquepunctata. The sequence goes on from JAFIRS010001413.1 coordinate 288,049, forward strand.
TCGTTCTATTCTCACATTTTTGAATGTTTCTGCTGACAATATTGAAATATCCTTCAAAACTTGCAATACGTTGGGTTCATTGTTAGTGGAGACTGAAGATAAAATCAATCCTACTGATAAAAGCGGCATTTACAAGCTTATGTGCAACGACTACAATGCAACTTATATTGGAAAAACTATTAGGAAAATATCTACAAAATTTTACAAAGTGTCACTAGTAATAACCCCAAACTTGGTTTGTTAGAGGATTTGGAAATATCTAGAGAAAAATCTGGGAATAAAAATTTTGTTAATACTCAGATTCATTCAAACCAAACCATATTCAATCCTCAATCCTATTTTCAAATCGCTATAAAATAAATAGAATTGTTCCTTCTTCGCTCATCCTACTTCTTCTCAATGCATTCCTTATCTTTGTTATTTTGCGCTCTATGATTCTGAATTTGTATTCATTTATTGAGAAGTCATCTTGCGAGTTCACTTTTCCTAATCAAAGCGTACACCAGTGTACCCTTTGTTCCAGATGAACGTTTTTTTTGTTGGATTTTTTACATGTGGTAATATCATAATTTCCTACATTTATAATGTTTCTTGAAACAAGTTCATTTTCTACACCTACTCTGTGAAAATTCTGACAAGTGAGTTATTTCAATTTAAACAACTCCACACAATTTATTTTCGTATAACAGAAGCTTCATCTAATAGAATATTCCCTATAACCTCTTCACTTTTCAGAATTTTCCCTGAAGATGATCGTACATGCAAATAAAAAGATAATTTTGTGTACTATAGCCTGGAGGCTGATCCGCCTATGACAATCAATATATTTTTTACTTTACAAATATATATTCATCGACAAAAAAATAAAAACGAAATTTTCACGTTATGTGAATCTATATTAGTTAGGTGTCTCTTGCTGAGTCATTCCTCAGAAAACATTTCATATGAGTGTTATGAGCATTTGGAAATCAAAGGGGGTAGGTGAACAAGTGATTTTCCAATCTTGAATACATTTGTGTTGGTTAGTTTTTTTCATATTGGAGCATTACAGACAGATATGATCTCGACTCTGAAATGAGTCTCATGTTTTTTTTCACGTAGGTAATTCATATGAATTAGATTCAAATAGTTATGTGAGTATTTATGAATTAATAAATTGTTGCACCAATGTATTTTGATAAGTCATATCAGAGATATATACAATTAGTAGACGGAAGGTGTTGGAAATAATTTACATCTTCAGTTTTTTATGAAAATTTGTTCGTCGTCGAACCAATGGTGTGCTCCAGGAAATTTAGTCCTTTCTATTTTCACATGGATGTAGCTTATTTAATAAAAAATAAAAAATTCCGGAAAATTCGACAAAACAACCTATGAAGCTTCAGGTGAATGACGTATATGACAAATTATGGTTGCCAAGGATAAGTTAAATGTATGTGCATTTTGTCATATTATTGTATCTCATCCTCTTCTCATTTCTACTTCTTTTGAAACATATATTCGTGCCTGTCGCGTAACATATTGCAGGCTATCATAATGGGTTTCGAGCTGTAAAACAGTCATCCAGGCTGATTTAATACGATTTCGTGGCTCAGATACTATAATATCACTCTTAGATGTTCCTCAATTTCAGGTCTGTCGCTTCTCAACCTGGGGAATGATCGCTTTGTCATCCAAATTATCACCCGATCCATTCAAAAAACAGTTGAAAGTAGATAATTCTTTCACATAATGGTGGATTTTTCGAAAAGAAAAACAATAAGTGAAGCACAGGTTGAGTGTGAGAAGAGCTATAGTTCTCTTGATGCCCACATCTCATGCCTCTTAATACCAGGTAATATTCTTTCGAGGGAATAAAGACGAATTATTACTCATTTGCTGTACACTACGTCTGACTCGAAACCGTTGAAAAATTAATAATTGTAGAATATGAAACGACGCAATGCTGGAATCTGAACATTTCTGGAATAGTGGTGGAACAGAGTGGGATGATACTTTGGGTTCCTTACATCGATTTGAAATGATAGTCTCATATTGATTAGATTTCAACAATTATGTGGGTATTTGTGGACGACGATATTGTTGAAGCAATATATTTCATCAAGTTATGCTTCAGAGATATTCATTTAGCAGATAGAGGGAGTTAGAAATAATTTCAAGTATCGTCGGCCATTAACAAATCTGAAAGTTACATTGGAGAAAAATAGTGAAAGGAATGGAAATAAAATAACTGATAAAAAAACATTTTGGAAACAAGCTCTCATTTAAGGTACCAAAATGTATAAAATAAATTTGAGTCATCACTGACTATGATTTAATTATATTTTGTTGAACTATTTGGATTCAAAAAGCTTGTAGCGTGTTCATGAAAGTAGATACCAATTAATTTGATTGGGCAGTGATTGGTTGGTAAGCGAGAACTTGTCAAAGCATTTAACACAACTTGTCGAAGTATTAAGTTTATTACAATTCGCGCGACAAGCCTTTTGAAAACAAATAATTCAACAAAAACTAATTAAATCATTTTCAGCGATGACTTTGATTTATTTCATACGTTTCGGTACATGGCTTACATAATAGCTTGTTTTTTGAAAGGTTTTTCCATTAGTTAATTTATTTTTTGCTTTTTAGTTAGTTCGCCTTAATTTGTTCATTTCTAATAGAGCATCGTTATCACAAGGTCTCTTTCCTGTAAGTTTTGAGCAAGAAAAAATCATGATCTCCGACCCAAAAACCCAATTTTGAATGAAAGATGACCATAATTGGAAAACTCGTCGTCCATCTTGAATTAATAAATTTTGAAAAAAAAATTATACATCTCGCTTGTGGTGGGAGCTGGCTATATGAACGTGTCGAATTATATGTATAGTCTCGTTGCCCTATAGTTTTTCATTTTATTTTTAATAAAGGACTTTATGTCCTCTAGAGGGCGCCATATTGAACTTAATTCGACGTCACATAGCCTCAAACCAGCGGACTATCGAGACGCTTCTAACGATTCCTCATTTGTCAAATTATGATGTAGTTCAGAAGATATGCGGGAACAGATGAACATACATACATAGCATGCTAAAATCAGAACCCTCCTTTTGGCTTTGCCGTAGTTGGGTGAAAATGGAATTGAAAAACACAGAAACGATCAAAACAAACACTGAAGAGTAATCAAAACAATAACTGAATCAAAAGATTAAACATATCAGGTGGCAATATGTAGATGTAACTCAACAAAACAGGAAACAACTTGCAAAAGCTATTATTATTATCATTATTATTGATTAACGTTGCACAATTATGTCTCAAAGAAACATGCTTGAAATGAAATTTGATTTAGTTTTGCAACACTCCTTCAATTTCAGGAGGCAGTGAATCACAATTGCATAAACAAATTAGTTCATGTGCTAGTGAAGTATTTTTGATATAATTTTTGAGTACGTGAAATTGGCCATCTAAAATTATTCGAAAATACCCAGCAACCCTCTGAACTCTGCAATTATTTGGGAAACTTTGGATATTCACGATATTATTTGATTTTTCCTGTCGGTTAAGAATATACAGAAAGTTACTGACATCCAGAACTATTTGATATCCTTTTCCAAGTTACCCCCAAAATTTATCATTTTCCTGTCAAGTCCCATGAAATTAATTTGCTGCAAGTAATATTATCTTATTCAGTTCGAAGAGAAAATATTCCGGCTTCAATTATTGGCTTTCTACCCTGGAGCGAAAACTGATGAACTCATCGAACTGGAAAAAGTGAACGAATTTTTTCTTATATCAGCAAACAAAGGAAAGTGTAGCAACCACATAACTTTTTTATTCTTTTCTAATCAAAGCCAAGAACCAATTGTGCTGGGGTTTTGACAAGGATCCTAATTGCTGAAATTGATCATTTTCCGCTCTTTCCAGAAATTCGAAGCACATATGTCGAGCAATATTGCTTCAATAGAAGTAATCGAGTTCGATAAAAATCAAAGCAGAAGCAGAATTCTCGTAAACGAACGGGAAAGGATGAAAAACACAAAAAACTCATGGGGGGAAAATATATTCATTAACAGTTTTCGATGGGAATATGATGCAAGGGGTAACATTTCCAATTGAATATTGAATAGAAATATATTTCTGAAAGTTGAAATATCTATAATAATATTAAAGTAATTTTTTGTAATATCTAACAGAAGCCAACTTTGAATTTTTGATTGGGACTGAAATGGAAAAAGCAAATAACGATCTCTGTGAAAATGCAAATTTTCTATTTCATATATTTTTTTTTTGAGTTAGGATTCTTCCATAATGAACAGATGTGGTTCAATGTCCAGCATGGCTTCAGCCAAGAAAGTTGTTGTTTCCTGCTAGATATCTACAAAAATTAACTTAATTTTTATCGTAGATTCTTCAACTCTCAGAATAATCTTTCTACTCAATATGAAATGAAGAATTTTTCCCTTTTCAACATGAATACCGTCAGTTTTCAAGTTAGGGTCATGAAAATTTGTATTCAAGTTTTTTGTTACAAATGGAGAAATACATGTTTCAGTGTTTTTGGGAATTCAACCCCTAAAGGGGTGGAATGGAGGGTGAAAATTTGTATGAGGGTTCCGTTAGTTTTCAAGTTGGGGTACAAAAAAAGTGGTATTTGTGGTCTTTGTTAGGAAAAAAGTAACACATGTTTCACTATTTTCGGACCTGAAGGGGTGAAATGGGGGTGAATTTTTTTATGGGGGCTCAGCTAGTTTTTAATGAATGAATATTGGTGTGAAGGCTCTCTGTTACAAATAACTGAATCGGTTTGACCTTATTTGAAAATGTCTTCCCTAAATGGGAGGAAAGGTTAATTTTTAATAGCCGTCACGGATCATTACTTATGTCACTCAAACGGGATACCGGGATGACAGGAAACGGAATAAAAAGAAACGGAATAACGGGATAACAGGAAGCGACCAAAGTCACAGGCCTCAGCTAGATGGAACCACACAAAAAACACAGGAAATAAAAATTATATGCTGACGAAGTTGCGAGTACCAGCTAGTCTATTCATAACGTAACAAAATGGAACTAATGGATGTGAATACACACAAGGAAGAAAACCTGCGATACCGCAGGTTAATCGAGATCAAAGTTTTATGAAAAAAAATTTAAAAAAATTGGAATAAATCCAGAATCGCAATGAAACCACCATAAGTACTGATTCAATGAGTTATTCGAAATATCTGTAGCCATTCGAGAGGCTATCCATATGCGTCATGATTTGTGGAAAGTTAAATGAAAAAAATCATTTCCAGTCTTTATAAATGAACACAAATTTTTACAAATATTGTTATTTTATTTAAATGATGTTACACGCTGAAAATCAATCGTTCATCCAACTGCTATGATTTCCAGACCAATAACTAAGGATCATTCCATCATGATTTTGAATATTTATTCTCTTAATTCTAACTTTGCAACAACCATTGGAACACAACCCGTCCGAGGGGTCTGCTAGTCGGCACATCTGAGTATGATACAATACTTATTCATTTTGATTGAATCATACTTTGATAGGGATTGATTCAACTCCATCATGTGCTTTGATATGGCTTAGAATAGTTATTCCACTCCTTGAGAATTTATCTGGCTGGATATTTTGGTGAGCTTGTTATGTAGGTGAGTAAATGATTATTTCCATCGCGCGGTGGAACTTTGCTAGAGCGTTTTTCAATCCGAATGGTATACAAACAAATTCGTGGCCATTGTCAACGATGCGGCTGTCTTCTGTTTGTACTCGGTCGGCTTGGTCTCTTTTTGATGAAATCCTGATACAACATAGATAATTGTAAAGTATTGGCATTTACGAATTCATCTATCTTATCTGAAATGTTGGACAGTGATATTTATCGCCTAACAGAAACTAATCAAACATGTGATGACCAAGAGGAATCCATGGTTGTATGCCGCCTCAATTCCATATAAGCTTTGGGATTCTACTCCTATTTCATGTACCTTCGGTTACCTATGGGTGAATCGAGGTAGGAGCTGCCCTCAAATTGTAGTCCCAAATTGGTGATAATTTGGTTTTTCACTTCAATTCAGTTAATAAAAGGTGAATGAGTATTTTGATAGATCATCGAGTTGAGATTCCAAATCGTTCTACGGATTGTGGAAGGTTCTGGAGTTTATTTTCGACAATTCTGACAATTGAGTCAAAGTGCTCATATTGGCTGAAAGAGAATACGCAGTTTGAAAACTTTCAGATGTCGAATGTGAACATGAATGATGAAATTTAGGTTACATGATGACCCTTTCAACAATGAGGCACATAATCCCCCCATTCTATTTGAAATTTTCAAGTTGATGCCCCCCGCGCCATCTATCGGGCAATCACGATGTCTTTCATTTCAGAAAGTAGCATCGGTGATATCATTCAATATCTTTTTTTTATTGTTCTATGTGGAACCAGTAAAAAGTTAACGGGGAAGGGGTACTATAAGAAGCCGCACTTATGCTTGACATTTCAAATGCACATTATGAAAAAACAAATCAACGAAATGAAAAAAAAAATAGATGATTGGAAAGAGAATTGAATGATCTTTTCAACGATGTGCCATATGTTCCCCCATTATATTAGAAATTTTGATGTTGATGTACCCTCAGCGCCATCTATCGGGCAATCACAATGTCTTTCATTTCCAGGAGTAGTATCGGTGAAACCAATACCTCTTTTTTCAATGTTCTACGTCAAACCGTTCAAAAGATAACAGTGTGGGGGGGGGACTATCAAAAGCCGCACTGTATATATATATATATATATATATACATATATATATATATATATATATATATATATTTTTTTTTTTTAAAAACGTTCATTCAATCATGAAATTGGAATTAAAAAAACGTTCATTTAATCATAAAACATGAAATAAAATGAAAGAATAATAGTTGAATTATATTTTACCTGAAGATGACATAAACAATGTCGAAACGTCGAAAGAAATAAAAAATATATAGACTGACTGAGGCCCTTATTCCAAAAAAATAAAGAATATATGTATATATATATATAAATATATATATATATATATATATATACAGTGACCGGCAGAAAGTACGCATCATATGAGAAATTCTTTTATTAATACATTTTGACGAATATCGATATGTGCAATCGCTTCTGCATCAAAAGCAATCCCAAAAGACGTTGTACAGTGCTGTTCGTCTTTTCGTGTTTGGCGGGAAATTAAAAAAATTCAAAAATTATGTCTCAAAACACACTTATTTGCGAAAATATTGAAAAATGTTATTTGGAAAAGTTGTTGAGAACGACATTTTATAGCTATGTACGAATTTTGAAAAAAATCTGAGATAAAAAATAAAAAATTTTTTTTTGCCATAATAAAAATTTCAATTTGGAAAAATACATTTTAGACAAAGAAACTCATTAGTAAGGCCAACAGTGATATTTTGAATGATATTTTGTGAATATTCGCAAGCTACTTCTATTTTATTCGGAAAAAAATTTAAATCTATGGATTTGCCATGTATTCAGCTGCTTCATAAGAGGTCACTGAAATATCTCCAGGACATTATACTCCCAATACTGTTCATTATTGATGAAGGTCCTTGTATCTACATAATTTCAAATTAATTTTTTATTCAAACTAAAAATAAATTGATTACAAACTTTCGAGTATGCATTTTATTATAAAATGTAATTATGTAAAAAATTGAATCAATTTTTTGTTCTAATAAATAATTCATATTGAAATTCTGTAGATACATGGTTCTTTGTCAATAATGAACAGTATCGGGATTATAATGTCCTGAAGATATTTCTGTGACCTCTTATATAAGTAGCTGGTGAATCTTTACAAAATATTATTCAAAATATTACTCTTGGGCTTTACTAATGAGTTTCTTTGTCAGATATGTATTTTTCCAAATTGAATTTTTTTTTATGGCAAAAATTGATTTTAATTTTTTCATCTCAGATTTTTTTCCAAACTCGTACATAGCTATAAAATGTCGTCCCAAACAACTTTTCCAAATAACATTTTTCAATATTTTCCCAAATAAGTGTGTTTTGGGACATAATTTTAATTTTTTTTAAATTTCTTGCCAAACACGAAAAGACGAACGTGTACAACGTCTTTTGGGGTTGCTTTTGATACAGGAGCGATTGCACATATCGATATTCGTCAAAATATATTAATAAAAGAATTTCCCATATGATGCGTACTTCTCTGTCTAGCGTTATTATATATATATATATATATATATATATATATATATATATATATATATATATATATATATATATATATATACAGGTATGGAAAAAATTAATTCTTAGCGTTATTATATATTTGTTTAAAAAAAAATCTGAAACGGGTCAATTTCTATTGTCATTTTGAAAATTTACAGTATAAAAATAATAACCCCTTCTTGCACCCCCCCCCCTCCTCCTAAATTATGAGCACCACCTAAAAAATATTTAAAGGAGGGGCGTATGGTACTTTGCTCGAAAGGGATTTTTATTCTTGTTCAGCAATATTGAGTTTTCCAAATTTGGTGCAATCATAACTGAGATAATTTATTTTGAAAATGTAAAATTTTGATAATTTCGTAGAATGGAGGAAATAAGGTCACATAATGTTTAGAAACTATTTTTCAATTTATTTTACAATCAAAGCAAATGTGCAAAAAGACTACCATTCACTTCTTGACAATAAGCAAGTCGATCTTGGAATTCTCGTACAACATTTTGTAGGACTTCAGGGGTTATGTTGTTGATTTATTCCGTTATCCTAACTTTTGAATCTGCAATATTGTCTGCTCTATTGAAATATACTTTTGACTTCAAATAACCCCATGAGAAATGATCAGGTATTTTTTTATCTGTTTTGCTAAACGTCAGGAAAAAGTCGTTCGAGACACCAAAAAATTATTCACAAAACCCACATAAATAATGTAATGTAATGTAATCTAGTTGACTACTGTTATTATGATATTTATAACACGTCAGTGTATTGAGGAATATTTGTGTGTGTATTTGATTTAACTATCGCTCATTTATCCGAAACTTAAAGAATAGACATTTTAATTATGATTGGATGAGGTAATGAAACAATAGCTCAAAAGGAAGTTTGTGAAATGTTTGATAATAAATACCCTGGTCCACACGTCTCACAATCTACAGTTAACAAAATAGAAACAAAATTTCGTGAAACTGGACTTGTGAAAACTATTTAAAATTGTTGAATTGGATGTGGTGAAAAAGTTAGATGTTAGCGATTGAGAAAAATCCGCATATGATAAGTAGACAACTTGCCGATGACAATGATGTGAGTAACTCATCGATATTAAGAGCTTTACATGAAGAAAAAAATACAAAAATTACCATCCTTATGGCGAGTAGTTTGCGTCAACACATGTTCACCTCCTACGAGAGATGGAGATGGGTTGCGGAAACTTAGGTGGCTACCTCCAAGTGGTATCGCTGGGTAACAGGGTTGACAAGGAAAATCCAGTGGGAGTGACCAGAAATGGTCAAAACCTGCGGATCTCTAAGTCAATCTCAAACTAAATGCCACCACAACATGGCATAATCCAAGGCGTCAAGCGACCCGTGCCGAAGGATGGATGATACCTGAGCCAGTCAGGTATCACAAACGGAGCCTCTGGGATACATGGCGACCTCCCAGAGTAATCTGCCTTACACCTGCGCAGGGGGCATCGCAGGTGTGGACGACCCATTCCCCTACACTCGTGGGAACGAAATGGAAACCACACAGAAAAACAACCCTGGGGAACTTCTAGTTGAAGAAGACCCAACACCGATAGCGGGTATGGAAGTCGAGGATATTCCAGTTGAATCATACTTGGCACCAGAAACCGTAAGCCCAACCGAGGAGGGATCAGCAGATGGTCGAACACCTACTGAGAAACTCCCGGAAACAGAGTGGATTCCAAAGCCATTTGGTAAAATGGAAACCAAAAAGATTCTTCAGCTCATCAAAACCCAGGACATGGGGATAGATACTGAAGAATGGCTTGACATCAAGAGACAAGAGAAGGCCTCGGGTCTGATTCTTGTCTTTCAATCTTCGACTGTGACGCCCTAAGTAGTAGGCGACACAGAACCTTTGGAGAGATCAGCCCGGAAACAGGCATGAACCCGAAGAACCTTATCAACAGGCTTCTAAACCCAATTAAAGGCACAAACCTGTTTGAATGAGGAACCACTGACGACAGAGTGATACAATAGACCCCAGCTGGTTGCAGTGTCAAGGGAAGCTGAGTGCCAACCCTGTCTCTGGCTCGTCAGCTTCCAACCATCCTTATAAAGTTCAGTTGGTTCAGGAGTTAAATGAGGATGATCCGGATAGAAGGCAACAATTCTGTTAACTGATGGAAGACAGAATGGAAGCAGATTTGCAGTTCATAAACAAAATTGTTTTTCCTGATGAAGCTACTTTTCATTTGGATGGAACGGTTAATAGACAAAACTGTAGATATTGGAGCAGAGAAAATCCTCATTGGATGTGTGAGGCTCACACACAATATCCTAAAGAAGTGAACGATTGCCTACATCAAAAAACTTTTTCCTGATGTTAATGATCCAAATACAATAGATAGATCAATTTGGTACCAACAAGAAGGAGCTCCACCGCATTACAAACGTGTTGTTAGAGATTAGTTGAACGAAGTTGGAAGTTGGAAGACGTGAAACGATTGAACCCCCACCTAGATCGCACGCTTTGACTCCTCTCGATCAGTTCTCATAGGGTTATTAAAAATCAAAAGTATATTCCAATAGACCGAACAATATTGCAGATTTGAAAGTTAGGATGAAGTAAGAAATTAACAACATATCCCCTGAGGTCCTACAAAATGTTGTTCGAGAATTCCAAGATCGACTTGCTTATTGTCAAGCAGTGAATGGTGGTCATTTTGAACATTCAATTTAATTGTGAAAAAAATTAAAAAATACTTCCAAAACATTATTTGTTATCATTTCCTTCATTCTACATGAAGTATCAAATTTTACATATTCAAAATAGATCCCAGTTATGATTGCACCAAAATTGGAAAACTTCATATTGCTGAACAGAGAATGAAAATTCTTTCCAAACAAGAACAGAGAATGAAAATTCTTTTCCAAACAAGGTGCCACACGACCCCTCTTCTCATTTAAAATTTTCGAGGAGGTGCTCATAATTCAGAGGGGGCGCAAAAAGGAGGTGGAAATATTATCATACTGTTAATTGTCGAATTGAGAATATAAATCGACCTGTTTCAGGTTTCAATAACGCCAAAAATGGATTTCATCCATACCTGTTGACCACACTGTATAATTCCAACACATTATGTGTCATCATTCCCTTTATTCTACGTTAAGTATCAAATTTTAACATATTCAAAATACATTTTCTCGGTCATGATTGCACCAAAATCGAAAAACTTCATATTGCTGAACAGAAAATGAAAATCCCTTTCGAACAAGGTGCCACACGACACCCCTTCTCGTTTAAAATTTTCGAGGGGGTGCTCATAATCAAGAGGGGGCGCAAGAAGTGGGGGTGGTAATATTTCCATACTGTTAATTGTCAAATTGAGAATATAAATGGACCCGTTTCAGGTTTCAATAACGCTAAAAATGAATTAATTCCATACCTGTAGATCGCACTGTATATATTTGTCATTTTGTCTGTGTCGAGGAAATAACGTTAAGTTTCCAGATCCTTTGCAGTTAATTCCTCTTGGAATGCTTTGATTATATCAATCAAATTGGCCAGAAAAACATCTGGTTCCACTTGAAAGCAATAGTCATTCAGTACCTGTTTCAATTGATGCTGCTCCGCGAAGAATAATTTTTCCTTCTATTTCTTGGTGTTTCACCATATAGAACTTCGCGCAGCTTCAGAATGTTCCCCTTCGTAAATTCGATTCCGTCAGTGATTTTGATATGAATCCATATCAAGATCGCTGTTCAGGAATGCCGTGGGATTATCGAGTTTATCAATATTCTGATGACAGCGTGTCCAAGTACTGGTGAGTTTACTATACAGGAGAGTTCGGTACGAAATTTTGGCAACCAAACGTGCCGTTCTGGTGCCGTCCTGCCTGATAGTGAACACCCATATCGTATTAATTCATGGCTTGTTTTCCCGAAGAAAGTCATGCTGGTTTTCATGTACCATATTTTTCATGTGCACTTATTTCTTTATCTTTGGCACTTCTCCATCGCTTATGATTAGCAGCCTCTGATTCAGGACTATCTAATGAATTTGTTGGTGACATTTCCTCTGCGTCCTCATTTCTAAGGGTTCATGTTCTCTCTTGTCAGGTATATACCTTCCATTACTGTTTGAAGGTTGTAGACGATGTGGTAACTTGATCACTTTCGGTTTTGACGTCCACCGTCTTAATGGATTTGAAAGCTTCTCACGACGTTTCGAATGCTCGTATCTGCAATCATCTTCGGGTGAATACTGACAAACTTGAGTGCTACTTACTTATTTATATGTCTGTCGGTGCAATCGTGCGTGTAACTCCGACATGTGCAGTGGTGCGTGTGATTTTGTGCGGTGTGGTGGTGCGTGAAGTTTCGCGCCTCTGCAGTCCGCCAGAAAGAGCAATTAGTGGTTTCCATACGTTCTTGATCTCAACGCTTGGTTGATCAAAGGCGCTATTGGTTTACATCGAAGCCAATAACGTTGAGATCAAGAACGTATGGAAACCACTAATTGCTTTTTCTGGCGGACTGCAGAGACGCGAAACTTCACGTACCATCACACCGCGCGAAATCACACAAACCACTGCACATGGCGGAATAACATGCAACATTGCACCGACATACATATAAATAAGTAAGTAGAACATTTCGGATATTCATTTAAAAAAATATCAGATTTATTTGTCACCCTGTATGCATGTCAACCTTGTAAGTATTTCAAATTCAAGTCAATTGGACATGTACCATTACATACTAGCGAATAACCATAAAACAAAGATACAACCCATGATAATTGAGTGAACTCTATTTAGTTTGATTCTGAAATTTTCACGAGAAATTAACACCCTGCGAAATGTGCTGGGAAGACTGAATTGAAAAAAGTGATAACATCCACTCACCTCGAAACTAATCAGTCCACTATGGTCTTGATCCAGAGCGTTGAAAACATAATGTGCATATTGGCTGCTATTCACTGCAACAAAGAAATCTAATTGATACTGGAAATTGAGTATGCAATGAGCATGACTGGTTAAAGCTAGATAAAATTCTATTCATATCTTGCCGGATATTTTGTTCGATTCATTAATTTTTCATTTGAGATACTTTTCCGTCGTCTTCCTTCACAATAACGGATGAATGAGCTCGATGAAGTCTCATGAATATTTCAATTTAATGGAACACAATGGAGCAAGTTTGCTTGGGTTTTTGCTATACAGAGCTTTCCACAACGGGTAGACATGTTTCTCTAGCAGAGTACTACTGAGTTGATATACAGAGATGAATGAAATTCGCATTTGAATAAGATTCGTAATTCAGTTTAATTATTTTTTTCTCTTTTTCTTTTAATTCGATGCAAGATATTTCCGATATACAATTTTGATAGATGTAACATTTGTCGTTCCTCAAATAAGGTGAAACTGGTCCATATTAGTTTAGATGGAATTTCGAAAACATTTTGGGCTAAGTTTTCCAGACCATTAGGAATATAAACAATGATTCCTCATTTTAAAGGAAATTGAAAATTTGGCTAAAACAATTGGCCATAGAAAATATAACAGGGATGGATAACCATTGCAATCCTTTCAACGATATGATACATTGACGAATGGACATGTATGTTATTAGGAATGTATATATGTACAAAGAATATATGAACATGTGTGTCTTATATATATTTATTTATTATTTGGTAACTTTCACTCCTCTCATTTTACTCACCCCTTTTTCATTATCCATTGTCTATTGTAATCTGCCATATCCTTCGAATATTGTTGATAATCAGATTGATAATGAAAAATAAATGAAAATAATTTTCTTGAATAAAATAGGTTGAATACTCCCACATGTTTTTCTTCGTGGGACATTTCTGATCTATTTCATTCATGACCATAGTCAAACAACATATATTCAGTAGTTATATCACAAGTGATGAATATTTTGGTGGGTATACTTTGACATTTTGGTGTCAATTTCTTCAAAAATAATTCTATAAATTTTGTCGGTAATCGCGGATATACTAGTAACAAGGTGTATATTCGCTGATATTGGGATTTCATTGGTTAGATAAAGGCACTTGATTAGCTGAATTAATTTCGAGGTATATAATCATCAGAATTTCTCGTCTCACAACAAATTTTACTATATATATATATATATGTATGTACATACATACGACTAGAAGTCGGTCAAAATTCACTTGCAGGATTTGACCCTAACTAAATAACTAACTAACGAACG
>JAFIRS010001413.1:305000-365384 GCA_018342105.1 Gonioctena quinquepunctata
TTGTTTGAAAATGATGCAAACCTCACCCTCGTCAGTCAGTTGAACTGGCTCTTGGTGAAGTTCAAATTCGACATAAAGTATTCGTAAAGAGAATAAGGGTGATCCTTCGGGTGATCCTGAATGACTTTTGGAACGGAAAACGTTAGGACATAAGCTGTTATTCGTTATAAACGAAATCTTCAATAGTAAAAAAAAAAGGAAGAATGTATATTATTCCATACCATTGATTGCATTTGAACTGTTACCTACTCAAACTTAACATTTTTCACCGGAGCGGTTTGTAAAATATACCCTGCTAGTAACACAAGTGGATGAATAATGAAAAAGGAAACATTCTCAATTGAATATTCAATAGAAATATTTTTCAGCGTGGATTTTCCAATTCACAGAAAAATCTTTCTATTCAATATTGAATGTTTTCCCTCTCAACATGAATGAAGTTTATCTTTCAGTCGCAGATGATAATATAATAATAATGATAATGTTTATTCATGTAGTTAACAGTATTATGGTAACACTTCTATACATAATGTTACACAAATAAACATAGAGAAACCCACAAAAGCCAAGGCCGCGCGTGGGGTTTTCTTTGTTCCATTTATGTTATTGAAAAAAGATATTGGTTCATGTATCAATTGAAAAAATGCAAAAAAAAATTCGAAAGAGAAAACCTAGAATACAAAGGAATAAAACTGAAGAAAATATAGTGGTTCATAAATCAAATGAAAAAATGCAAAAATTTACTGAAAGAGAAAACACAAAATACAAAGAAATAAAACTAGAATTAAAATTGTAATTTTTTTTCTTCTATAATAATTGAATGCTTTCAGAGCAAGATAGCTGAAGCTTCTTTGTTCAATTTTTTATAGGGGTATTTAAACGTAAGTTCCTGGTTTTTCGTCTGGTAGAGTATAAATGATCGATGTTTTTCAAGAGACTTTTGTGTGTGTGGAGATGCATGATGAGATTCGAAAATAAAATTTGTCGAATGCGTAGAACTTCGGATTCAGCGAAAAGAGATTCGGTGGGGTAAGTAGGTTCCTTGGTGAGTATTATTTTCAGGAAGCGTTTTTGTAGATTCTCAAGTTTCTGCAGGTGAACATTTGCAACTCCACCCCATGCCAATATCCCATACTGAATTCTTGATAGGACAGGTGACGAGTATATTATTTTTTCATGGTGAGTATCCAATATTTCACAGAAATATTAAAATTTATACAATAGACTACGTAATGTTTTTGTAACAGTGATAATATGTTTATCCCATCTGAGATGGCTGTTTACTGTTACGCCCAGGTATTTGATTTCATCCATTGATTTGATTGGGATGTTACTATTATCAATATACGAGGCAACGTAGGATGGTCGATTGTTCTTATATGATGCAAACGGAACGAAGTGGGTTTTTTCGATATTGATTGTCAGTTATTGGTGATTGAGCCATGTTATTATTTGAGATAGGTCTCTTTCTTTTTTTTTTCAGGTCGTCCCAATTATCATCTTGATAAAATATGGCAGTATTATCTGCATAGCTGATCATATCTGCCAGAGTTCTAATGGTAAGTAGGTTATTGATATAGGCTGTAAATAGTATGGGCCCGAGCACTGTTTCCTGTGAGACTCCGAATTCAACTTCTTTTCCATTGCTTAATAATGTTTTTATTTTCACTTGTTGCTTTCCCCGTTGAAGGTAGGTTTCCATTAGTTTATAAGGAATACCCCGAATTCCTATACTTTCCATTGCTTCCAGTTACTGTTTGTGGCTGACAGTCGAAAGCGTTGGATGAGTCGAAGAAAACGCACAATGAAGGTTTGCATTTACCCATTGCACCGTAAATATTCGGGGTTAGACGTTAGCGTCCTGTGTTGATTCTCCTTTCCTGAATCCGAACTGACGTCAGAGAGCAGTTCGCATCTTACCATGAATTTCTCCAGTCGAGTTTTTACAACTTTTTCAAATATCTTACCGAATACCGAGAATAGTGAGATTGGTCTATAGTTTCGTACGTCTTGTTTACTGCCTTTTTTATAAATAGATTGAATAATCGCAATCTCGAATTGATTAAGTCATCCGCCAATCTTCAATATTCCATTCAGAAGGTGTGTTAGTGGTTCCTTTATTTCTTAAACTATATTTTTCAATTTTTATCGAATTGTTTTCTAGTGACTCATTATTTTCAAGATCATTGATAATTGTCACGATTTTTTCACTCGTTAACGGGTGAAGAAATATTGAAGACTGATGAATTATGTTTTTGGGTGGAGTTGTTTTTGGTTTCATGATTTTTTCAGCTAGGGTTTTGCGACTTTCGCATAATGTTCGTTGAAAACATCTGCAATTTGGTACTCATCTGTGATAATATTCCCGGAGTCATCCTGTATTTCTTTGATGTCACTAGCTGCGTTTGGTTTTTATAATTTTTTTAGGGTATTCCATAGTTGTTTTGAGGATTTGGAATTTTTTCTTATTTTGTCCTTATAGAAGTTGATCTCAGTCTGTTTTATCTGACCATATAATCGATCGATATTTCTTCGATATTTTTTGTGAAGTTCATTCTTTTTGTTTATTGATTTTATCAGACCCGGGGTCGCCCATTCCTGTCTCCGTTTTTCGTTATGTTTCTGTTTTATTAAATTCGTATTCCTTTCTATCAATGAGCTCAACGAATAGAAATGAAAAATGTGGTTATTTTCTGAACGTCTTTTGTTCCATATACATTTGACCAATCGTGATTTATCAGTTCTTTTTCAGATTCGCATAGTCTATATATTTTCTGGAAGATATTGAGTAAATTTGATTTTCAGTTTGCATGGAAAAGCTTTATATTTGCGTGAAATGGTCCGTTACGGACGTCCTCAGGATAAGTGGTAGTGAATCTTCAACAGGATTATCGTATCCACTATTAAGACAGATGTGATCTAAACAGGATCCAGTACGCCTTATTCCACATCTGATTTTATGAATATCTTGTTCATACTTTCAAACAAATGGATGAATAATATTTGTGATCCACCATAGGTCCATAGGTCATCCGACTCCCAATATAGAACATGAATAGAACATCCACGCGTAGACATTATTGAAGCAATTCCACTCTTTTGTTCCCAAGGAGACAAATGACGTTTCAGCCATGGATTTCAATAGCTCTAATTAGAACTTTCATCAAGCTTTTCCATTATTCAATATAGCAATCAAGGGAGCTTCAGGAAACTAATTCAACCAATCAAGTATTACTACAGCAGGCCTTCCACACTCCATTTGTTCAGATGGATTCCACAGAGAATTATCAGGAAGCAGCTTTTCATAGTGAAATACCAGAGTCTGAAATGCTCACAATTATTAGCGAATATTCGACCCATCCTCAGATTAATTCGGAATGTAATTCAAATTCGCAGATGTATGGTACAATAAGAACGATGAATGCTGAATTTAATAGGACCCATTATGGAATGATGTGTAGAATGGAATGGTGTCGGTAAAGGTCGTCATATACCCCACACTCGACGGCCTATTAGACGTTCCTGGAGAACGGAAAAATTTGGATTCTTGGGTAATTATTTCAGCTCTATCGATCCATAATATTTCCAGCGCTACGGCGTTGCCGCTTATATTGAAAAGTAGCAACAACTTTGATATTTTGAATGCAGTACCCTGTATATTATTGCATTTTGTGCTTTCCAATTGCTTTACGATAATTTCTGTATGACACTTTCCCATACCTATCTCGAGCGGTTTCCGAGAAATTAATTGATTTCCTTGTTTTTTGTGCAAGACATAGCTTCAATTTAATATTTATTACTGCGGAATTTGGACTCGATAAAAAGCTGAAATTTTGGGCATAGTTCACCAATGTTCTGTGCATTAGTTATGTTCAAGAGAATTCGTTCTCCATTATACAGGAAAAGTTAATTTTGTTGAATGGAACACCCTGTATATTATCGAAAACCCTGTATATTATCGAATATGCTGAAAGACTTGATTACTATCGTTTCGGACGTCCATCGTCTTAATGTAGTTGAGAGGTTTTCACGACGTTTCGAATGCTTGTATCTGCAATCGTCTTCAGGTGAATACTGTACTGTACAGTATTCACCTGAAGATGATTGCAGATACAAGCATTCGAAACGTCGTGAAAACCTTTTGAATACATTAAGACGATGGACGTCCGCAACGATAGTAATCAAGTTACCACATCGTCTACAACCTTCAAACAATCCTGAAAGACAATGGAAGTTCTTTCCAAATTATGTTGTTCCTATACCTTAATAGTCTGGTTTTCGAAATAGAAGCAAGTTTCTATAAAAAATTCAAATATCTGCATTTGAATATGTATTATTATTCATTTTGACAGAAACACCATGAAAATCACTGTTTGTCAAACTAAAAATTGTCTTGCTCTTTTCTGGTCACGGCACACTACTACCATTTTCATTTCCCAGTATAACAGATCGAAATAGGTAATATTACCCAATTGGAATGATCTAATTGAGAAATAAAATCAATCTGTAATGATTCGCTTGAAAATGTTCATACTTTTGGAGATACATCTGAAACTTGTTTTTTTCTCACTCTCAGATAATGCAATTCACTTGTAGCAAAGATTAATCAAAAAAATATCTCAGGAAAATTTGGAAATAGGTTTGAGTAATACTCGAAAAAACATCAATTAGTCATTATTCTTTAGACCATCCTGTATATATCATTTCAGTATCTACTCCCTAATCTGACTTTTTTTTTCAAGTATGACTCATGTCTATTTCCAAAATTTCCTCAGATATTTTTTAAATTAACCTATGCCAAAACTGAATTGCATCTGAGAGTTAGAGAAAAATTCAAGTTCCAGCTGCATCTTCAAAAGTGCGATGGAACCTCAGGTCTGAAGGTTATTTTTTTCTGAAAAATAAAACTGCGGGTTCTGCTGCACTTTGGGACTTCATAAAAGGTAGGGATAGGTATACGACATGTTCAGTAAAAGTTATTTGTATAAAGTCAGTAGAATAAAAAACAGAATGAAATATTGTGTGTTCCATTTGAAATTCGAAAGTTGATATTAGTTAAGTACATGTGGCAACACTGCGGTATTTATATCTCTGATCTCCAGAAACGTCCAATAGGCCATCGAGTTTGGGAAACCTGTATATCAATCCTTCTTTGTACAATCAGTTCGTCATCTCATCATACATTCACCTTAAAGATAAACAATTTCATCAAAACTTCGTTTGAATAGTTATTGCCTTCCATTTTGATCCTTTTCTGATGAAATTTCTGGTAATGAACGCGCAAACGTTTTATTATTGATGCACTAATAGTCGAATTTTCCTAATAACATATTCCATGTCATTTAATACAAAATATGGCAAAATAATCCGATTTTCATAGAAACTTGCTTTTATTTCGGAAACCAGACTATTAGGTATAGGATCATGATACATCATATGAGAAGAACTTCAATTGTCTTTCAGGATCTTCGATAATATACAGAGTGTTCCATCTAAAAAATGGACTTTTCACCATTCTTGTATGTATCAGAAAAATCACAAATTTTGAACGACCCTGTATAATGGAGACCGAACTCCCTCAAACATTACTAATGCACATAATGTAAGTTAACTACACCCCGAATTTCAGCTTTGTTCGAGTCCAAATACCGCAGTAATAAACATTTAATTGAAGCTATGTTTTGCACAAAAAATAAGGGTATTAATGAATTTCGCGAAAACCGCTTGAGAGAGGTAAAGAGAAGTATGATACAAAAATGATCGTAAACCAATAGAAAATAAAAAAATGCAATAATATACAGGATGTCTCATTTAAAGTATCAAAGCTGTTGCTACATTTCAATATAAGCGGCAACGATGCAGGGCCAGAAATATCTAAGATCGATAGAGCAGAACTAGTTATCCAAGAAACCAAATTTTCAAAATAATCCTGTGTCCCGTTCTCCAGAAACGTCAAATAGGCCATCGAGTGTGGGACACCCTGTATATGATAGTCGAATGAATCAGGCAGTTGCTGATTGACATATAGGGCCCTTCTCCATACCATGAGTAATATTAATAATAATAAGGTTTATTCCAATCAGCTTGGAATTCCTATACAGGAACATGAAAATTTATACAATAAATAAATATTTCAAAACATCACGGAAGTATTCAAAATACTTGTATAGGATGATGACCTAGTGCTTTTTCAATTATAGGTTATGAGAATCTGGCAATATTATAATGATAATAATTCATAATGATTTTTCACCAATTATAATTCAATAATTATAATATAAAATTCCTACAGCTTAATAATTTGGGATTGGGGAAAAGTATACGATATCAAAATACACACTTTCAATTGGATAGTCGTTTTTTTTTTTTTTTTTCATAATTTTTTTTTATTTTAATAAAATTCAATTTTGCAGACTCCGTAAAATGCTATTCGATTTTTGTGTGGAGCCTTTCTCAAAATATCAACTGAAAAACAGCAAAGAAAGAGAAATGAAATTGTATTAATTTTTGGTGGAAATATAAAAAAATCCATCATATGTTTTATTTTAATTTAGTCAAGGATATTGTGAATGGAATTTCTTACGCGGTATCCACTTCTTCGTTTTTTTATGTGAAAATAATTGGCCCCTTTCACATCATTATCAAGAATATTATATAACTTCAGACCTTCATATAGCAAGCACTTCTTTCCAATTGTTTTCGAAGCTTTATGTATTTAAAAAATCCTCGACTGTTTTATTCTTGCCCAAAGTTCCAGCATATATTTTTTTGATATCATAAATTTCAGAGATACTATACAATTGATCGGTCGAGAATATATAGTCAACTCCATATGTTATTTTCAATATATTATACGCCTCTTGATAGGTTCTATATTGAGAAATGATTTCTTACCGCAGGACCCCAGGCAATGGTCGTATATTGCAAAATTCTTTCAATAAGTGCATAATATAAAGCTTTCAGTTCTCTGATATCTAACACAATTTTGAGGTTTTTTGAATTTTTAGAGTCCCCTAAGTCTATGCATGGCTGTTCGTATATGTTCGTTCCATCTTAAGTGACTGTCTGTAGTTATCCCGAGATATTTAACTGTTTTGGAAGAATTGATTTTTATGAAGCGTTGTTTCCTGTCTAGAATAGTCAGTGATCTGAAATCAGGTGAGTCATTTTGATAAAAGGTGATAGGTTGGTATAATGATGTCATATAGTTAGTTC
This sequence comes from Gonioctena quinquepunctata, assembly GCA_018342105.1. Taxonomy (NCBI): domain Eukaryota; kingdom Metazoa; phylum Arthropoda; class Insecta; order Coleoptera; family Chrysomelidae; genus Gonioctena; species Gonioctena quinquepunctata. The sequence continues at coordinate 312,216 of JAFIRS010001413.1, forward strand.
ACTGTTGATGAATTCTGATCAAACCAACCGAATATATTCCTTAAGTCATATTGTACTTTAACTCTTAGATCCAACCATGTTTTCACATCGTATGAATAGCGGTATCATCAGCAGAAGAGATAACTATTCCTCATGGCTCCAAGGTGAATGGTTCGTTCATATATATTGAGAATAGGACTGGTCCGAGTACCGTTCCTTGCGGCACACCAAGTCTTATTTTTTTTTGTTTCACTGTCACATACTGAAGCCGATCGCTTGAATAACTCTTGAAGAGGTCATTGGTGTTGCCTCTCATGCCAATTCTGTAGAGTTTATCTAATAATATATATGTATATATATATATATATATATATATATATATATATATAAATTGTAATGATATCAAATATATGCTAACTATTGAAAGAATAAAAATCTACAAACAAAATCCTAGAACTCAAACAGAAAAAATGATATATAAGCAAGAACATCCTGTATGCTAACTTAGAAACTCAAGGGAACATGTCAAATAATTTCTCATAAAAAAATGATTATAAATCAAATCAGAAAACAGAAAATGGTCGAATAAGAATTTATAACCAATTTGTATGAATAATATTAAATATAAGCTGTATATAAAATAAGTTTCATAGTGTAGAATGAGAAGAGTTGCTTTCAAAAATATGTGAAAACGGAAATTTCGTGCCCAAAAACAATAATTGATGGTTGCTACGGGAGGAAGAAAACAGGAGTCGGAAAAATCATAATTTTGGAGAAAGCGTTAGAAAAATTATCAGATAAATGAATCCAAATGAGCAGAAAACACCACTGTGGGAGCAATTCCAATCAATAATGCAAACCAAGAAACAACCTACAACTATTTGAGCGAGAAACCACTTACCCGCTATTCAGATCACATTCCACACAGGACATAACCAAAAATAAAAGGGATCCACTGTTGGACAGGTTCACTTCCAGAGCTCTGGACACAGCCAGGAGTCTTTGTGAGTGCACAAACGCAACGAACTACAGGTACTTTTTGAAAACACAATTAATCGGAGTGATATCATTGGTATTAGACACTATTTTGGGGTCTTCGGTAATATTTATCCACAGTGGTGAACTTTATTCCATACGTATGACCACTTTGTCAATGAAACCTGTAAATATTTATTTGCTCATTAATTCTTTTGCGCATGAGCAAGTCATGTGATGATTTTTCAAGTTCATAGATACAATTATATTCAATTTAAGCTGGATATCGCAGGAGGAGGATTTTAAAACCTTTGGAAATTGATTTCAATGAAAGGAAAACAAATTTAACTATTTTCTGTTTCGTTATTCATTATTTGATCATATCACGAACTATATTTTCATGAAACAATAACTTGACTCCAAACAAAGCAACTAGATGGCGCAACTGAACTCTCCTGAGCTGAAGGATGATCATGTCTCCATAGGCGTACCGACTGAGCTGGAATAAGGTAACAAAGGGAAGGTAAAATGGTGTTGGGAAAAGAGTAAGAACAACATAGCCGGATTTTCTATTGTTATAAGTATTTTTTTTTTAATCAAGTGAAATTGATGATGAATCAAATCAATCAAGCTCACTATCATAACAAATCGCGAAATTATTGTGATGACTAGTGGTTAATAAAATATTGAAAATAATAACCAATCAATAAAAAACAAAAAAAATAAACAATCAACATCATCATGATAATATATACATATATATAGATATATATATATATATATATATATATATATATATATATATATATATATATAAATATATATATATATATAGTTTGGAATCTTTCTGTTTTTCGATATTTAATATGGGTACAACGTTTGACATTGAAACAAAAGACAGTGAATGACGTGTCTGTCAAGGTGGTTTTATGAATTTCGTTGTTTAGTATTGCCATCTATCTTCCATATTGGAGTATATATTGTGATAGAGGTTTCAACTGGTGTTTTAATTTGGAATGCAGGAGTTGGTGGTGTTGGTTTTTTGTTTTATAGTATGTTATTTGAAAACCATCATCACGATATATCGTGGTACGATAGATGTAGATAATCTATAGTAGCAAGGGGAGTAGAACGAAGTGGAAATTTAATTTACATGATTTTGTGGTAAATTTTACTCAGTCCCTTAATATCAGTTTTATCATTTAAAGCATTTTGGTTCCGTTTTATGTGGATCATCTCTAGAAATTCTCTTTTTTGAGTGTTTCTCTCTGTGGATTTTAGTGTCGTTATAGTTGAAAACATGGTTAGTAAATTTTTTTTGTTTGTCTAGTGCTATTGATGCACTTTTTGTATATTTGTGTCATTTATTCTACTTTCAAGGTGTTGTGACGTTTGGCCGATATACACTTTATTGCAATTGTTTCCATTACAGGGTATTTGGTATATAGTGTGTTTTTGTTTTGTTTTTTGGAATGGGCGTTTTTAATTGAAACAGTACTTTTGTTTAGAGTATCCTTTGTGGCCAATTTGTAAATTATAGGGTTCTGTTGCTTTGGAAAGTTGTTCAGATAGACCTTCTATGTATGGTAGTCCAAAGTGGAGAGTTTGAGGTTTCATTCTTTTTTTTATTGTAGTATCAATGCATTATGCGTCTGAATAGTTTGTTAATCAATAATGATGGGTATTTGTTGTTTTCAAGTGCATTTTTGGCTTTTTTTATAGCATCAGGTCTAAATTCGGGATCTGACAGTGAGATAGCACGATAAGCGAGGCCGATTATGACCGATTTTTTTTCGATAAGGGGGAATCATAGTTTACATATCTGCCAGACCATGTGCTTTTTGTATACCAAGTAGTTCTTAAGGTGTTGTTAGTCCGGAATAATGTCAAATCTAGGAAGTGGATTTTTTTATTATTTTCCAGTTCGATTGTAAATCTTAATTGGGTATGGGAGGATTCGAAAGTTTCTTTGACATGGATTGCTTTTCCCTGAGGTATTACAAGAATTCAGTTATCGACATATCTGCGGTAGAACGGTAGTGTCAAGTCTAATTTAGGGATGGTGGTATTTTCGAGTTCTTCGAAGACAAGTTGGGCTATTACACTTGAGATGGCAGCACCCATCGCGCAACCTTCTATTTGTTTATAGAAAGTATTTTGGTATTGGAAATAGGTTGAAGTGAGAGTGTAATCGATGGCTTCGCGGAATTCGGTGAGTAGCAGTGTAGTGTGGTCTTGGATCTTCGTCCAATTTTTTTCAATAATGTCTTGTGCCAGTTTAACCGGAATATCAGTGTATAATGACTCAACGTCAAGGGAAATTAGTATGTGGTTGGGAGGTATTTTTATGTTTCTGATCCAAGACCACACTACACTACCACTCACCAAATTCCTCAAAGCCATCGATTACACTCTCATTCCAACCTATCTCCAATACCAAAATACTTTCAATAAAAAAATAGAAGGTTGCGCGATGGGTACTGCAATCTCAAGTGTAATAGCCCAACTTGTCTTCGAAGAATTCGAAAATACCACCATCCCTAAATTAGACTTCACACTACCGTTCTACCGCAGATATGTCGATAACTGAATTCTTGTAATACCTCAGGGAAAAGCAATCCATGTCAAAGAAACTTTCGAATCCTTCCATACCAAATTGAGATATACAATCGAACTGGAAAATAATAAAAAAATCAACTTCCTAGATTTGACATTATTCCGGACTAACAACACCTTAAGAACTAGTTGGTATACAAAAAGCACATGGTCTGGCAGATATGTAAACTATGATTCTCACCACCCCTTATCGCAAAAAAAATCGGTCATAATCGGCCTCGCTGATCGTGCTATCTCACTGTCAGATCCGAATTCAGACCTGATGCTATGAAAAAAGTCAAAAATGCACTTGAAAACAATAACTACCCACCATCATTGATTAACAAACTATTCAAAAGCAGAATCCATGAATACTACAATAAAAAAAGCATGAAACCTCAAACTCGCCCAAGAATCTCCACTTTGGACTACCATACATAAAAGGTATCTCTGAACAACTTTCCAAAGCAACAAAACCCTATAATTTACAAATTGGCCAAAAAGGTTACAACACAAAAAACACACACTATATACCAAATACCCTGTAATGGAAACAGTTGCAATAAAGTGTATATCGGCCAAACGTCACAACACCTTGAAAGTAGAATACATGGACATAAATATACAAAAAGTGCATCAACAGCACTAAACAAACATAAAAAATATACTAACCATGTTTTCAACTATAACGACACTAAAATCCTTACCACAGAGAGAAACACCCAAAAAAGAGAATTTCTAGAGATGATCCACATAGAACGAAACCAAAATGCTTTAATTGATGAAACGGATACTAAGGGACTGAGTTAAATTTACCACAAAATCATCTAAACTGAATTTCTACTTCGTTCTACTCCCCTTGCTACTATATTTTTTTTTTTTTTTTATGTTCGGGTTCCCACGAAAAGGGATATCCTGTAATGTTCAGAAAACATCGTGGGAACCAAGGGAAAGAAGGTAGGAGTTGGTGTTCTTCTTAAATTTCTGAAGGTTGTATGCCTCGGGGAACACCTCCCTAGGCAATGAGTTCCAAAGCCTCGCTGTTCGTTGGATGAACGAGTCTTTGGAAAGTGATGTTCTGCAGGTCTCCAAACCACGAAGGGGTGTGATGACTGAACTTGACGGGTTAATCTCGAAGAGACTGCCAAAGCAGGAACGATTGTTGATATTTCAGAAGAGCATCGCCCATGAAAATATCTATAAAATAGAGACAAATCGCCAACTTTTCTACGGTGTTCCAGACAAGTGAGCGAGTTTGTAAGCGAGGCATCACCGACGAGACGAATTGCCCTTTTTTGGACAGAATCCAATAGCCTCAGGATATGTTTCGGTGCCGCACTCCAAATATGGGAACAGTATTCCAGGACAGGTCGGATCTGTGCCTTATAGATCATAAGCAGCTGACTGGGGGTGAAATAGCTCTTGGCACAAAACAAAAAAACAAGTTTTTGGGATGCACTTTTGGCAATGGACCTCACGTGATTTTCCCAGGAGAGGTTATTGCTGATAGTAATACCAAGCATCGATATGGATGACTTCAGTGGTATGGTTACTCCTGACAAAGTTATGTTAGGCACAGTGAGATCGGCTTTTCTAGAGAAAAGACATGCTTGTGTTTTGTTTGCATTGAATTCTACCAAGTTATTAGATCCCCATTCAAGAATTGTTGCTAAGTCCATATTTATATTATTAACATTCCTTCCTCGTTCATTTCTGGTTTCACGGGCTGATATAGGGGCCCTGGAAGAGAGAGCGGTATGGAGGGTACTATCATCGGCAAAGCTGTGTACTGGACATGAAGTTGCTTTCAACAGGTCGTTGATGTGAAGTAGGAATAGTGTTGGTGCGAGAATAGATCCTTGCGGAACACCAGCATTTATGAGTAGAGTGTCAGATGAAACTCCATCGACCACTACATGGAGAGACCTGTTTGAGAGAAAACTAGCAAGCAGAGAACACAGCTGAGGGGGCAAGCCATAAGACGGAAGCTTGGCGAGGAGTCCCTGGTGCCAAACTCGATCGAACGCCTTGGAGATATCTAATGCCACAGCTAAAGTTTCTCCATACTTTTCAATAGATAGCTGCCATATATGTGAGACGTAAGCGAGCAGGTCACCAGTTGATCTCTGATGGCGGAAGCCATATTGCCTATCGTTGACAATTCCTGAGTCTTCCAGATATTTCATGAGCTCGATGTTGATGGCTTTTTCCATGACCTTTGAGATAATAGATAGCAGTGCGATAGGTCTGTAGTTGCTAGGTAGGGCCTTTTTGCCTTTTTCAGGGACTGGCTGTACTCTTGCAATTTTCCAATTGGACGGAAATACCCCCAAATTGTAAGAGTGGTTGAACAACTTGCAAAGAACAGGTGTTAGTTCGAGGGCACATTTCTTGAGAACAATCGGCGGGATTCCGTCAGATCCACAGGCTTTGTTGGTGTTGAGACCCAGCAAAATCTTTCTGATAGTACGTTGGCGAAAGATGATCTCGGACATGTGACTGTCAATAGGTGTAATGTTCGGGGTTGTTTTCCGATTAATCCAGAGTGGGAATTTCCAGCAAATAGGTGCGCAAAGATATTGGCTTTTTCCTGGGCAGTCGTTGCTAGTGTTCCATCTTCTTTGGTTAGAGGAGGAAATGAGCTGGAAGTGAAGTTTCTTCCCACAGCTTTGGCGAAAGACCAAAATGAACGGGATCCGTTAGGACATTCAACAAGTTTCGATCTTATTTTGGCATTGTGGGCATCTTTTGAGCATTCTATTGTCTCTTTGCATATGCCTCTAGCCTCGACATATGCTGCTCTGGTCTCAGGGCCCGGATTTTTTAGCCATCGATGGTATGCTGCCTGTTTGGAAGCCACAGCTCTAGAGCAGTTTCTGTTAAACCAGGTCTTATCGGATAATGTTCTTCTTTCGGTATTCGGTATGTAAGTTTGCATCCCCAACATGATGATTTCAGAAATTGTCTCAGCACATCGTGTTGGATCTACTGAAGAGAAACAAACTCTCTTCCATGAAAACGCTGAGAAAAACATACGAAGACCTTCCCAGTCGGCCGAATTGTAATGCCACATGAGACGGGGTGGTATTGTGCAGCTCGATGGTAAATGGAAAGAGCATGTTGTGGAGATGAGGGTGTGATCAGAGTTTCCAAGTGGGGCACAAACTTCTATTCTATACGGGTCAGGATTGGTGGTGAGGAAAAGATCTAGTGTATTGGCAGACTGGTTGTTGACATCAGGGATGCGGGTTGGTAGCTCGACCAGTTGTTCTAGACCATGAGTGATGGCGAAGGCCTCGGCTTGACGACCTGCATCATCTGTTTTGTTAGAGAATTTGAGCCAGGCAGCATTATGTACATTAAAGTCTCCCATGATTATGGTTTCAGCTGTTGGATGGTTCTCCTGAATGTAGTCCAGTTTGAGTGATAAGAACTCAAAGAGGTCGTTATATGAAGGTTCATTAGGTGATAGGTAAAGGCAGCAGAGGAACTTAGTCAGTTTGGTATCACATAGCTTGAACCACATCACATCAAAGTCTTTCGGTTCCAAACTCTCTTCACGCTGGCATGAAAGGTTAGCCTTAGCGTAAAGGCAGACTCCACCTTTGAACCTGAATCGAGAATGGAGTTCGTAACCAGGACAAAGCATATGGACCTTGTTGGTGGACGAGTTTACTTGTGTTTCTGTTAGAGCCAGAATATCCGGTTTTTTCGTCTGTAGGTGATGGTGGACGTCATTGATGTTCTTGTTGAGTCCGCGGATGTTGCAAAATCAATTTTAATGTTGAGTCCCTCGAGTACCTCTCGCCCGGAAATCCGAATGGAGAGGTATTTTGCTTCCGGAGTGTTTTACTCTAGGAGACTTCATCATTATTACTATTAGGATGAACCTGAAAATAAAGGAGGAATTGGGGAAAAGGAAAGAGTGAGACCGGAAAGTATCGACCGAACACTGAAACATGGAATGATCCATTTCACAGCACACAAAGTCGATATGGTGGTATTTCACCGGGCGATGAGACCATCTTCCACCTACGGTTATCCTTTTAGTCGCCTCTTACGACAGGCAGGATTTACCATGGGGCTATTCTAAAGCCGACCCCCATACAGCATCTACATCTATCGTACCACGATATATCGTGATGTTGGTTTTCAAATAACATACTATAAAACAAAAAACAACACCACCAACTCCTGCATTTCAAATTGAAACACCAGTTGAAACCTCTATCACAATATATACTCATCATAATACACTATTAAGTTAGTTCCAATATGGAAGATAGATGGCAATACTAAACAACGAAATTAATAAAACCATCTTGACAGACACGTCATTCACTGTCTTTTGTTTCAATGTCAAACGTTGTACCCATATTAAATATCGAAAACCAGAAAGATTCCAAACTATCTGATGATAAACGAAAAAATTGGTCTATTTTTTGACTACTCAACCACAGTAAAAGCAATACTATTAAGAAATAATTAACCGAAGAAAGAAACCCACTACTCTAAAATCCGTGTGGGTCCAAAAACATCGAACCTAACCCATTCGAATGTGTGCTGACAGGTAATAACACAATCTTTTTTCACAAGGAAAACGATCTTACACCTCTCACCCTTTGTAGATGCAATATCTGATGAAGCTTAAGTACTTAAGCGAAATGTTATATTTTCTATATAAAAAAATAAATTGCAATATGAAATAATACCAAATTTGCATCCACGTTTTATTCCCACAAATGAACCAAAACCCAAGAAAATTACAGAAATATAATATATATGGTTCAAGAACACAAGAAGAAATATATATATATATATATATATATATATATATATATATATATATATTATATATATATATATATATATATATATGTGTATGTGTACATATGTATGTGTGTGTATGTATGTGTAGATGTGTATGCGAGTGAATATGTATGTATATGTATGTAATTATTAAAAATATTTAAAATTACGCACAGGTTCATCCTCCTGTGGGATTTCCATATTCATTCATCCACAAATTGTGAATGTACTTAGTTCTATTCTGTATTGTTAATTATTGTAATATAATATCATTATGAATATTATAATTTGTCACAATTGTCGGCTTTTTTGTCATGTATGATTTACAACTCAATCAATTGTGAATTTCAATCATAATTTCAGGCTAGTGTAGAGCAGTTCATGACCATGATTAACACAATAAACTCATTACTATTATTATTATTAGCAATATCATCCCCACATATTTCTGGGACTTCTCGCATATTGAGGAGGTGGAAATTAATATAATAACAGGATAACAAAAATACCAAAGGAGAATTGAGAAAAGTAACAAGTTTTCAGACGCAAAAACTTGGAAAATATTGGTCTTGTGCCCACTATTTCCACCCGGCGAGGGTTCGACTTCCGCAGCTGCTGAAAATATTTTCAAGGCTCCAAGAGTGGTTTCGAATCCCACCATAAAAGGTGAGGTCCCCGTGATCTTAATTCGTACAAGTTTTCATTGAATTCTGAGGGTTGGTTAAACAACTAAAAAAGCACAATTTTACAATTTTACTTCGCACCAGTGAGGAATGCCAACTATGGATCCACTACTCACACTTGTCGCGTTTGTTAACCGAAACATGATGATGTTATGCACGATTCAGATCATTCACCCACACAAATCACTGTTAACGAAGTACGAACCAAAATTTTAATTCAAAATTGCTGCAAGGCCATTAAGAAAGGGGAGGTAGATAGTTTCCGCGATAATGGTATTAATTCAGCGCCATCTGCCATGGCTTTGGAAATTAATGGCCAACAATTTATGCAGATTATCAGAATTTGCAAGGAGACGTGCTCATTCTGCAGGAGTTTCGGCCAATTTAAAAATTCTCCATGAAGTTGACGCATAATTTAAGAGTTTTGACACAGCCCATTTTCAATTTTGAGTTATTATATGGAATTCCTCGTGCGATAAGAAATACCGCAAGTAAGTTGGATATCAGCCTGGAGTCTCTTTTGTTAGAAGATTTTTCCTGACTGATATCTATGAATAACATTTTGGAGGCTGCTTTGAATGAAGTTAATTAATGACTTTCATTCGGTTTCCCGCATAACTTTTTTCGCGAAATTTATGGGAAACAATAGCTCTTGGGCACATTGACTGTTCAGAAATACTGGGGCCAAGCAACAATCGGGAGATAGAAAATTGTGTGAGTTGAGATTAAATTATATTCAAAGCAGGAATATTAGACGGAAAGCTGGCTAAGAAAATTGAAAATCATAAGGTGCAAGGGAATTTTATAAAAAACTTCCTTATTTACTAGCTGACATAGCACATAGCGCTGCAGCCAGAAGTCGCTGAAGGGGAGAAAAGCGTTTATTTTGTATCAAAATAAAAGCTATGTATCATTTCAACTTTAAATAATAGAGAAGTGTGAATAATAATATAAATGAGAATTTTGTGTTTACTCGTTTTCATATATTACTTGAAAAATAATTTATTCTCACTACATGGTGAAAATAGTATATTTTGAACACTTCTAACTATACATAATGATAATAATATATATATATATATATATATATATATATATGTATATATATATATATATATTGCCCTCAACTTGAATTGGAACCCGTCAAGTAGAAAACCCTTATATTTCAACAGGTCAAATTTCAACACTAATATATTTTGCATATCGTATTATTAATGCCATAGCTACAATTTTTTTTATGCTACTGAGATTTTTAATGTGTTAATGAACTTGAATTAGTATATGTTTTGAAAATATAAAATGAAGTTGAAAATTATCTATCAACTGGTACTCATCCATTATCTGAATGAATTTCTCACTTCACTTTCTCAAACTGAATATATCAATTCATCACATCGAATATGGGGCAAAGTACATCGAACCCAATTTCAAAAAAGCATAAAAGCATAATAATGTTATGAATAGAATATTTCCATATGCAATTGAAAAACTCATAAAAATAAACCTAAAAATAAATTTACAACAGCAAAAAAATAATATTAATGAAAAATAGTTATTGAAGGATAAGTTTGGTCTTTGAAAAATAATTGATAGTACCAGAATGAAGTTGAATGAAACTTAAAAATCATACTTTATTAGGCCCCCCACGAATTTCAATATACCCTAAAACTTTGCGTTCAAGCAATGTTAAAAAAGCAATACCAACTGAAACAAACAAATGAAATAACTACATATAGTGCTTCTCAAAAGTCCGCTTCCCCCTCTTAAAGGTTGTAAACTACCCTACTAGTGATGATAGATGACGAAATCGTCAAAGATGACGTCACAAGGCCATTGTGACCAATAATTTTAAATGGAACCCTACGGCAAGCGACATCTCTTTTGAAAGGTATCGAAAAAACCTATTCAATGATACTAATTTTGTTTGTGTTTATGGCAGTTGTAATGGCTTATTAGTAAACATTAAAATTTAAATTCCATTCCGTATGATATTAATTACAGATTTAAGAATCAGTATCTACTTGAAGAAATTGCTCGAAGTGACCTCCATTTACTTCCTGACAGTGAAATATCCAATTTTTAAACTCTTCTCGTACTTTTGCAAATGTTTCTGCGGAAACAGCCTCACATTCTGCAACAATACGTTGTTTTAAAACGTCAATATTGTCAGGTTCAGTGACGTAAACCTTCGATTCAAGGTACCCCCACAGAAAAAATCCAAAGGTGTGAGGTCCGGTGATCGAGCTGGCCATTCCGTTGAACCTCGTCGTCCAATCCATCAACCACGATACTCCTCATCCAAACACCGTCTAACTGCACCGTTATAGTGTGGGAGAGCACCATCCTGTTGGAATGTTATTTCCAAATTGCCGAATTCATCTGGATTATTTTCCAAAATTTCAAGGATTAACGGTTCTATTGCGTTATGCAACAGCTCCAGATAAACCTCACCAATTAAATTAGTATTTAAAAAAAGAAGCCGAACGATGTGGTTTTCTAGGTTACCTGCCCAAACATTCACCTTCTGGGGATATTGAGTATGTGTTTCACGAAACAGGTGAGGATTTGCGTCACTCCAATACCTCACATTCTGTGTATTAACATATCCATTTAGATAGATAGTACTTTCGTCACTAAAACAAATTGTTTTGACATAGTCTGTCGGTTAATTTTAGTTTCCATATTTTCACAAAATTCTAGTCTTCGGTCTGGGTCGTCGTCTGAGAGTTGATGAACCATTTTTAATTTGTATGGATGAAATTTGTTTTTTTTTCAACACCCTGTGTACTGTACTTCGACTCCACAAGTAGATGCAACGTGAGTTGTTGAAGAAGTAGGATTAACTATTCCTTCTGCCGGTATATCAATTTTTTTCTCATCAGAAATTTGTGGTCTGCCAGATCGTTTCGCATCATTAATACTACCCGTTGTTCCAAACTTACGGAGAAGCTCCCTTAAATAAGTCCTCGAAACGGGGCGATCGGGAAACCTCTCATTAAAAATGCGTTCTGCTGCATGAATATTTTGTCCAGTTTCACCAAGAATTAGGATGCCACTTCATCACCTAAAGCACGTACCATTTCGCTTCTTGAAGCACTTAAACGTTTGGCTCACAACAGTTTAACAAATTATTAAAATGTACAAAAATATTGAAAGTACCAAAAGCTGCTGAAACAGTTGAACGTTCGATCAACAATACACAAATTATTAAATGTACAAAAACTTGGACAATTACAAAAACGTCAAATTAGGGAGACGTCAGCTTATTTGACAACTATCCAGAGGCGAAGCTTGAATTTGGAATTTTAGTATCACCTAACTGATTCAATTCATCACAGCTTTGCGTTTTTTAAAAGCGAGTTGCCAAAATTGCCTTAAACACGAACAAAATTATCATCATTGAATAGGTTTTTTCGATACCTTTTAAAAGAGGTGTCGCTTGCCGTAGGGTTCCATTCGAAATTATTGGTCACAATGGCCTTGTGACGTCATCTTTGACGATTTCGTCATCTATCATCACTAGTAGGGAAGTTTACAACCTTTTATATTCAGTTTCCAAATTTCACTTGTTTATGTATAATCGTTCCAAAAATAAGAGGGGGGAAGATGACTTTTGAGAAGCACAGTATGATAAAACCAAATATTTTTGTATCAAATATTATTGGTAAAATTCATTATACAATGAAAAATAACTAATGAAAAACCTTTTTTAAGACAAGCTTTTATTTAAGCCGTGTACTAAAACGTATAAAATACGTTTAAGTCATCGCTGACAATGATTTAACTATTTTTTGTTGAATTATTTGGTTTCAAAAAGCTTGTCGCGCGGAGTGTTCATGAAAGTGGGTACCAATTGATTTGATTGGGCAGTGATTGGTTGGTACGTAAGAACTCAAAGTATTTAATTTTTACAAAGTATTCATAAGAGTAGGTAACAATTAATTTCATTGGACGTTGGTAGGTACCAACTTTTCGAAGTATTAATTTTATTACGATTCGCGCGTCAAGCTTTTTGAAACCAGATAATTTAACAAAAAATAATTAAATCATAGTCAGCGATGACTTACTACTACTTATTTTATACGTTTTAGTACACGGCTCAAATAAAAGCTTGTCTTTAAAAAGGTTTTTTATTAGTTATTTTATTTTTTGTTTTTTAGTTAGTTCGCCTCAATCTGTTCATTTTAAGTAGAGCATCGTTATGACAAGGTCTCTTCCCTGTAAGTTTTCAGCTGAAAGAAATCATGATTTCCAACCCACAAAATCTCCCACAAACTAATTTGAATAGAATCTGACTATAATCACAAAAATTGTCCACCATCCTGAAGTCGCCATCTTGAATTTATAGATTTGGTCAAAAAATTCACAATCTCCGAACCTGAAAACCCCTACACACCAATTTTGAATGAAATATGACCATAATCAGAAAACTCGCCCTCCATCTTGAGGCCACCATCTTGAATTTATAAATTTTGTCGAGAAATTCAGAATCTCTGACCGCGAAAACCGCCGCATACTAATTTTGGATCGAATCGGACCGTAATCACAAAACTCGTCCGTCATCTTGGAGCCGCATCATGAATTTATCAATTTTGACAGAAATTTCATAATCTTCGACCCAGAAAACCCCCGCATTCCACTTTTGAAACAAATCGGACCATAATTACAAATCTCGTCCACCATCTTGAAGACGCCATTTCATTCTTTTCTTTAACAAAAATTCCATAATGCATTGTCACTGGAATTATGAACATCCGCCAAATTTCAAATCATTCGGACGACTTGAAGTCGGTAAAAATTTATTTGCAAGATTTATCCCTAACGAACTAACAAGTGAAAGTAAATAAAAGTTCGTAAAAAGTAAATAAAAGCTTGTAATGGAAATATATTTCAACTCCGGTATAATTAAATTCTCAATTTATTTTAATAAACCCTGGCGCACAAAGTACCAAAATTAATGTTTCTCTTCCTAATTCTGAAAGTTATTTTTCAATACTAATTAACTACCTATAATAAAATATTTTTTCTTTTTCACAAAAAACAATAATTTTCTTATTTTGAGGTAGAAAAAACTATGAAAATAATCATATGATATGGAATTACATTGAATTTCACAAATATCTTTTATAGATAAAATACTTATATCTAGTTCTGATTTGAACCTTCTAGATTCACTTATATCATATTGTAGTGAAAACGACGGGCGAAATGGGATGGGAAGATAATCTAAAAAATGAAGTGAAAGAGATTTCCTGCAGAATATCAGAAATCGATAAGCTCTCTCCCACAGACTTGACCGTACAGTCAACTAGAGGAAATGAAGCCACCCTTCATCAAATGATAAAATCAGCTGTGATTTAATCAGGGACCCAATATCTATTATTGATAAGGGTCGATTGATTTGATGGAATATCGCAATTCCGAAGCACCTATCTGTCATGCTCTGGAACTATTGAGTGGTATCAAACAAACGTCACCGATTATTTATCACCCAGAATGGTATTTCAATGACTTTTTTGTTGTTGAAATGTTCAATATCCCTCTTTGAAGTGGAGTTCTGTTCGAAGCACACTATTGCACTGAACCATAACCCGTAGTAAATTCATTTTTCGATAAAGGTAAATGAACCTTGTTGGATGAAGCTGAAATTGAAGAACTGCGTACATGCTATATGGATTTCTATTTACCATTATTAGGATAGAATTTCCATTAGATTGATGATGATTTTTTTATGAGTTCTACATCCGAAATTTCATAAACTGTTTGGATGCCATATGGATTTCTATTTACTATTATTCGGATAGAATTTCCATTCGGTTTATAATGATTTTTTGATGAGTTCTACATACTATTAAAATTGTTTATATATACAGGGTGATTCTTAATAACATGCTAATATTTAAGATAGATATTCTTGGGTGCATTTCGAGTAAAAATATTCATATGAATTATGAACATATGTCCTGAAGGTTTCTACTTTTGAACTACAGGGTGTTAAAGTTTTGAGGAAACATTCTTTCTTTATGATCACTAGGGTATGACTCTAGATATTCTTGTGATTTATAGTAAACATCTTCTATGCATCAAAATGCATTTTCTACTATACAACATAATTTGTTATTGTTGCCAGTGGGATTTGCACTGAATCATTTCGAAGAGAGAAGTGATAAGCCACTGCTTTTTCTCAGAGTTGAAACCGTTTTTATAATTCCCATTTTTTTCAGCTTTTGGAGATTGCCCGTATACCCCGGCGCCGGCTGATTCACCCATCTTAGAGCCATCTGTGTACCAGATGAACCCATTGGTGGGAATCAGGCGGTGCCCTATCTGCTCCCAGTCCTCCCATTAGGATATGACTGTCAGCGGCCTTTTGGTGAATTGACCACTGGCATCTCCAGGAGTGGACAGTCCTTCACTGTTTGATTCCATAATCGAGAATGTCCATACATTACCTCGCTCCGGCGTTGGTTGGAGCTTCTCAAGCGGGCGATGGCTTTGCGTGCCTCGTGTTCAATGAAGAGATGCAATGAAGGCAGTCCTATGAGTGTCTCCAGCGCCCTTGAGGGTGCCGTCCTCATTGCACTTGTTGTCGCAAGACAGGTATGTCTATGTACCTAGATGTTCTTTATTTTTCGGATGCTGAACCATACGATGGCTCTGTACGTAATCATTAGGCGTATGAGAGTCGTGTAGATCCAGTATAGAATCTTAGGGATGAGTCCCCACGTACTGCCAAATGCCCTTTTGCATGCCCAGAACGCGGCTACGTCTTTCCGAACTTTGTGTTCCATATGCTTGTTCCAGTTTAGCATGTAGTCAAAAATGACTCCAAGATTCGTGACTGAGCTTTTGTATGGCAGGAACCTCCCATTGAGTAAGACGTTTGGGGGATCTCCTGGTTTGCGTTTATTGGTGAAACGAACCAGCTCCGCCTTTCAGGGTTCACATTCAGTCCTACTGAACGGCATCATTCATCCAATCCGTTGAGGGCTCTTTGTATTGCCCCTCACGGGGCGAGACCCCTCGTCATCGACCAGGATGACAATGTAACCGAATTCTCTTATCTTTACTAGGAGGCCATCCACCACGAGGCACCATAGCAGCAAGGACAGGACTCCTCTCTGTGGACAGCCCTCCGTGGGTACGCCCTTGGTACAGCTACTTCTGATAGTTGCTTTGGGACAGAATAGCGTGAATCCATCTTATTATGGTTGGGTTTCTCGCCCCTTTTTCTTATTGCCCGATATAAGGAATCAATCGACGTATTGTCAAATGCTCCTTCTACGTCGATGAATATACCTAGATTGGCGCCGCCCCGGTCTAATCTTCCTCAATCCTATGGACGAGTCGATGAAGGGCAGTCTCCGTGCCCTTGCCACTCTGGTCGCTGAGCGGATCGCTGGAAGTTGCTGAGGGCATTCAGTTTCAGTACCTCCTCTCTAATGTATGTGTCCACCAGCTTTTCAGTTGTCTCCAGAAGAAAAGCCGCGAGACTGTTGGCTCTGATTGCTGTTGCCTGGGTGTGATCATCTTTACCAGGCTTGGGAAGGGAGATGAACTCTGCTATCCTCCACGCTTCAGGAACGTATCCGTGTGCGAGGCATCTGCATAATATATTCTTGCCTTTTTTTAGTAAGGCTGGGAATAAACCATCTTCCCCTTGAGATTTGAAAGGTGAGGACTCAATGGCCCAGTCCACTCTTTCGGTATTTGATACTATCACCCGTCACAAAAAATGTTCCAGCTACATCTACGGCAATCCGTTCGAATGGAGCACGTACATTGTATCTTCTCAATTCACCCCTTGACCTTGTTTTGAGACCTTCAGTCGCTCCACATGTCAGTCATCTTATGTATCAGCTTTCTATGTCCTCGACAATGAGCCTTGTAGGACTTCTAACTGACCTTGTTCAAAGTTTTTCCTACTTCCCAGAGGTCCTGTTTTCACCTCAATAATCCCCTTCGAAACTTAACATATCCTTTCTCTGGATAAAACCAATAGGGGAATTGATTAACTTACCAACTGATTCTTGGACCTGCTTGAGGAATCCATTTCTTCCAATCAAGAAATCCCACTGTCCCCACATTGCCTTGAAAATGGAATCTCCCATCGAAATATCCCGTCAGGAGGGCCTATCAGTTCCATTTGCTTTCCAATAAAGAGAGACTCGAATTTTTAGATCGGTTTCTTAGTCGTCTAATATGTCTCACCCAACTTGATGTGCTAGTTACGTTCGTCTGATGGCATTGAATTCTTCTGATATTACTAAGATACTCTTGGATAAGATCCCCTAATGAGACGTCTATTTGGTCGTTCTCGGTGATGTTTGGTGTTCAATTGGCACTGTTTATTGATTTTTCATATGAGCAGATCATCAGTAATTCTTCTGAGACTATGAAGCTTTACGGCTACTAGCCAGTATATTGCTGATGTATTGGCTAATCTATTGGCTTGGTAACTGCCTAAAAACTCTCCAGTTAATCCGGTTCTCGTTGATATGTAGGAACGTGGACATGTTCTCGCAGGTGATAAGTGTCTGTTTCCAGTACATTTGAAGCAATTTCCTCTTCACTGATTATTGGCGCTATTTTCCTGGGTTCCAGTTCTTTTAGTATTCTGCCACATATCTGCTTGTAACTGTCCTTCGTACCTCTTCCCGAAGTTGCTCCCCAGTCAATACCGCTCCCACTTTCAACATTGGGGTCGCTTCCAGTTCCGTGGAACGATCTGTAGCTTCACTGTATTTTTTCGAAATATATGAATCTCAGGATTGTTTGTATTCCAAACCGTCAATTAATATTTACAGTGCCAACTATTCTCTGAAATCTTCCGGGGCCTATGTGTGGGTGAACTGGATCAGAACAAACTTCTGAAAACTTCCATCGAACTTCTGCATTTGTGTCTTCGACTGTGGTTTTTCTAAGGTTTTCGAATATTCCTTTTTCGATAGACTCTTGAGTTTTTTAAAACAAGAGGATATATTCTCAGATAACCAACACGGTTTCATGAAGAAAAAATCAACAACAATAGCAATTTATGTTTATTACAATAGAATTGTGGAGTACATTGACGGAGGTGCATGTTCTGTTGGCGTTTTATGTGACCTCAGCAGGGTATTCGACTCTGTCAATCATGATATCCTAGAGCAGAAGTTATCAAGAAACGGATTACGAGGTATACCCCTGAAATGGCTTTCAATTTTTATCGAAAACAGAAAGCAATACATTTATCTTGATAACACCTCATCGGAACAAAAACATATCAACATTGGACCACCTCAGGGCCCCGTTCCATTTCTCATTTATATAAATGACATTGATGAACTCGACTTCCCAGCATCATTCACTATCTATGCTGATGATATGTCTGTAGTGATTTTATGTACGGACCATACTGCTTTAACGGAAAAATGTAATACAACGCTTATAAAAAAATTTCGAATCCCCTCTCGATGAACATAAAAAAAAACAATCCACTAGGTTTCATAATAAACAGAAATAATTTGAACATCTTTTCTTTCATGATATCAAGACAAATGTCGACTTCATCAAATTCTTGGGTAATATTTGTGAATATCTGATCTCCCAGCTGAACTCCATTACCTTTCAGTTGAAGAATCTAAGAAGTATATTGAATATGGATGAATATTGATTTGTGTGAAAATATACAGAGGATGTTCATGACATCAGATGTGGAATCATTTTTATTGTTGATTTTAAAATTCACAGAGAAATCTTTCTATTCAATATTCAATTGAGAATGTTTCCCTTTTCATGAATGAATATGTTGATGGAATTGTGTTTTGCTCAAGCTGAAAGTAGAATTCGGTATATAATTCGTATTTGGGGCACATCTCCAACGGCAAATGATGTTTTCATTGCCCGGAAGAGAGTACATAGGAGTATGATAGGAATAAAGTACCGAGGAAAAATATTTTCCCCGCTCTTCATTTTTTCAAGTTGGTTGGAACTTCCTGGAAATTATCATTCTCTGGTTCTTCTTCATGCCATTGTTTCTCTCCAACTTGTTTTGTCTCCAGGAGTCATCTCTCTTGCTTGGCAAACTGCTTCTTGATCATTTCATATCGTCGTAGGTTGTATTTTTCGTATTCAGTATACTTTTTTCAAACACCCACTAATATCGCTTCTGACACCACTGCTAACATAGAATGGCAAGTTGCATCATTTCCCACTGTCTTTTGAGAAAATACGAATTCATCCCTTGATGTTATAGGGCATCTTATCGCGCTGTTGTGATTCAATTCGTCAAATATTTTGTTTGACTAGTTCATCTTATTTGAGTACCTCTAAAGGTTCTCATTTTTAGATTCCACCCATCAATTCATTTCCAATTGAAATAATTAAAAAAAATAATATGTTGAATTGAATTGAAAAAAAACGTTGAATAGAAACTCCACCAGTTATTATTATGATAACGTTAATTGTAACAGATTGCTTTGATTTTGTTTATGCATCGCCGGTTACGAAGTTGCAAAGAAATATGCTATTTCTATGTTCATGGAATTATAAGGAATTACTTAATGGAACTTTGGGGTATATTTCGGAAGCCTAACATGTCCACTGACGATATTAAATTCAAGAAATGGTGGATACACTTGGAGAGTGGATGGAATGAAACTATTCAGTTCATCAAAGGGTTCATTTTCGTTTGGAAAGCCAAGAAAATCAGCTTGATTTTGTCTTTCTAGTAATGCAAATATCCCAATTGTATGTTACCATCAGTGGATGTTTATTCATGAGTTCGATTGAATTATCTCTGTCGAAGAAGCAGGATTATTAATTTTGTAAATAGAGAAACGATATAATGAGAAATTGAGTGTTGTTGGCTATACAATATCTGTTCTGTTCTAGTGGAATTCGTAGAATTAATCAGGGAATGTTTTTTGTGTGAAAGCTAATGAATACAAAAAAAATGTTTTTACTGAATGGAAAATTTATTGAAAATTGATGAAATTGGTTCAAATAATATTCTTTTTTTTTGTGTGATATTGATGGTCTATTAACCGGAAAAATTGACGTTGTTAACTCTATTTCTTCAAATAGAAGTTGTATTCCTCTACCAGGTAAATGCCGTCATGAAACAATTATCTATATAATTGAATGAAAAAATTATCCTCATTATCTAGGATACCTTGGCCGCGTCTATAATGGTATATTGTATAGTAGTGTACATAACCTGGAAATGACCGAGGATTAATTATTAAAATAATGTTAAGGAAATCCAGGCGTTTGAGCACCCAGGTGCTATACGATAAAATTGGGTTATTTAGCACAATGAATCTGTATAATTTCACTTGTTTACTATGGACAGCTACTTCACCAACCTCATTCATACAACATGCATACAATACGTTTATGTGCAAATCAGATTATTAATGTACCACACTTACAATCAGCAACCCATTTTCTATCTTGGAACCAAACTTTACAATAATCTACCTGTACAACTGAAATATATCACATATAGCCAAAGAAACAGGAATGAAAAAATATGTCAACAGTTCCTGGAAATAATTCTTGATAATTGAATAAAATGACCACCCTGGATAACAATGCAAATTCTCAATACTATTTTAGGGTTATTCCTCCTTGTATATATGACTGTATGGGTGTGATTATTCATCTTCCTTCATTCTATGATTATTCTGCTGAATAGCTGTAAGTCTTTTCTTTTTATCTTTTTTTTTGTAATTGTTTCATAGGGACGCTGTTTTTTGGATTGCTGGGTACACTATCAGCATGGCATGGGCAACCACAATACTTCATATGATTTTTCGAAAACACTATGTATTATTCTCATATCTGAACCTGAATAAATTATATTTTTCATCTATCTATTTCAAAGGCGATTTTTTACAGAAAATTCTTACAATAATTTCTTTACTTTTTTTATACATGAACACTCATTTTTGCGATCGTTCTGTATTATCATCTGTTAGTATTGAACCAAAATGTTACAGTCTGACAGTCTAACCTCACCCGGTTCTGAAAAATTCGAATTCGTCTCACCTGTTATTGAAACACTTCATTATCTTCCGTAATTATTGAAGTAAAATTCTGAAAATATTACGATAGTTAGATATATGATAAGTGAGCTCGAATATCTCCTTGGGTTGGAATGAAATGACATACAATCTGTGTCAGGAGGAACGGAAATACCCTTTTCTGCGGAAAAACTATGATAACAGGCAAGAAAAGCCCAAAATATTTACAGATTCGTGATTAGAACATCAAAACCATTACTGGTACACATTTTTACTAAAAAAAAAATCAGAATTTGTCTCATTTCTCATGAAAATACCTCGATATCTTCCATTTCTTTGGTGTATAATATAGAATCACGATCAGTAGATATACCGAATACTTGCTGGGATTGACCTGAGTAGAATGGAAATATATTCCGCAAAAATCTATATTTTTAACGACGCTGGTGAGAATTGTATGTTTCTCAGTAAACCCCAGACAATATTCATCCTCATCTCCGGTATATCTACCAATCATGAGAATTTCAGAATTATATTTCAATTACTACAGAAGATACAGGGATGTTTCCACAAAATTAGGATTTCCTGATGACGAATGCGTTAGGATTTTGATCCTATCAGAACCAAAATAAAAAAAATCGGAAAAAGTGAAAACTAACTCCCATAATTCACATCTATTGTGAATTATAACAATAGCAGAGTTGGATTCCTCATATCACATTGAATTGTTACAAATTAACAACAATATAGGAAAACGCCCTATTTTTTTTAGCTTACAGCGAAAAACAGAAAAGATAATCCCAAAGTGAATATTTTACTAAAAAGTCATACCATTTCAAAAACCAACGTAATTCACTAGCTCGAAGAAAGTTCATCCAATAAATATACGTGGTTGAAGTTGGGATAGAGAAAACTACTTGCTTCGGTCGGTCCATTCCCTGCCTTTGTATATACATAGCCAGCATTCGCAGAATTTACAAAAATGTCTATCTGGGTACTTCTAGGTAGAATCTTCATTGATGCCATTTTGTCAATGTTCTTATGCATTAAGCTCGAACCCAAGTGTCTGATGAATGATCTTCTGTGTCAGGATTATTTGTGTTTATAGATTACAAATGCATTTATGTTTGCAATAGTCAGAATACTGTAAGATATTGCTTGTGCCCATCTTCTTGTCGCTCGTGCTACATTATAAGAAGTGAGTTATTTTATCCACCACGTCAACCACACTTTTTGTGCTGTTGTAAAAAATAATCACTTCTGGTTTTTCAGAAGTGAGGTTTATTCTACCAGGAGTTCTGTCAGCCATAATAACATTATTGTTCTTCTTAGCAACGTAAGACAAAATGGTCATATCGGAGCCATATGCAAGAATTGTTGATGGTACCTCCCTACCTTGAGCGTTCTTCATTGATGGTGGTGGTTGAGGTCCATTCGATCGTATAGTACCCACGGCAGAAACCCTATTATCTTTGAAAAGTGTTTGAATAAGGCCGTAACTGGTAAACCAGCGGCCAGATGTAACGTTTCTGACTGATCCAAAGAAAGTTGACACATTCTTAGAGGAACAGCATGCGTTGAATTGTCTATCCTAAATGGACCATCCGGTACAAAACGTTCTAGCGTCTACCACCGAATAAACTTTCAAGCCATATTTCATCCAGGGTGACATACTCGACAAGTGAATAAAGCGACTTATATTTTGCGGTTAGTAAATCCAATATTTCACGAATAGGTGCTAATTTGCCTATATCTCTTCTGTTTGCTTGTGTAGCTGTATCATCAAAACTCAGAACACTCAAAATAATTTCAAATCGTCTCTGAGACATAGTAGCAGAAAACATTTCTGTTCCCATTCCTTCAGTTCCCCGAAATTCGCAAAATGTTTATCGTGCTCCTTCTCAAGCCAAGCTTCATACAACAGACTGAAGAAATCTTCGATTTCTGTTGTTAAACTGGGTTGAGCATCATTTTTATCTTTTTAGTTACAGGCAACTTTCACAATATTCAAATTGGTGTACGAAACAATTAGATCAATTATTTCATGAGAAAAATGCTTTCACGCATCAGTTGGTGTTACTGCACCTCCTGCAGCTCTGATGGGACCAGGAAGATGGCTATGTTTTATGTGTGTGTGTGTGAAAGAGAGAGTTGGCATCGGAGTTTTTTTTTTTACCAAAGATGTTTACAATATACATAAAAAATGGATAAATGAGTTGTAAGGTCAAATAAAGGTGGTAATCTCAAAAAAGCTCTCGAGGAGCTCGTCGAAGGGAATTTCCTACTCTATAAATAACAATTACAAATGATGCTGAGGATTACATGACAATACATAAGTATATTAGGATAATTCAATGAGGTATAATATAATGTAGATGAAAGTATGAGGTTACAATATAAAAGTTTTTTTTTTAATTTTTTAATACCGCAAAAAATTTAATATTTTTGCAAAAATAGTGAATATGTTGTGCAGAATCTGAAAGAGCAAATATAAATAAACAAATAAATGAATAAATAAACCAGAAGTCAGGAAACGATGAGATTGTGGAAAACGTATCTGTTCATTGACAAAATCCAAGCTTTCACCTTTTTTTTATATAGGGTTTTGGAGTTGATAGTTTCTAATGAGATAGGTAGCAAGTTTCTCAGCCTTGAAGCAGTTCATTTTCCATAGGAATGTATCAAATTAGTTTATACAGTTATGTTTTATTGCCTTGTTGTAACAGTTCGTGCTGGGGAATGTTTATACCGCTTTGTTCCATCTTTCCCATACAAAAACACACTTCCATCTGGCATCTGCTTCGTGGCTTCTTCCTCTTGTGCCACTTTTTCATTTTTTTGGGTAACTTTGTTTACCGCATTCATTCCATTTCCTATTTTCTCATCGGTTCATATTCTACATGATCTACCTCATCTAACAAATCATCAGACTTCCTCGTTATCCGTAGGAACAGTTTTGTACAAGTTTAGGAGATGCTGAACTTTTTGCTCATAAGGCTTGATGTATTTCCCCGATAACATATTGAAGTGAAAACTTCATAGGCAAACTTATTCGAAAAATAACAATATGTAATAAACGACTAGATATTGTAAACAAAATCACTGTTATGCACTCGTCATGAACTGTTGGATGTTCTTGTGAATAAAATAAATGTTTCATGTTAGCTCCCAAATAAATGGAAAATTTACGATGTAACACAATAAACTGAATTTCGGGGAACTACAGAAGATGGGTGAAGTGAATAAACAGAAGTATTTGCTGGAACTAAGCTATTTTTAAGTATTACCTGCGATTCTGGTGAATAGAAATGTAAGTAAAAACTAACCCTAGCATTAATTAGGAAATATCATGATGACTAGTTATTACTAATATTTTATGTGAATGAAAATGATCGGTCGTAGTGAATACTTGAAACTTCTCGAGTCTTATCTGGGATATAGCTGTATGGGGTCGGCTTCAGAATAGCCCCATGGTAAATCCTGCCTGTCGTAAGAGGCGACTAAAAAGGATAACCGTAGGTGGAAGATGGTCTCATCGCCCGGTGAAATACCACCATATCGACTTTGTGTGCTGTGAAATGGATCATTCCATGTTTAAGTGTTCGGTCAATACTTTCCGGTATCCCTCTTTCCTTTTCCCCGATTCCTCCTTTATTTTCAGGTGCATCCTAATAGTAATAATGATGAAGTCTCCTAGAGTAAAACACCTCTCCATTCGGATTTCCGGACGAGAGGTACTCGAGGGGACTCAACATTAAAGATTAATTTTTGCAACATCCGCGGACTCAACAAGAACATCAATGACGTCCACCATCACCTACAGCCGAAAAAACCGGATATTCTGGCTCTAACAGAAACACAAGTAAACTCGTCCACCAACAAGGTCCATATGCTTTGTCCTGGTTACGAACTTCATTC
Organism: Gonioctena quinquepunctata; assembly: GCA_018342105.1. Classification (NCBI taxonomy): domain Eukaryota; kingdom Metazoa; phylum Arthropoda; class Insecta; order Coleoptera; family Chrysomelidae; genus Gonioctena; species Gonioctena quinquepunctata. The sequence goes on from JAFIRS010001413.1 coordinate 337,180, forward strand.
TCGATTCAGGTTCAAAGGTGGAGTCTGCCTTTACGCTAAGGCTAACCTTTCATGCCAGCGTGAAGAGAGTTTGGAACCGAAAGACTTTGATGTACATCACATCAAAGTGTGGTTCAAGCTATCTGATACCAAACTGACTAAGTTCCTCTGCTGCCTTTACCTATCACCTAATGAACCTTCATATAACGACCTCTTTGAGTTTTTATCACTCAAACTGGACTACATTCAGGAGAACCATCCAACAGCTGAAACCATAATCATGGGAGACTTTAATGTACATAACGCTGCCTGGCTCAAATTCTCTAACAAAACAGATGATGCGGGTCGTCAAGCCGAGGCCTCCGCCATCACTCATGGTCTAGAACAACTGGGCGAGCTACCAACCCGCATCCCTGATGTCAACAACCAGTCTGCCAATACACTAGATCTTTTCCTCACCACCAATCCTGACCCGTATAGAATAGAAGTTTGTGCCCCACTTGGAAACTCTGATCACACCCTCATCTCCACAACATGCTCTTTCCATTTACCATCGAGCTGCACAATACCACCCCGTCTCATGTGACATTACAATTCGGCCGACTGGGAAGGTCTTAGTATGTTTTTCTCAGCGTTTCCATGGAAGAGAGTTTGTTTCTCTTCAGTAGATCCAACACGATGTGCTGAGACAATTTCTGAAATCATCATGTTGGGGATGCAAACCTACATACCGAATACCGAAAGAAGAACATCATCCGATAAGACCTGGTTTAACAGAAACTGCTCTAGAGCTGTAGCTTCCAAACAGGCAGCATACCATCGATGGCTAAAAAATCCGAGCCCTGAGACCAGAGCAGCATATGTCGAGGCTAGAGGCATATGCAAAGAGACAATAGAATGCTCAAAAGATGCCCACAATGCCAAAATAAGATCAAAACTTGCTGAATGTCCTAACGGATCCCGTTCATTTTGGTCTTTCGCCAAAGCTGTGGGAAGAAACTTCACTTCCAGCTCATTTCCTCCTCTAACCAAAGAAGATGGAACACTAGCAACGACTGCCCAGGAAAAATCCAATATCTTTGCGCACCTATTTGCTGGAAATTCCACTCTGGATTCATCGGGGAAACAACCCCCGAACATTACACCTATTGACAGTCACATGCCCGAGATCACCTTTCGCCAACGTACTATCAGAAAGATTTTGCTGGGTCTCAACACCAACAAAGCCTGTGGATCTGATGGAATCCCGCCGATTATTCTCAAGAAATGTGCCCCCGAACTAACACCTGTTCTTTGCAAGTTTTTCAACCACTCTTACAATTTGGGGGTATTTCCGTCCAATTGGAAAATTGCAAGAGTACAGCCAGTCCCTAAAAAAGGCAAAAAGGCCCTACCTAGCAACTACAGACCTATCGCACTGCTATCTATTATTTCAAAGGTCATGGAAAAAGCCATCAACATAGAGCTCATGAAATATCTGGAAGACTCAGGAATTGTCAACGATAGGCAATATGGCTTCTGCCCTCAGAGATCAACTGGTGACCTGCTCGCTCACGTCTCACATATATGGCAGCTATCTATTGAAAAGTATGGAGAAACTTTAGCTGTGGCATTAGATATCTCCAAGGCGTTCGATCGAGTTTGGCACCAGGGACTCCTCGCCAAGCTTCCGTCTTATGGCTTGCCCCCTCAGCTGTGTTCTCTGCTTGCTAGTTTTCTCCCAAACAGGTCTCTCCATGTAGTGGTCGATGGAGTTTCATCTGACACTCTACTCATAAATGCTGGTGTTCCGCAAGGATCTATTCTCGCACCAACACTATTTCTACTTCACATCAACGACCTGTTGAAAGCAACTTCATGTCCAGTACACAGCTTTGCCGATGATAGTACCCTCCATACCGCTTTCTCTTCCAGGGCCCCTATATCAGCCCGTGAAACCAGAAATGAAGGAGGAAGAAATGTTAATAATATAAATATGGACTTAGCAACAATTCTCGAGTGGGGATCTAATAACTTGGTAGAATTCAATGCAAACGAAACACAAGTATGTCTTTTCTCTAAAAAAGCCGATCTCACTGTGCCTAACACAACTTTGTCAGGAGTAACCATACCACTGAAGTCATCCATATCGATGCTTGGTATTACTATCAGCAATAACCTTTCCTGGGAAAATCACGTGAGGTCCATTGCCAAAAGTGCATTCCAAAAACTTGGTTTTTTGTTTCGTGCCAAGAGCTATTTCACCCCCACTCAGCTGCTTATGATCTATAAGGCACAGATCCGACATGTCCTGGAATACTGTTCCCATATTTGGCGCGCGGCACCTAAACATATCCTGAGGCTATTGGATTCTGTCCAAAAAAGGGCAATTCGTCACGTCGGTGATGCCTCGCTTACAAATTCGCTCACTTGTCTGGAACACCGTAGAAAAGTTGGCGATTTGTCTCTATTTTATAGATATTTTCATGGGCGATGCTCTTCTGAAATATCAACAATCGTTCCTGCTTTGGCAGTCTCTTCGAGACTAACCCGTCAAGTTCAGTCATCACACCCCTTCGTGGTCACTTTGGAGACCTGCAGAACATCATTTCAAAGACTCGTTCATCCAACGAACAGCGAGGCTTTGGAACTCATTGCCTAGGGAGGTGTTCCCCGAGGCATACAACCTCCAGAAATTTAAGAAAAACACCAACTCCTACCTTCTTTCCCTTGGTTCCCACGATGTCCTCTGAACATCACAGGATATCCCTTTTCGTGGGAACCAGAACATAAAAAAAAAAAAATACTAGTTTTCAGTCTAGTGGCGATGTTTGTGCAGGTTCGTAAGATGGAAGTTTACCCCAAACGTAGACGGATTGACAACCATAAGCAGTTGTTACGATTCGAAAATGAATCTATAGATTTTTTGACGTCTCATTTTCTGCCAGAAAATATGGAAACTTAGGTGTAGCTCTTTCGTTCAGGCAGAAGATGGAAATACTGTTACGTTACTTCAGTGATCCAGGTAAACTTTTAGGAATCTCATATATTTCGCCTCGCTAGTAATGGTCATGTCTGAAAGAACGAAATAAGGAAACGTTAAAATCTTATTTTGGGTTTCCAGAGTGGAGTAGCGGGAAATATGGGTGCTCATCGCAGCACTGTAACAAAAACGGTTAATTATTGATGGATTGCTATAAGCGAGAGTTGATGAGTGGATTCATTTTCCAGCAACACCCGCTGAAATGAATGATGCTAAGGTTTTGTGGACAAGGTTTTTTCAGATGTCAACTGTAATCGGAGCATTGGAATGTACCCACATCGAAATCAACAAACCTACAATGCACGGTGATGAGTATATTAATCGTTGAGGATACGCTAGCATAAATGTTCAAGCAACGTGCAATGCAGATGAACAATTCACAAGCATTTCTGCTGAGTGGCCTGGTAGTGTCCACGATGCCAGAATTTGGAGGACAAGCCCTATAAGAGGTATAGTGTCTAGGTTTGCTTGCTAGGAGATTCCGGATATGGGATATCACCATGGCTAACAACACAAGATGGAGTTGAGTGATATTTCAATCTGATTCATGCTAGAAAACGATGTGTAATTGAGAGATTGTTTGGACAGCTGAAGAAAAGGTTTTCCATTCTCGGTAACTGTGTGAGAGTGGCACTGTAAAGAGTCCCAGAAGTGATAATCTCATGTGCGGTACTTCATAATATCGCAAAACGTTTGATGAACAATTTCGACTTCAATGAAGAAAATAATGAAAGAGAAGCAGAGAAAGCTGCTATTGCAAATGAACAGTATGAAACTAGAGCTTCCAATGAGAGACGGATACCGGAGCGTGATGAAATGAAGCAGTTTCTCAAGGAATAATATGTTTATTTCACTAAATACATTATATATAATGAAACAAATGGAGAAAATTCTCATGAGCTCTGGTATATTATGATATCTTCCATTTTCTAAGTAGCTTTTTTTTTATTATTCGAGTCAGAAGCATCTAACATAATATATAACTCACAGTCCATAGAGGTAAATAAGCGTTTGGTAGAGCTGACATCAGATCTTCGTGGGTACATTGGGTGGGGCACAGCGGGTATTCGTACATGTGTGAAGTCGTCTGGGGGGCGCCACAATCGCATAGGGTGGAGCTCACTGGGTATCCCCATGTGTTCAGGGTGACTCTAGATCTTGCTGTTCCGGTTCGGAGTCTATTCAGAAATTTTCAGACCTCCCAACTCTCCTCTCTTTCAGCAGCTAGGTTTTCCGATGGAGTCATCCAATATTGGTCTTTGGTGGCTTCCCAATGATCGATCATAGACTAGTTCGTTCGTTCCTGGAAATGGTTTCTGGTATGCTGGTTGCAGGCCATATAGAGGATGCCGCTCAGGAGTTGATGATTCAAGTCTTTTCTTATAGGCTGCAGCTTCTCTTCAGGCAGCAGGCGGGGATACCTCCGCCAGATGGTAATCTCTCTCCAAGGGGGTGGGTTTCAGGCACCCTGTAATGAGTCTACAACTCTCATTCAGCGCAAGTTGTTTGGCGTGTACTGACTTATACCATACTTGACAGGCATATTCCCCGGCGGAGTAGCATAGGGCCAATGCGGTGGTTTCAGCGACACTTGGACTAGCACCCCAAGAGCTACTTGATATCTTCCTCAGGATGTTGTTCCTCCCGCTCACTTTCAGTTTAGTGTTCCTACAGTGTTGTTCATAGGTTAGGGTCCTGTCTAAGATGACTACGAGATATTTTGGGTTTGGGCAGTGCTCCAGTAGTATTCCATACCACGTTATTTGCAGCTTTCTAGATGCCTGTTTGTTGCGGAGATGAAAGGCGCATACTTGAGTTTTTGCTGGGTTTGACCTCAGGTGGTTTTCATTGTAGTATCGGTTCAGTTCTTCCAGTACCTCAGTTAGACTTTGTTCAATGTCTTCAAAATTGTTTCCCTGCGCAAATATTGCTCGGTCATCAGCATAGATGCAGCTGTTAGTTTCGATGGGAAGCGGTTGGTCGTTAGTATATATCAAATAGGGTGGGAGCCGGCACGCTGCTCTGTGGTGGACCGTTCTTTCGATTCCGCCACCTACTTTGCTTTCCCTGGAAATCCACATAGAACATACGATTCTGGAGCAAGCTCCTTATGATGTTTGTGAGCTTAAAATCTTTGGTTATCTCGAAGACTTTCCGCATTAACATCCAAAGGTTAATAGTATCGTATGCTGCCGTTAAATCTATAAAGACTACTCCTGCAACTTTGCGCTTCTGGTACCCATCCTCAACAAACTGCGTCAGATTGAGTGCCTGTGTGGTTCAACATTTTCCAGGGCGGAAGCCAGCCTATTGTGGAATTACTTCTGTTAACCGGTTATGTATGACCCTCTCGAAAATTTTGTAAGTCTGGCACAGGAGGGAGATGGGTCGGTAGTTCTTAGGGTCACCAGATGCCCTACCTGGTTTGAGGATTGCTGTTACCTTGGCTTTTCGCCATATGCTTGGTATTTGTCCGGATTCTAGGCAGTTGTTGAACATTTCCAGCAGCCATTGCCTTGCTCTTGGTCCAACATGTTTTATTTGCTCTGTGCGAAGGTCATCCAGGCCCGCTGCTTCACGTGTTTCACATCTGTTGATAGCTGCATTCAGTTCCTCCATTGTGAATGTACTAGAGAGGGTTGCTGTTTCCTCCTCCGGTCTCCTAAGGATCCTCGTTTCGGCTTCGGGAATTCGATGTTCGGACTTACCGTTTTCCGTGAGCTGTTTTGCTATTTGATTTGCTGAGACATTGGCAAACTGCCTTGTGTGGGTTGGATCATTGCTAAGGCGCTGTAGCAGTCTCCAGGCTTTATGGCTACGTCTACTCATGTCAAGTTCTCGTTAGTTTCAATCCATCTCTCTCTATCTCTCTCTCTCTCTCTCTCTCTTGTTTTCTGCTGAGGAATCAATCAGGTCTTGTCCGGCTCTTATAGTGTTCTCTCCCATAGGGCCAGTGTCGAATAGCTCCAAGTATTGCTGCAGTTTATCCGCTGTTTCCGGGGACAGGCCCTGAACGTAATTTGTTCTGCATCCTCTTGGAATTGATTGTCTGGAGCACTTTTTTACGGCCTCCACAAATTCATTATAGTGGTGAGGCAGTATTTTCTGAAAGAGTGTTCAGTTGGATTTCCTGAAGTTGTATCGTCGCCTGAATTTAGTTTTCTGTGGTTGGACCGCGGAAATAACTTGACACATTATTGGTCGATGTTGTGTGTTTGGTATTGTTGAACAAATAGCATTCAGACACTGAGGGGCGTTTCGCTCACTCACTCACAGCTTCACCATTCCTATCATCATTTGCCATATACTGCTGTGGCTGTTAGAATCCCCGATGACGAAGTTGATCTTGTTTTTATTGAAACCTTTGAGTTCTTCACCAACAAAATCTTTCCCTGGTGGTTTATACACCGATGTTACCGTGCAGTGGCTCAGTTCCACTGTCACTACCTCCACATCGTTTGTCTCCGTATTGTGGGTGTGATCTCTCAGCTACCAATCGCATGCTCTCGATTCTTGGTTGCTTCTGGTTGCTATCTCTATGGGTCTCCTGCATGCACAGTACGTCGCAGTTGTGTTCTCGACATAGATCCTGCAGCAGTTCTTCCTAGCTGGCAGAGAGACCCTCGACATTAATGGAGATAATAGTCAATTTCGGTCCTAAAAAGGTCCTCTGTGACATTTTTGCTACTCCTACTCCCACTACTCCTGAGTAGCTTGATTTTGTACAATGTTCAGATTTATCAGAACCTTTTTCACATGTAGGTAATTTTTATTCAAATTCTAGCAATTGTATTTCTTCTATCACATTCTGAATTTCCTGTAACTTCAATCGTTGTAACAAAATAATTCTCTGCAACTGAGGTTATGGTGAGGGTGTTGTCACTTTCATACTTCGTGATAATTCTTTCACTTCTTCTCATTTTCTTGGAAGGCCCTGGCATATCACTGAATAATTCTTCTGCGTTTTCAGACCTTATGAACTTCACAAAAAACAGGATTCTTTCCTCCTGCATAGTATCTAGGAAATCTTGCTCCCATTGTTTGAGCTCTATGGGCCATAACCTGTTGCAGTCAGTTTTTTACTTTATACTTGTTTTCATATTGTTTAGTGTTTTTGAAAGCTGATCGACTTCCACTTGCTTCCCTACAACACGTAAAAAATCCTCAGCTAATTTTTTCCATGTCTTCTTCTTTGCATCTACCTCTGATGGTATTTTTGACTTTCCTAGAACAACAGGATTTTCACGAATGCATTTTACAAACAAGCTCCTGTCCAACTGCTTTCCCAGTAGGGAGTTATCCTCTTCATCCGATGACATCTCAGTAAAACGCGAAAAACACAACACCACAACTTGAGATTTGTATATGTTGAATGTTACCTGTTCAGACTTGTTATTCAAGTGGCTGGTAGAGGTGGAATGTGAAAGCGTGAGCATCGTGTCATGACTTTCTGTCCGATGAGCCCACGTTAGCACTAACTAGGGTAAGTTATTACCTATCTAGTATTTACTTAGGATATCATGATATTACCAAGTATTTGATACCTACCTTCAGCCAATCGTTATTCACCTCCATTCCGGAAAATTTTTAAACAAGCTAGTTGTAACTAACTTGTATTTACTTGTTTTAATCACTTCACCCATTATTCAGAGTATAAAATTCAAACCTTTGTCACAGCTGTTTGTATCTAGATGACGCATACATTTATTTCGAAATTCATTTACACCTATTTTTTTGTCTAAATTTGCAAAGGAAGTAAATTAGTGTAAGTAGAAAATATATTCAAGGTCTCAATATTATCAGAACATAAAATCTGCTATACTTTTACATCGGTAACAGGCCTTACCCGTCCGATGGAGGAAAAAACTATCACATTCGAGTGGGTGAGGCCTGTGATAGGCCTTAGTGATATTTCAAGATTCATTTATCTCTGCCTTGAAAGTACATGTATATGAATAGAAAAAAAAATACATAGAATCTAAATATGAATAATAAAAAATCAAAAAGTTTCTTATATACTTTTATAGGGTTGTGGAGTGACAGGCCCCACCCGTTCGCTGGAGGGTTGAGATTTTCAGGACACCAACTATAGCATTGAAACAATTAGATTTTCCTGATAGGCATTAAATATGATTTTAGACTAAATTAATATAGAACCCTCTGAAATCTAAATAAGGAAGATGGAGATTCCATTTCTCACTCACATAAGTTGCGACACTTGTCTTCGGCTTATAACACAATTTCATACTCGTGGAAAATGAGAATCATTCCATGCCCTTTGTACAATATCAATTGCGTATTTACCGCTCAATTTTCAGTTGTTTCATACTGCAATCCTATTGAAAGGAAAAATTCATCTCGTACAACACGAACCCACTTTAACTTTCGAAGAACTGTGAAATTATGTATTTCCCGAACAATCGACCTTTGCGAATGTCCGTTGTCAATAAAAATATATATGTTACTATGTATTGAATGGAATTGAACTGTGCTATAAAATATCCATCGAAGTGCCGGCGACGCTTTCCGTATATGTAGCAGAATTGCTTCCAGATGTTTGATACATTCTTGTCTTGAAGAATAATATTTCCGATACGACCGTATGATATTTCAGTGGGTGAAAAATTCATGAGTTCTCAAAATAGATCAGCTGTTTTCAACTTGAAACTGGGGAAACTAGATCAGCATATCCTATAGTGGTGCAATGAAAATTTATTGAGGAACAAAACTGGGACAAATACCTAAACAACGAATTGGAATTTTCCTTTAAAATAATGGATATTTTGATCTGAAATATTTTGTCATTCATTCAGTGTTATTGAGAATCGAGGATTTGTAACAGTCATCACAGTAAAATAGGTATTGGATTTTTTCTGAAACGATCTGTTTCACTTTGGAGCGACTATATTTTGTGGAAACTATTCGTTTATATCAAAACAATACTCGAATAATTACTGTTTGTTTATTCCACTTCGGAACACAACACAATAATACACTTTGACACCAGAATAGTCAGATTTGTTTAAAAATATGAACAGGTTGTTCATAAAATCAGATGTGGAATCATCTGCGACTCAAAAGTTCACGAGAAATATCTTCATTTCAACGTTGATTCTTCAATCTTTCTATTCAATGTTCAATTGAGAATTTTCCTTTTTTCAACTAGAATAGTCACAGTTTAGAAACCCACGCCGTACTTACTTCGAATGAGTCACACAAATAACATTAGTGAAAAAATGGTTCACTTATATATTCGAAAACATCATTCGAGAATGTCATTTCCGGAAGCATCTGGCTTCTTGGAAGTAAGAAGTAGGTAAGTGAGTAAGTAAGTTTATTCAGTTCAAGTTAGAACGTACAGAATTTGAAAGTGTGGTATTAGAATATGAACGTACATATATGTTTCAAATGATACATTATGATTCATATTGTTCACATATTGATATTATGATTATGAACATAAATAAAAACAGCCAAATAGAAGAATGCACCAAAAGAAGGGCTTGAGTTGTTGAGCATTCTTCTGACATGATATCAGTATTGTACATTGCAAATATTGGAATAACAATATTGTAGGTACCTGGGCTGTATTGTACCAGAGGAAGAAGAGAGAGAAGGACAACATTTGTTTTAGCAATGTTTTGAAAAAAATAAGAGAAATGAATGAATGTAATTCTTATTAATTATTGAGGATTTTCAAAAATGGTTCAGGGTCAGTTTTCACATATAGTTTATATGTTTTTTTCGTTGAATTATATTTTTGATGTTTCTTATATCAACAGGGAGCAGATTATCGAGTTTCGGTCCATAGAATGTTATGATTTTTGTTTCTGAGTAAGTCTGAAGCAAGGTATCAAAAGGACTTGCATCTACGAGTATCATAAACATGAGTAACTGTTAATTGAGCCGTATTCATCATCCATCAAAGCGATTGATAAATGTAATTTTTTTGTAAATTGAATACTTCTGACTCTTCAAATAAGAGTTGTGTAGAAAATCGTTATTTTTTTTTGAGAATTATTTTAAGTAAAGTGTGTTGTATCCAGATTGTGCATCGATGTTTTGAAAGTACCACCCCAAACAATGAGACAATAACGCAATAAAGACTAGTGCGTTATATATCGTCATCAAATTTTTTTTATTAGAAATGTTCTTCATCTGGTAGAATTCATAAATTAATTTCTGATCTAATCATCTTAACGTAGATGTTTATCTACGAGAACAAATAGGTATTTAATAGATTTGGTCATCATTATAGCTTGACAAAAGCAGTGAAACAAGTCATGGCAATTATATGTATAGAGTAGTAAATTAATCGGAATATCACGGTCACCAGATGTGGAGGAGAAGGCTATGAATTTTGCTTTAGAGATATTAAGACTCAACATACTACTGCTGAGCCATTTATAGATTAATTTCATTTCGCATTCTACATTTTGATATGTTCCCAATAAATGTAACTGCTGTGTCATCAGCATGAGAAATTAATTCACCTTCGGAATTATATACCGAGAATGAATGATCGAGTTACAAAGTAAATAATATCGGTCCCAGTATTGTACCCTGTGGAAGGTCCATTTTCACAGGTGGGGGTTATTTTTATTTTTTATTTTGACAACCTGAGTTCGGCTGATCAAATAGTTTTTCAGCAAATCCAAAGCAATTCCTCTGATTCCGATGAATTCGAGGCGTTCAAACAAGATTGTATGGTTAACGGTATCAAAGGCCTTCGCTAAGTCCAAGAATATTGTGATACATTTTTTATTTTGGAAGCCGGTCAATATGTTATTTGTTAACGAAAATACAACACTTTCGATCGATATACTACTTCTAAAACCGTATTGTGATTTAGATAATAATTCATTGCTACTACAATAATCCATTATTCTGTTCTTGATGAATTTCTCAAATATTTTGGGAAAATTGTTGATTACTGTTATTGGTCTATAATTCGTAGCGGCTTTATGGCTTCCAGATTTGAAGATGGAGCTTGTTATGGAATCTTTGAGTGCTGAAGGCACTTTACCTTTTGTCAGTGTTATGTTTAAGATATGACTATGAAAAACTGTTTATAATTTTCAATAAATGTACAGATATTTTGTCGGATCCCGATGATGTATTATTCTTCAACCTGGAAAGGATAGATATTATTTCATCATTGGTTATTGTGATCAGGACTATAGGGTCTTTGGAGCGCACGTTGGTTTGTTGAACAGGAGTTGGAGCCTAGGTTATCAGAATTGAGTTTTTGTTCAATTTTAGTGATTTCAGTGATATTTTCTCACATTTTTTCAAAATTCTGTTATACGCTGTTCGCAATAGTTATGTTTTGTGGTCCTTAATAAATTACATAAGAAATTTCTATAATGTTTGTATTCATTTTGATTTTTTTTCAGAATCATTTATCATGAGTTTTTGCTTTAGAAAATCTCTATGTCTGATTGATTTCAACAACGCCGACATCATCCAAGGTTTCAGCTTTACTGACTTGTTATTATTTTGTTGTTTGATTTGGGTACATTTCTAAATATATTTAGAGATTGTTTTTAAGAAAATGTTGTCAGAGATTCCTGGAACATAATTTTCATATACCGGGAGCCACTTTTCTTGAAGCAAATATTTTTTTTTAGTTCAAAACGATTCAAATAGCTGTACGTAACTGTAGATTTAGATATGGAATTTTGTCTTGCTAAAGGCCTATCTATTGATAATAGGATCTTGATTTGATGATATTTTCTTCAACATACTCCATAACCAGATTTGCTACTGTTGCAGCAATTGGAGATCCCATTTCATATTGAAAGTATGTTGAGGTTAAACATAGTTCAATTCCATTCAAAAACTCTTCTGAAGTTAGTGTTGTGTTGTGTGAAAAACCGACATTACAGCCTTCAAAACACGAAAAAGAATATCAACATAAGTTTGACACCAACAACGTTGAAATTTTGACCAAAGAAAGGAATCCAAGAGTAAGAACATTCCTTGAAATGATACATATTTGAAAAGACCCCAATAGCATTAACAATAGAAATGATATCAAAAACTTTAGCCAGATTTATAACAACCTTTTTTAAAGTAGAAAAATCGAATTAAACGGTTTTCTTCACATAAAGGATTCAATATAAAATTGAACCAGAAAATGGTAGATCTCAGGTGAAAAACAACTACTTTCCTGGCAAATACCACGCAGAACATTGAATGATATTCACCTGAAAATCCATGCATACTTCCATAAAATATCAATGGACATTGAATGCAAATGTTTCTTTCGATAAGCTCGATTATGTTTAATTTATGTCGTGTTCACCTAACAATCCGCATACCGGTATCAGGCTTCTTGGCCCTCATCAGTACGGAGTAGACAACCAGCCAAAAAACCAACGAACTCTGGCTGAAGTGAGACACAACGTAAACAAACCATCATCGATCTTGTAACACCTATAGGTACGCCGGAAAGATAAACTTTAACTGGCGGTACCTAGTGACAGAAAGAAACACTCAATCTCCCACCTCGATAGGTTTCTAAAAAAGATTCCTTTCTAGATTGCAAGCCGTCTAGCATATAGTGAAAGATAAGTGCCATGTGAAGTGGAATGAATAGAAAATCGAATTAAACGGTTTTCTACATAAAGGATTCAATATAAAATTGAACCAGAAAATGGTAGATCTCAGGTGAAAACAACTACTTTCCTGGCAAATACCACGCAGAACATTGAATGATATTCACCTGAAAATCCATGCATACTTCCATAAAATATCAATGGACATTGAATGCAAATGTTTCTTTCTGATAAGCTCGATTATGTTTAATTTATGTCCTGTTCACCTAACAATCCGCATACCGGTTTCAGGCTTCTTGGCCCTCATCAGTACGGAGTAGTCAACCAGCCAAAGTCCAACGAACTCTGGCTGAAGTGAGACACAACGTAAACAAACCATCATCGATCTTGTAACACCTATAGGTACGCCGGAAAGATAAACTTTAACTGGCGGTACCTAGTGACAGAAAGAAACACCGAATCGAAAATCTCCCACCTCGATAGGTTTCTAAATAAAAGATTCCTCCACAGTAGGAGGGGCAAGCCCGTCTAGCAGACAGTGAAAAATAAGTGCCAGGTGAAGTGGAATGAATGAAAAATCGAATTAAACGGTTTTCTTCACATAAAGGATTCAATATAAAATTGAACCAGAAAATGGTAGATCTCAGGTGAAAACAACTACTTTCCTGGCAAATACCACGCAGAACATTGAATGATATTCACCTGAAAATCCATGCATACTTCCATAAAATATCAATGGACATTGAATGCAAATGTTTCTTTCTGATAAGCTCGATTATGTTTAATTTATGTCGTGTTCACCTAACAATCCGCATACCGGTTTCAGGCTTCTTGGCCCTCATCAGTACGGAGTAGTCAACCAGCCAAAAGTCCAACGAACTCTGGCTGAAGTGAGACACAACGTAAACAAACCATCATCGATCTTGTAACACCTATAGGTACGCCGGAAAAGATAAACTTAACTGGCGGTACCTAGTGACAAAAGAAACACTCCGAAAATCTCCCACCTCGATAGGTTTCTAAATAAAAGATTCCTTCTCAGTAGGATGGCAAGCCCGTCTAGCATATAGTGAAAGAAAAGTGCCATGTGAAGTGGAATGAATAGAAAAATCGAATTAAACGGTTTTCTTCACATAAAGGATTCAATATAAAATTGAACCAGAAAATGGTAGATCTCAGGTGAAAAAACTACTTTCCTGGCAAATACCACGCAGAACATTGAATGATATTCACCTGAAAATCCATGCATACTTCCATAAAATATCAATGGACATTGAATGCAAATGTTTCTTTCTGATAAGCTCGATTATGTTTAATTTATGTCGTGTTCACCTAACAATCCGCATACCGGTTTCAGGCTTCTTGGCCTCATCAGTACGGAGTAGTCAACCAGCCAAAGTCCAACGAACTCTGGCTGAAGTGAGACACAACGTAAACAAACCAACATCGATCTTGTAACACCTATAGGTACGCCGGAAAAGATAAACATTAACTGGCGGTACCCAGTGACAGAAAAACACTCGAAAATCTCCACCTCGATAGGTTTCTAAATAAAGATTCCTTCTCAGTAGGAGTGGCAAGCCCGTCTAGAATGAAACGGTTTTCTTAATAAAGGATTCAATATAAAATTGAACCAGAAAATGGTAGATCTCAGGTGAAAAACAACTACTTTCCTGGCAAATACCACGCAGAACATTGAATGATATTCACCTGAAAATCCAAGGCCAAGAAGCCTGAAACCGGTATGCGGATTGTTAGGTGAACACGACATAAATTAAACATAATCGAGCTTATCAGAAAGAAACATTTGCATTCAATGTCCATTGATATTTTATGGAAGTATGCATGGATTTTCAGGTGAATATCATTCAATGTTCTGCGTGGTATTTGCCAGGAAAGTAGTTGTTTTTCACCTGAGATCTACCATTTTCTGGTTCAATTTTATATTGAATCCTTTGTGAAGAAACCGTTTAATTCGATTTTTCATTCATTCCACTTCACATGGCACTTATCTTCACTATATGCTAGACGGGCTTGCCACTCTACTGAGAAGGAATCTTTATTTAGAAACCATCGAGGTGGGAGATTTTCGAGTGTTTCTTTCGTCACTAGGTACCGCCAGTTAAAGTTTATCTTTCCGGCGTACCTATAGGTGTTACAAGATCGATGATGGTTTGTGTACGTTGTGTATCACTTCAGCCAGAGTTCGTTGGCACTTTGGCTGGTTGACTACTCCGTACTGATGAGGGCCAAGAAGCCTGAAACCGGTATGCGGATTGTTAGGTGAACACGACATAAATTAAACATAACCGAGCTTATCAGAAAGAAACATTTGCATTCAATGTCCATTGATATTTTATGGAAGTATGCATGGATTTTCAGGTGAATATCATTCAATGTTCTGCGTGGTATTTGCCAGGAAAGTAGTTGTTTTCACCTGAGATCTACCATTTTCTGGTTCAATTTATATTGAATCCTTTATGTGAAGAAACCGTTTAATTCGATTTTCTATTCATTCCACTTCACATGGCACTTATCTTTCACTATATGCTAGACGGCTTGCACCTACGAGAAGGAATCTTTATTTAGAAACCTATCGAGGTGGAGATTTTCGAGTGTTTCTTTCTGTCACTAGGTACCGCCAGTTAAAGTTTATCTTTTCCGGCGTACCTATAGGTGTTACAAGATCGATGATGGTTTGTTTACGTTGTGTCTCACTTCAGCCAGAGTTCGTTGGACTTTGGCTGGTTGACTACTCGTACTGATGAGGGCCAAGAAGCCTGAAACCGGTATGCGGATTGTTAGGTGAACACGACATAAATTAAACATAATCGAGCTTATCAGAAAGAAATATTTGCATTCAATGTCCATTGATATTTTATGGAAGTATGCATGGATTTTCAGTGAATATCATTCAATGTTCTGCGTGGTATTTGCCAGGAAAGTAGTTGTTTATCACCTGAGATATACCACTTTCTGGTTCAATTTTATATTGAATCCTTTATGTGAAAAAACCGTTTAATTCGATTTTCTATTCATTCCACTTCACATGGCACTTATCTTTCACTATATGCTAGACGGGCTTGCCATCCTACTGAGAAGGAATCTTTATTTAGAAACCTATCGAGGTGGGAGATTTTCGGAGTGTTTCTTTTCTGTCACTAGGTACCGCCAGTTAAAGTTTATCTTTTCCGGCGTACCTATAGGTGTTACAAGATCGATGATGGTTTGTTTACGTTGTGTCTCACTTCAGCCAGAGTTCGTTGGACTTTTGGCTGGTTGACTACTCCGTACTGATGAGGGCCAAGAAGCCTGAAACCGGTATGCGGATTGTTAGGTGAACACGACATAAATTAAACATAATCGAGCTTATCAGAAAGAAACATTTGCATTCAATGTCCATTGATATTTTATGGAAGTATGCATGGATTTTCAGGTGAATATCATTCAATGTTCTGCGTGGTATTTGCCAGGAAAGTAGTTGTTTTTCACCTGAGATCTACCATTTTCTGGTTCAATTTTATATTGAATCCTTTATGTGAAGAAAACCGTTTAATTCGATTTTTCTATTCATTCCACTTCACATGGCACTTATCTTTCACTATATGCTAGACGGGCTTGCCACTCCTACTGAGAAGGAATCTTTTATTTAGAAACCTATCGAGGTGGGAGATTTTCGGAGTGTTTCTTTCTGTCACTAGGTACCGCCAGTTAAAGTTTATCTTTTCCGGCGTACCTATAGGTGTTACAAGATCGATGATGGTTTGTTTACGTTGTGTCTCACTTCAGCCAGAGTTCGTTGGACTTTTGGCTGGTTGACTACTCCGTACTGATGAGGGCCAAGAAGCCTGAAACCGGTATGCGGATTGTTAGGTGAACACGACATAAATTAAACATAATCGAGCTTATCAGAAAGAAACATTTGCATTCAATGTCCATTGATATTTTATGGAAGTATGCATGGATTTTCAGGTGAATATCATTCAATGTTCTGCGTGGTATTTGCCAGGAAAGTAGTTGTTTTTCACCTGAGATCTACCATTTTCTGGTTCAATTTTATATTGAATCCTTTATGTGAAGAAAACCGTTTAATTCGATTTTTCTATTCATTCCACTTCACATGGCACTTATCTTTAACCTTTTTTAACTTTGTTCATAGTAATAATAATGAAAACTGATCTTTACATGCTGCCAAAAAAATACAGTCCGGCTCATATATTAGAACTCAGTATAAACAATCCCATGTACCTACTTATGAAGAGGGTAAAAATGCATGAAAGATAAACAAACCATTCTCGATAACTTCGACGCAGGTCACACTCCCACAATAACGTTCGTACGATGCCAACGCAAAACTCAAATAAAATAATTTGTAAGTGAATACTCATAAATGTTACAAATATTTTTATATTGAGTCAAATAACATGTTATATTCCGAACCATATGTTTTAAAAAAATTATTTTAGTGCATACATTTCAATATTGTGTTAAGTTAAATATGTCTCAAACTCCATATTTTTAATTTTAGTGTTTTAACCTGATGATGACAAATACCATGTCGAAAGGGCGTTGAGAAAAATCATGTGAATTGACTGAATCGGACCTTTATTCCGAAAAATTTAGGAAAAAAAAAATATAGATATATTTATGTAAATATATATATATATATATATATATATATATATATATATATATATATAATATATATATATATATATATATATATGATATTATTTTCACATTCTACTGAATTATGTACCTATGCAAACACACCATCATTCTGATTGAGGTTTCCTTCAGAATATATTGTGTTTTAGCCGTCAAGATTGCATAAATCGATATATTTCACTTGCCAACTTTCTGTAAAAATAAAACAATCAAATTTTGAATTGATCTCATGTAGTAGTATACGGAACTCATTGGAATTTTTATTTATGCTCCTGATATTTCCATGCTCTGAAAGCCTGACCTCTTGAAGTTCATCACTGGACGAAAATGAGGTACTCTACTCCCATTTTATAATTCGCGAATTAAATATCTGCTACTGATTCATTAATGTTGTCCATTTGAACGAGGATTTTCATTTCGAAACAGATTTTGGCCAATAAAATAACGTACTTTTCACTATAAAACGAAATTTCGGCCTATTCGCTGTGTGCAAGACGGGTAGTGCCCTCTAGTGACTCGATAGCTGAAGTTTTGCTGGTTTATTTCCAATACTCACTCGTAACAATTTTTTTTTTTTAACAATTTCCAAATAATCTACCACTACGTACAATTTTGTGCTCATTACTAGTTCCAGATTAATCAAAGTTTTTTCTGTCAAAGAAAAAAGGAAATTATAAAAAATATTTGTATTGATACGATATTCACCGCATTTGGAGGTTATCCATGTCAAGTTATAGATATTTTGAATATCTATATCAAGTAATGCTACTTCTGTGTACTTTTAGGTACGGCAAGTAATGTGCTTGCTCATTAGTTTATTACGGTCGCAGGTTCATAAGGTTCCAAGGACTTAAAAAAGTGAGGGAGCCAAGTAGTTTAACAAATCAAAAAAAGTACCCATATAACCCTGGCTAACTTCAACCCGACGGGAAACCACTGAATAACATCAGATTCAACGCAAAACGATTTAATGAAATTCTCAAATAATATAATAATCAGAAAAGAAATGAGGTTCACAATTGTACCTGAATATGGGATCTCACTTTTACCGTTGTAAGGATGTGAGAACGGTGAACGATCCCTCAATGATACAAACACGTTCAACACTCTCTTACACGTATAATTGTCAACTAAATATTGCGTATTGCTTATAGAGTAAAAGTAACGATGTTTACTCTTAGTCTTGAACTTCATTACATTCAACATTTGTTCACATGTAAGGCCAATTACTTCTGTAATCGAAATCATTTACTGGAAACTAAAACCAAATAATCCTCTGCGAGGTACTTCGTTCTGATAGAATGTTGTGCATGATAGACAACTCGGAAGACATCAAAAGTATTTCTGTCCTCTGTTCATAAGGCTGAATGATCAGTTTACAACACCGTCCAGGCGATCCCGAGCTCGCAGTTCAAGTCAATATTTGCTTTTTATCACCGGGTCAACACCGTCCCACGAAACTTGGTTAATACTTTTACTGTCCACTTCTAGACGATCGAATGGAAAACAGAAAACATCTCAAATATTCATCGAATGAAAACCTCACGTCACGGAACTAGAGATTGAATAACAGAACACTTATCTCTTTCCTGCAGTTTATGTGAGTTCGTTGGAAATGTATAAAATTTACAAGTACTATTTCTGCAATCTACTACACAGCAATAGCCAGGGCTCATTGTTATTATATGTATGTGGTTATACTACCCAACCGTGACCGTTGCCACTACGATAATAATAATGTTTATTCATTTGAATTACAGTACAATATTCTTAAAGTTTTCAGCTTGTGCTTGTGATTACCAGGATCATTACCTACTTCTGCCTGCGCTGTCATAATTTCATCTATGCCCTCCAGCCTAATGCACACAGCGAATAGAAACACGCACTTGATGATAATCGAGTGGTATGGTGTAAGTATGTCGAGCAGTGAAGCATTATATTTTTTCTCCGCATGTGTTCGGAGATCTGTATATACAATTTATAATAAATATTTTTTCATTCTTTTCAATTTTTATTTCAATAACTTTTGATAATCCTATATATATATATATATATATATATATATATATATATATATATATGATGATATTTTCACATTCTACTGAATTATGTACATAGGCCAACACACCATCATTCTGATTGAGGTTTCCTTCAGAATATATTGTGTTTTAGCCGTCAAGATTGCTTACATCGATATCTTTCACTTGCCAACTTTCCATAAAAATAATACAATCAAATTTTGAATTGATCTCATGTAGTAGTATACGGAACTCATTGGAATTTTTTCTTATGCTCCTGATATTTCCATGCTCTGAAAGACTGAGCTCTTGAGGTTCATCACTGGATGAACATGATTTCCTCTTCTCCCGTTTCATAATTCGCGAATTGAATATCTGCTACTGATTTATCAATGTTGTCCATTTGACAAGGATTTTCATTTCGAAACAGATTTTGCCAATAAAATTACGTATTTTTCACTATGAAACGAATTTTCGGCCTATTCGCTGTGTGCAAGACGGGTAGTGCCCTCTAGTGACTCGATAGCTGAAGCTTCGCTGGTTTATTTCCAATACTCACTCGTAACAATTCAATTTTTCCAACAATTTCCAAATAATCTACCACTACGTAACAATTTTGTGCTCACTACTAGTTCCAGATTGATAATGTTTATTCATCTGAAGTATATAGGTGTAAGTATGTCGAGCAGTGAAGTATTATCTTGTATATAATATTTCGTTGGAAAAGGGAAAGTGCCCAGAACAGCTAAAAACCAGTACTATCATACCAGTACGTAGGATAAAAAACACTCAAGAAGCGAGTGAATTTTGACCAGTCAACACACTGCCAGGCATGGAGAAAGTTCTTGAAATGGCTGTATATAAACAACTCTTAGAATATGTGGAAACTGATAAGATAATCATGGATAATCAATCTGGGTTTCGAAAGAATCACTCTTGTGAATCGGCTATACAGCTGACTATCACTAAGTGGACTCAATCTATTAACAAGGGTGAATATGTTGTTACAGTTTTCTTAGACTCAAAAGGGCAATTGAAACTATAGACCGCGAAATTTTGTTGAAAAAATTAGTAACCATAGGGATTAATGGAACTGTATTGCATTGGTTTGAAGATTACCTGAATGGGAGGAAACAAATAACAAAAACTTTTTAACAAAAAATTAAACCGACGAAATACGGAACTAAAAAGTAAAAAATAAAATGAACCTTCTTAGTCTCAGTAACTAAGCTCCTAAACTAATGTAAGTAACTAATTTTGAGTCGGCGCCAAACAAACAAGCAAATGAATTAGGTAAGGCGTAAAATGATGGCATTGAGTTGCGCGGTGACATTCTGATAATTTTTTTAAAGTAATTTAATGACGTTCGTTGATTGTTTGTTACATTAGTTTAGGAGCTTAGTTACTGAGACTTTTCAGTTCCGTATTTCGTCGGTTTAATTTTTAGTTGAAAAGTTTTTATTTTTCAATTTTTTATGGCTAAAATATACTAATTACTACCTAGTTGTTTTTTGATTACTTCCAAAATACTTACTTACCCACCTCACTTCAACTATTACCAGTTACATAATATGATTATCTACTTTTACTATTTGTTGTAATATAAATTACTTTTGTTGTTCTGGTTAGTTTATTTCATTACTTTGTATATCATTCCATCCTCTCATAGAATATAATGGTTTTGACGGATGTGGAACAGATATAATGTCAGTAGCGATCTGTCATTGTCAACTACGTATGTGTGTGCCAATGTTCATAAGTGAAAAATCAATTATCCCCTATTTTTCCACCCGTAAGGGTATTTAATTCCATTCGAAATCTAAATATAAGGTATACCCTACCTATTAAAAAAAAATCATCCAAATCGAAGAACCCAGTACAAAGTTATGCCTGATAGAATCGGTTAACGGACCAGAATTCAGAGGTTGAGTGACCAATATCCTTCATTCTGCTACCCTTAGGGGTGAATTTCATCTTTCAAATTCGAATGGGACCACTTTCGAAGTACACCCTATCCACTGAAGAAAGAATTATCGGAATCGGGAGCCTCAGTAAAAAGTTATGCGTGATCATACCTACAAAAAAATGATGGAAAAAAAAATATGGGTCGACTAGAGAACCTCCTCCTTTTTGGTTTCGTCGGTTAAAAATAGATAATGCATTATCCAATCCCATACGGTGTACCACAGGGAAGCGTGCTGGGACCTCTGCTGTTCTTGATATATATATATATATATATATATATATATATATATATATATATATAAATGATATGAGCACAATGATAAACTGTGATTTTATCAACCTATTTGCTGATGACACGTTAATATCTATTTATGACAAGGATTTAAATATGGCAATAACAAAAATGAACATATGTTTCCAACAAGTCCTAGATTACCCAAATAGAAATGAATTGAAACGAATATATCAAAAACAAAAGCAATGATAGTGACAACAGCCCATAAATATAAACAGTTGAACCTGAATTTCGCTACCATAACCATAAACAAAGAAAAAATCGATTTCGTAAAAGAGTTCAAATACCTTGGATTTATGCTAGATAACACTCTTAACATAAATGCACACTTCAAGTATATGTCTAAGAAAATTGCAAATCACTTCTTCACACGAATATCTAGCCACTTGTCAACTTTTGATAAAATTACCATCTATAACACTATAATTCAACCACATTTTGATTACTGTAGTACTCTATTGTATGGATTGGGAAAAAGGTGAAATTATGACATCGCAAAAATTGCAAAACCGAGGAATGAGAGTGATTCTGAAATGTAACCAGTATAATGTTAATGCTAGATACATTAAAGTGGATATCTATAAAGAACAGATTTTATAGAACATCTATGATATTTATATTTAAAATCATTAATGATATGCTACCAAGTTACTTCAACGAATTCATAATATACCGTAGTAATACACACGACTATGAAACAAGACAAAACAATAACTTTCACCTACCTAAATGCAGGATATCAAACTCCATGAAAATATTATTATATAAAGGTCTAAGTCAATATAATGAATTACCTGAAGTAATAAAAGAGGCCAATAATATTCATGAATTTAAATCAAAACTAACTGAACATATGAAAAATAATTAAGATATTAAATAACCAATATATATATATACTTGTAACTATTATACTTGTTACTATTAAACTTGTAACTATTAGTCATAAGTTGTAAATGACTGTGCAAAGAAGATATGTAAAATATTAGGATGTATGCCTATATAAACAATAAACTCATTCATTCATTCATTCATACCACCAGAAATTCTTGTTTTTATTTTATTATTTATTGGTCGTAGAAAAAATTGTGTATGCAACGATCATGTAATGGTGGTTAATACACGGTTAACGATACTCGCCTTCGGCTCGTGACGTAATTCACCTCGTGCTAGCTATCATTTCCAATATAATCAATCATTTTCTTCACAATATAGATATGAACAAACTAACGAATGTTACTCGAGAGAAATAAAAGAAAGGCCGTGACATAAATAAACCGAAACAACTTTCTACTCACCTCCTTGCGGAAAAAACTGGGCATAAATCATCTTGAATGTGTCTTCTTTGACGACTCCAGTAGGGCATTCAGCCTTAAACCCACGATAAATTCTCTTTATTTCGGCTTCGCTAAAGCGAGTGGCCCTACAAAGGGACTCAAGGCTATCTGGCCTGTGGCGCGGAGGAGTTTCTAAGTCTTCTAGTTCGGAGTCTGAAACAAAACATGTCAATCACAGTTACTTAGGAGCAGAGAGTTTGACAGTGGGGAGATTGTTAGGAATTGGTGGTTGCCAGATTAGGCGAACTGGAATCTTGGGACGGAATTTGATTTCACGCTACGGCCGCCGTAACGAAAATTAAGCTATTCGAATACCCGCAAGGAGTGCTTCTACGTGATTCACGGCAGGTAAGCTCATCCACAAGATGTTTGTCAGCATTATGATTGACTGTGTGAAACTGGGTATCATTTTAACTCTTTTTTTCAAGGCTTCCGAAAATAAATTTTGTGTGTTATAGAAACACATTCACATCTTGGGTTACAATGAATGGGAACGGCAAAATATTTTACAAAAAATCATTCCGGTAGTCAGATATATTTTAATGTTCATATGGATTTCGATTTCGTATTTTCAACTGAGTGCCTTGATTAGTAACACCAATCCTAGGGAATGAATGAATGAAAACTCTCAGTGAAATTTTAAACTGGGCTTCCTAGTAAAATGAATCAAATGAAGGAAAACATATTGGAAGTTTTCTGTGGCATTTTTGTTGTTACATTCAGTCTAAGTAGAATGGGAGATATTCTTCGTTAATACGTGAACTAAATTTAAATCAAGGATCAAGGAATTTTGCAGGAATGAAGACGAACATACTGCTACTGGGTTACTGCCTAGTGCAGGCCGACTGATATGTCTGGAAAATGAGTTCCGAAGCATTCAGCCAATAACTCGCAAAGCGTGCAGTTTTTAAGGAAATATGCAAAATCCAAATTCTCTACGAACTGAAACAGTTCACACTGGCGTTTTGTTTGTAGACTGTTCTTTTCAGAATATGATTGAATAAAAAAAAATCATCAAATATGAGCCTTTATACTTCTGCACAGATAGTTAACTATCAAAAACATCAGAGTATTGGATAAGGATATTTTTCGGAACTAGGTTTGCTTAATAACAGTTATATATATATATATATATATATATATATATATATATATATATATTGATAAGATATTTTTAGAATAGTTCCTAAATAGAGATCGTCGCCTGCCTTTTATATATATATATATATATATATATATATATATATATATTTAAAATAAACTCAGTAGAAAGGATATTCCTTGAGGTTGCAGTCAAATTTAATGGTCAGTGAAAAAAGAAAAACTCTTTCTTATTTTGTCAAGCTTTCGAAAATGTTTATTTTCATTATCAAGACAGCTGTGAAAAAAGGAAAACACAATTGTGAAATGCTATTTTAAACAAATTTAAAGAACTTACTAAGGTGAGGTTAAGTGAAGACAGCGATCTAATCACCATTGTGTGATTGAAGAACTTTTCAAAATCATATCACTATGAAACACTACTAGTAATATATATAAAAATTGAACAATTGTTAAAGCGCATATTGTTTAGGAACATAATTTGAACAATTTAAAATTTGACAGGACAATTACCACATGGTTAAAGCATGACTGAAAATGGAAATGGTGGATGACAGGAAATGCAAGACAGAAAGTGTCAAGTGTCATATGTCAAAGTCAAACTGTCATGGGAGAAACATGTGTTTTGTCCACAAAACAAAAGGAATAGTACCAATCTACATGACAAAAATTGATAAATGAGAGAAAAAATCAAGAAATACAAAGCGGTTTTTTTCTTTCAAAACTTCAGTTAGAATCAAGTTTCAACAAGTAATTGTAAATAACACTTAGGTTGGAAATATCAGATCGTTTATTCATGCTATTAGGTTCATTTTTTATGTAAACTATCTCAAGGAAATTCCTTTTGTGGTAGTTATTCTCTACTGCTAAAATGGAAGGGTTGTTGAAATACTAAAATGATTAGAGTTAATATTATGTTCAGCTAATGCACAACTGTTTTTTTTTTTTTTAATTCCTACTCGTCTGACCGATATAAATTTCATCACAGTTAAGGCAAGGAATACTATAAATGACATTTGATTTTTCATAGATCGTTAAGGGGGCTTCAGTTCTAGTGTACAGACTAGCAATAGTTTTGATATTTTTGTTGGAAATGCGTAGTTTATCTAATTTGAATACGTTAGTCAGTTTAGAAGTTAGTTCTCTTACATACGGTTATGTTTTATATATAAATGATTCTACTGGTTGAGGTTGAACAATTGAGTTGAGTATATTTGCATTTCCAGGTTCAATAATAGTACTGAATAGTAATTCATTAATAAATTCAATTGGATATGAATTTTCTTTCAAAATAGTTTTTAATTCATTTAAACATTCCTTTTGAAAAGTTGGATGTGATAAACACACTACTCTGTTTTTCATACTTTTGAACAGATTTGTTCTCATGTTTGGAGCATGATAGGAATGGAAACTTATGAATCTGTTAGAACATATTGGTTTCCTATACCATTTTGTGCGAAGAACATTGTCCAACCCTCTACATACTCTCATATCTAAATAAGGGATGCTTCGGCTGACTTCTACTTCAGAGGTAAATTGTGGGTTGATATCATAGCTGTTAAAGTAGAATAACGCTTCATCTACTTTGTCATAAGGTACAGAGAGGATCAAATCATCCACATATCTTTTTGTTTTTTGTTTGTTCCGGTTTTGAATTTTGTTTGTTTTGAACCTGAAAGTGGCCGGAAAGTGAAAATATGAGGAAACTCTCCTCTTCACATACCATTTACCAATACCAAATCTCATTTTGATACACCTAATATTCTAGAAGTTATGACTTGTCCAATAGATTCGTTGACACCCAGTATAAAAAGTGGCTAATTGAAAATAACTATGAACCGCAACTCAAAGCGACCGAAGGACAATGTCGAGAAATATTTTATAATGAATGTAATATTGACTTCTTTAAACCTAAAAAGGACCAGTGACCAATATGTGATATATATACCACATCTTCTACTATAGAAAGAGAGAACTTGCTTGAGGACTACACACCTCATATAGCATCAAAATATGTTGTCAGAGAGCTGAAATCACAGCACAAGCTACATGCTCAACAAAGTAATTCTGTTGTTTTGGCGAGTTATGATTTACAAAAAGTTCTTTGGACACCTATGTCCGAAGTTTCGTTATTTTATTACAGTAAACTGGCAGTATATTACTTCACAATATTTGACGTAGGAAATAATTAAGGGTTTTGCTACATTTGGGATGAAACCATAGCCAAAAAAGCTGCTAATAAAATCAGTAAAACAGTGTTTCTCTTCATTGAGATGAAAGTAAAAAAGGGATTGAAGACTTTTTTTCCTACTCAGATAACTGCGCCGAACAAAATAGAAATCGAATAGTCGTTTGTATGGACGCGTACGCTGCAGATAAATTTAATATTGATATCACTCACATGTTTTATGAGGCAGGTCATACATAGAACGGAGATTCAATGCACGCGCTTATTGAAAGACGTAAAAAACATCAAATTGTATACATTCCTCAACAATCGATGTAAATTATAAGATATGCTGAAACATCAGGAAAACCTTATTAAGTAACGAAATTGAATCAATGTTAAATCCTAAACTTTAAGGACTTAATGAACAATTTTTTTCTTTGAAATAGGTACATATATATCAAAGTTGAATGGAATAAAGTAAGGCAAATTAAAATTACTAAAGAAAATCCTGACACACCACAACTGAATTATGACTTTCTATCAGAAATGAGCCACTACATTGATTTGGAATAAAAAACGGTTTCACATACGACCAGAAAGTCAAAAAAAGTCCAGAGAGAATATGCCACTTTAACTGATATGACCCCTGTTTACTCTGGTTCACTTCCCATTTCGAAAGCAAAATATGAAGATTTAAATAGTATTTTCAATTCAAAAGCAATACCCGAGTTATATCACAATTTTTACAGCAATTGAAAATTTCGTCAGATCCAGAATAAAATCAGAATAATTATTCAAATAGAAATTTAAGTTAGGGACCGTCTCAGATAATTAACAAATTTACAAATTTATTGATTATGTTGACGATAGAAGTATGAGAAAATGATGTGTTTAATTTGTTGTTCATCCCGTTATTTACTATTTTATATCTCAACTGAGTACTGAGAAATAAAAATTTAAAAAAGTTAGTGTTCCTGTTTCACTAAATGTTCGGTGTTTTTTTTCCTAAATAAAATGATAATTATTCCATCCGTCTCTTTATACGACAATACTTCAAAAGGAAATGTAATTTATACTATTTAGAAGTTGTATGTGTCGGTTACAACCTTGTACGGAAAAAGGCAATATTCTCAAGGTTGAATTTCAATAATTCTCACTTATCTGTATATTCATGAGTAATTCAATATGTCCAAGAAATGCTCGGAAGGTGTAGGTAGGTTTCTCAATATATCAATACCAAAACTTCAAAGTAAGACATAACTTCAATACGAATTTTAAAAAAAATTGTAGTATTTTTATTCTTCTGAAAAATGATAAAAAATGAGTTACATCTTTGTTCGTTTTGAGTGTCGAATAGTATTTTTTCGAATTCAGTGCCCAATTGGTTTAAAGTGTACCTGGTATCGCTATTATTATTTTGTGTCCTCGGACTCTCTTGGCTGCTCTCGTCCAATCCCACTTACTGAATGAACAATGTATGCCCTGGATAGACTCTAGCTACTGGGTTGTTAGCCGGACCTCAAGCCCATACTCTATTTTTGAATCACGCAACGAATCGTAACTCGTAGCTTGTTGTTCTCATCATGGCACACCCCGACCATAAAGCTTTTTGGAATATTTCCAACACAGCGAATTTTGGGTGGATTATTTACACGTTAAGCGAAAACTCAAACTAACAACTGGAACTAACGTATAGACAAGTTGACTAGTAGATCAATTGTTGTGGGAATTGATTATTGTGGGAAGGAGATGAATTACCCACCGGGAAGCGATTTTTCAAAGGACCGAATGTCAGTGATTAATTTGTAAAATACATCATTACTTCCAAGAATTTATGTTTCGGGTGCAGACCCATTGTTGAGACGTGACTGACTATTCATGGGTTATTTCCACCTTCAAATCACTTTTTTATTCCACTACGGCACAGTCGAAAAGGAATGGTAATGATTTAATAGCAGTCTATGTATGTTTTTATTCACGAATGTTCCACCGTAGCGCCTAAAATACTCATCCGATTTTGATGATCGATTCGTTATTATGGACCGGGTAACATAGGGCCACATTTTGTACGAATATAATCAAAATGGCAGATG